>JAWWEE010000158.1:35902648-35933215 GCA_035221455.1 Xenops minutus | reverse complement strand
CTATCTCCCCCCCCACCTCTCTCTCTCTCTTCCCCTATCCTCCTCCCCTCACTCTCTGCCTTTCATTAGACATGCTAACAATTTCTGTGAGCAGCTGCAAGCTGCCTCCTCCACTTGTTTTTTTCAGCCCTTAGAGGTTGAAATGGTTCAAGTCTCCAAAGTATTTAGACAGTTCAGGTTGTGACTTTGCTAGCACTAGTAAAGTATGACTTAGGCAGTGGATACACTGCTTCACTGGCTCATTTTGTAGTGTTACTTTTTTCTTTTTATATCGTGTACATGCGCCTGTCATTATCTGGCTTTCCTTCTTCGGCTTCTGAAAGTGTTCCCTGTTTGTCAATTGGATCTTTCATGGGGCATCTAAGAATAATGCTTATTCTGCTGTTTGAATTCCTGGCTCCAGCAGAATAGAAATCGTATGCTTTTTAATCGTGTCTAAAATTAGCTCTGAAACTGATTTAGCTGAGCACAGACTTCTAAAGAGCTTATCCATGTAAGCTTATGATGTAGTATTCCTCAACATAGTGAATTCCAATTTTTAACTCTAAGATATTAAAGATACTTTGAAACACAATAAGTATACAATATCTTGGTTGGTCTACTGTTGTCTTGGTACTGTTTAAGTACTAATTTTAGAGGAAGCTGGGATGCAATTTGTGTGTTCAACATTAAATATAAGATAAATGAACTAAACAAATTAGGATTTGATGTAAGATTCTGAATTTTAGTATATGCTGAATTTACATGTAACAGTCTCCATGTGTGGTTGATATCACTGTGATATCTGTATTTTGGTTTTGTCATGACTGGTTTGTCGTTTGTTTTTGTGCAGGAAATCTTGTTGGATAATTCTGTGTTGGTAGGTCCTTGTGCCTTGTTAATCCTAAACTTCTGCAGTTTGCAGTGGTGTTTTTATTTCATCTTTTATCTTTCCTTTTAACCATTTTAATGTAATTTCTTTTAGCATGTCGAGTGACATTTTGTTGTCATCCTAACCAGATCCTTCCTAACTTTCTGCAGATGGCAGGCATACATTTCATTTATGTGCTTAGTGAGGAATAATTTTGGTTTTAATGTGTTAAGCAGAGAAAGGGAACTGTTTGTTCATTTAAGTTTTAATGTGATGCTTGCATTTTGTGTCTGTCATTTAGTTCTGCCCCTTGCTTAGAATGTGGAAGAATGAGAGAGATGGAAAATGTGCATCTTGCATTAATTTGGTAGCCTGAATTGAGCCTTCCTTTTTTCCCTATTAAAAATGAGCACGGAATTTATGCATGTCCAACTTGAAGTAGAATGTGTAGCCTGCTTGCCTAAGTGTTACATTAAAAGCCTCACTTGTTTTTAAAGTTTCAGTTAAAGTATCTTGCAGGCATACTTATTGAGTCAGGTTTCTTTTCTTGTAAAAGAATTATACAGAAAGTGTATCTTTTTGTGTATTAAATATCTAATTCCGAGTATTGTAGATCCATGTGCATGCATTGAAATTCCAGCAAAGCTTACTTTTTTTAGTCTAACAAAGCTGAAATTCTGTATTGCTTACTGTTTTTTGTCCTTAAGTTGCTTTTTTTAAGTATATGTTAACTAATATATATTAGTCATTCTGACTAACATATATTGGCCTGTTGCTGACAAATGAGGAGCAAGCCTTACATCAAGGTTTTCCTGCAGCAGACACTCAGCTCTATCTATTTTAAGGATGTTAATAGCTAAGGGTACATGATTGCTTAGGTGTAGAGAATAATTTATATTTTTATGATAACCTACACTTAATTTAAAAGAAGCTGCATAAATATTGGTGTGGCCATCTTGCCTGACCACATAACTGGTTTATTATATCTTTGGGATTCCCTTCAGAACGTCTTAAAATTGAAAGCAAGCAAATAAAAATCCGAAAGCTCCACTGTAGTAACAAACCCTTGAGACTGTGTCTCGGGGGGTTTATGTGTTTTTCCTTGTTCTGGTAATAATGAATCTAGATCGTGTATTTTCCAGTATAAAAAACACTCACTGGCCTGGTGGTGCTATGAACATTTTTGCTAGAAACTGCTCAGGAGAGCTGACCTGTCTCAGTGTAATACATTCATCAGTCACTCTC
Source organism: Xenops minutus (assembly GCA_035221455.1). Lineage (NCBI taxonomy): Eukaryota > Metazoa > Chordata > Aves > Passeriformes > Furnariidae > Xenops > Xenops minutus. The sequence goes on along the minus strand of JAWWEE010000158.1, from coordinate 35,931,120 downwards.
ACCGTTTCTCTCACCTTCTCTAAAACATAATTTAATGTAAACTGAGTAAATGATATTTTTTGCAATGAAACTGCAGAAGTGTTCTCTTTGCCCTTTCTTATAAACTTTCTTTCATGCATGGAGTTCAGATCTACTAAAAGCCTGATTGACTATCTCACCCTTGGTTACACTGGCATTTCTCTAGTTACATCTGAGGATGATTTGAGTCGTTTTCTCTTGCACTGAGTTTTCAAGCCCATTATATATATATATATATATATGCACACGCCATAGTCAAAGAATAAAGTTAATTGTTCATTGAAACCATGATTCACCTGTCATTGAAGTTAATGGGGGTCTTTCTACCAGTATTGGTTGGGAGTTGGATTTGGCCCCAAAGCAGTGTTGTTAGTTGCCTTTGAAGAGAAAATGCTAAAAGCACTGATATGTTAAAAGTGATTACAGGTGTTGGAAAACCTTTCATTTAGGGGTAGGAAAAAAAAAGCTGAGCAAAAAGAGCATCAATTACATGTTTACTGACTTAACAGATTTGCCATAACTGCAATTGTTCAGAAAACATCAGCCTTTCTGAGGTATTGCTTAGAGGTTTGTTAGCCATCTTACTGTACCTTCTTGCATGTTTCAGATGAATCTCTGTAGTTCATACTTATTACTGAGACGCGCAGTGGTAGCTTGCTTACGTCAGCTTGTCCAAAGAGAAGCTGCTGAAGTATCAGAATATGCTGTTGCGTTAGTGAAAGAGAGCAGAGAAGATTTTCCTCCAGGTAATGTATTGAAGTTTTGAGATCAGAGAGCCTGACACATTGGCAGTGAGTTTCAAATGCACTCTTGAAATCTTGAACTCAAAAAGGTTTTCTACCTCAGTTCTCTTCATTTTACCAAATTGTGATAAAATGAAGAAAATAAGAACATGCAAGTGGAGTTCCAGAGAAGCCTAAGCCTATCTAGCCAGTAGCTGTCGTAATAACTTTTAGCAAAAATCTAAGAGACTGATCACTAGTTCATCCTTATGAGCCTTTCTGTGAGGGGATGGTGGTAATAAGTGATTTCACCTCAGATTTCAATAAAAGGTCATTTGAAAATTTTCAGGAAAGATAAAAGACTATATCCATTTTTTAAATTGCGGATATTTAAAATTTGTAATATTGGGCAAATAGAAATTGTTCATAGTAATTTAACAAATTATTTCTGTGTATCTGGTTTTGCACTTTATTGGAGAATAGTTCTAACTTCCCTTTCAAGTTAAAGCATTGTTTTAGAATTACCTTATGAAGTAAGGTCAGTGAAATATCAGTCAAAATGAAAATTAAATTAATGTGAAATGGCAGGTGGCTGAAGGTAATTTTTTTCAGGAGCTTGGATGCTATGGTGATGGTAATGCTGTGAAATTCAGAGTAGAAGTCTTCTTTTACTGGGATAGCTTTTTTTCTGTTATTACTATGTTTCTGTAAAAGCTCAAAGGCTGTTTTGTATTCATGATTTAGATACACTATTGAAGTGATTAATACAATTGTTTCAAAAATATTGCAGGGCTGGTAGGTATTTTTTCCAAAGATACCCTTTTGAAAGGTACACTGAAGGTGTGCAACCTTCAGTGGGGTTTCTATTGTCAATACTACAGTTTTGTGATGTAAAGCATTCAGCTCACACTTTGTTCTCAGCAGATATAAACATCAGAGAAATAGGCCTGGAGGGGGCATTGCTGGGCTTGCTGGACAAAGAATTGGATCAAAGATTGTGCCAAGATATCAAAGAGACTCTGACTCATATGCTTACTTCAATGGCCGTTGAAAAGCTCTCTTTTTGGCTGAAGCTTTGTAAAGATGTTCTTGCTGCCTCTGCTGGTAAGTCCTAATACACTTGAGAACACTATCAAAATAAGGCCTGCAGCAGTACACTGTGTCACTGAGAGAAAGTATTCATGTTTCTTGAATGTTTGGCATTTATGAAGTCTATCGTCATCCTTCATATCGAAAGATTGGACCCTCTAGCTTAGTTCCTTCAGAGGAATATGCCTTTCTCCCTTCTGATTGCCTTTTCCTTATTGAATAAGTCTTTGTAAACATCTTAGTATGTGTTGCCTGTTCATATTCTTGTTGGTTTGTAGTCCTAATGTTAACTTATTTCCATATCGGAAATGCAGAGTACATTTGAGCTTGTAAGTCTTGCACTATTACCTACAAGAAAAATATTCAGACTGGCTCTTCTATTATTAACAGGAATGATGCGGACCTATTATATCATGACACTCTTGAGCAGGCAAAATTAAATACTGTGTTGACTATTGGGGAGGGGGTAGGGGGGGAGGAGGAAATTATTTTACCTGCAGTGCAGGAGAAACACTTGGATTTAAATTTTTTGATTTGGAATGGTACTAGCTTCTCATGTGTCACACTTATTTTAAAAAGGGTTTTTTCTTTTGCTTCTTTCACTGCAGTTCTTAAATTACTTTTGCGGTATTGATCTTGCCTTCCAGCAAGTAATATCAACCAAATGTAGACAGTTTTGTTGTATTCTAATTCTAGTATTTGCTTTCAGACAGCAAGGTTGAAGGGAATCACAGTGAGTTTGAGGCTAGAGATAGACTTTGAAGAGATTTTCTTTTGAGTCCTTACATAGTTTTTAGTTACAGTAAGAAAGACTGTAACATTTTGGGTTTTCTTCCCTGTGTCCTAAATACAGATTTCAATACAATAGCTTCAGTAGATACCACTCAAGAAGAAGAAACTGCCAAAGTGGATGATGCATCTGTTTTAACATCTGACAGCGATGACAGGTTTCATCCTTTCCGAAATCCACGATGGTCTACCAGAGTTTTTGCTGCAGAGTGTGTTTGTAAAATTATAAGCCAGTGTGAAAATGCAGGCAGTGCACATTTTGACATAACTTTGGCTCAGGAAAGAAAACAACGTGATTCAAGAGGTATGCATTTAAGCACTGAAAGAGATCCATAGAATGCAAAGTATGCTTAAAGTAAATATTAGCTCTTTGCATCTTAATGAAGTTCATCATAAATGGGTTGTTTGAAGCCCTAAATTATTCAGGTTGGAAAGGTATATTTATTAAAGTGTAGAGCAATTTTTTTTTTTTTTGCTGAAGTATTGGCATCTTGCTGCAGCATTTACGCTCACTTTCCTGGTTATAGTACTATGGCATATGCGTAGGAAGCTATTGTTTCTGCATAAGCACTGGCAGTCAGAAGTGATAGCTGGCAGCAGCCTACAGCATCACAGTTTGGAATCTGGGAGTATGACTAAAAAAGCACTGCTTTTTTTCTTCCCATAATTTGCATAATTACCAGTAGAAATGCTGCCATTTTTCAGTACCTCTCTATGTTTGTCTGGAGGTGTTTTCCTCAACATTCTTTTTTAGAAAATCTGCCTCATACATAGAGATGTTTATGCTTTATTCTGAGTACTTTTTTATACATTTAAATGGAAAGCAACCTAGATCAGCTAACATAAGATATCCAAGTAAGACTGTTCTATGTGTAAGCTGCCTAAAGTGATATGTGTTAAGGTGAAACATAAAATACACATTTTGGAAATGTTTGGAGCAGTCTTATAAAATGCATTATGTCTAAATTTAAATTTAATAAAACTATTTTCTTTTTCATTTCTATTTTCAGAGGACTTCTTGGTATTGCATTTAGCTGACTTGGTTCGTATGGCTTTTATGGCAGCCACAGATCACAGTGATCAGCTTCGTCTTTCTGGGCTTCAAACATTGCAAACTGTTGTTCGAAAGTTTGCAGCTGTTCCAGAACCAGAGTTTCCAGGTCATGTAATTCTGGAGCAATATCAAGCCAATGTAAGCATTGTAGAAAAGTTTAGAGTTACAGTCAATCGCTAAAAGAAATTTGCTTTTGCAGTGCATAGTGCCAGAGTTAATTTTCAGTTAGCGTATTACTGAAAGTATTGTTAATTTTGGACTTAACTTCCTTAGAAATCTTTTCAGTTGGCATATAATGTTTTGGCTCCAAATTTTTTCAAGTTTTGGCATTTTTTCTCTGTTGAATACAGCAAAACCAAAATAGATAATTGGTAGGGGTTTTTTTTAAAGCATTGGTTTCAAAGTGTGGAAGTATTGCAAAAGCTATTAGGAACAATTATTATTTTAAACCCTGCTTAGAAGTAAGTAGCCTTTGCACGCCAGCAGTCACACCTGGAGATGCTGGCCAATAAATAAGCTAGAGGAGGTAAAAGTGTGGATTATACTCACAAGGTCCATTTCAGTTAAGTCTTGGTTGAGACTTAGAGAAAAGGTGTCCTAATCATTCTATATTCAAGACTGCACTTGCGTTCAGCACGACAGACAGTGGTTTTAAGTCTCATCTGTCTCTCATTCTTTGATTTCTAGCAGGGATTGAACAGGTCAGGTCACTTTCTCTCATAGAAATGGAGAGATCCTGACACTGAAGACTTCCTAACCTACTTTAATCTTGCTTTTGCCGTTAGAATTCTATTTTGCTGGCACTTCTTTGTGGGAAAGAAGTGCCTTGGTCTAATCTGGAACTACCAAGGGAAAAAAATACACCATCTGTCCTTGCTGTCTAAAACGATCAGGAAGGTCACAAGTAGAGCTAATAAGTTTCTCTTTAACCTTCAGTACCCTTAAAGTGTTTCTGCAAATACTACGTAAAGATCTCATCAGCTGTTTCATGGAAGTTTAAGAAATGTGAAACAGTTAAATATCAAGCCTTTGTCTTCTAACTTTTTTCCCGTACAAATATCATAACAATTGAGAAAAAGATGGATATAGATTTTCTGTACTTGAGTAATAACTTCCTGAAATCTTGTTCAGATGTTCCTTAAATGAAATCTGAGCTTTAGGGGGTCTTAAGAAACTGTCATTAATTACCATTAGAAACAAACGCTTTTCACTTATTGTCACAAACTTTTATTTGCATTACAGTTTCATTCCAAAGAGCATCAAACTTATCTGAGTTTTCAGATACATGCTAAAGCAGCAAGGTAAATTTTTTTGGCCTTTAAGTGAAGTGGCTTTCAATAGTGAGAGCAGGTGAAACCTCTGCAAGTGGTAATTATATGTTTATGTGCTCTTTATTAGGCAAGTAAAAATTTACTAGGAAAGTAAAAAAATTTGTGCTCTCTTCTTTTTTCACTTTCCAAAGTTGACCCACTTCAGCTGTTTGTTTCCTTAAATCTATATTCTTTCTAAGTAAGGAAATGTCACTCATTAGGCATCTTGCAGGTCTTTCATAATTCGGAACATTGTTTTTTTCTTTTGGGGGCTACTCATCAAGCCAAGTATTCAGGAAGGAAGATGTTTCTGTTTCAGTTTTAGACTGTGCAAAAAATAGAATCAAGTTTGAAGACCTCTCTCAATGAGAGCCGTATCTTCAGTGTAAGCAAAACAAGAAAAGTATGACTGCAACTGTTTCTCCGCTCTTTAACCTCTCTGAAATAGTCTGTGAAAAAAAGGAAAGGTGCATTATAAAGGAAAATTTCATAATCAGACTTTGTAACAAAGTAAAATTGTTCACTATATATTGAATGTTGTATAACTTCTCTTTAGGTTGGAGCAGCACTTAGGCCTGCCTTTGCTCCTGAAACTCCTCCTGATGTCACAGCAAAAGCATGTCAGGCAAGTGTTGAAAGTCAGAAGTCTTAGGTAATAGACCCTCTGAAATATTTTTTTTTTTTGCTTGATATGCAACACAAGAAAAAGGAAATAAATCATCTAGCCTCAAATCCTCAATGCACATAATGTTGCCTGTGTGACCTCAACATTGTGACAACTAAAATAAAAGTCTTTCAGTCATTATTTGTAACACCCCACTAATATTTTTGGCTTTCATTACTTAAGTATACTAAACTGTAGTGTTATTTAATTGTTTATTATTATCTGAGAGTTAATATATCTAAGTGGAAGTTAAATAGAGTGTTCATAATTTAAAAGATGAAAAAAAGAGCATCTAGTGGTGTTTGTTTCTTGTTCCTCATTGCTTCTGTTTCACAACACTAGGTATGCAGTGCCTGGATAGCAAGTGGTGTAGTAAGTGATCTTAATGACCTTCGGAGGGTTCACCAGTTGCTTGTGTCCTCTTTGGTCAAAGTGCAGGCTGGAAAAGAAGCACAAAATCAACAATACAATGAAAGCACCTTAACTATGGAGATACTGGCTGTGCTTAAGGCTTGGGCAGAGGTGAGTATAACAGCTCTGTGATGTTAGTCTTGATATCTGGTAGGTGAGTTAGAACCTTTCAGACAGAATTTTTTTACGTGCTTTGTTAAATAGAAGGTGCTGGCCCTGTGCTTTGCTTTGCTAACTGTAAACGGTACATGAACTTTGTAAACTTGACAAAAGCATTGCTAATTAAACCATTAGTCTTATACTATACATTAAGAATATTTAAAAATATTAATTTCTTAAGATATTTTAATAGTTCAATATTCACTTGAAAATGCATATTATAAATGGCTACGGTGATGGTCCACTGAATGAACCATTTTAAATAGGTGTCATTTTTCTCATTTGTTGGCATTTCATTTCTTAGAAATAGTTCTTGTACATTAATATTGTCAGTTCAGTACTGCATTGGCTAACTTAAAAGTCAGCTCATGTGAATACCTGTTTTAATATATGTAAATGCAAGGTTAAATATTTAAAAGTCAAAAATGTGAACAATGTACATAATCTCTAAAAGGTGTGTGTTCGAAAGTAGTGATAATGGCCTTGGATGGTGATGGTTGATAACCAGCTAAATATGAACATGTTATGTAGGTGTATGATCTTTCAGTGTATAATCAGGGAGCTGTTTTGGAGGAGAAAGTTGGCAATAGATAGGCTTTCATGTGAACATTTGTAGAAGAACATACCACCCTCTCATGTCCATACTTGAGAAAGGATATTGGCAAAATAGAAAAGCTATTGGAGAAAAGCTAGCAAGTGGGAATAAAAGTCTTGAAAACATGCTTTTCAAGAATGCTTTCCAATGAAAACATTGAGAGATTTAAGTAGATTAGTCTATTTAATCTATTCAGGAAAATATCAAGTACTGAGATCCATTTAAAATTTCTACATGAAGAAAATATTTTTAGTAGCATATAACAACCTATCACTGGTCAGAAGCCAGGAGAAAGTTCAGACTAGATGTGAGGCTCAGCTGTCAGAAGGGGAGATCTGTAGATTGTTCCAGCCTATAATTAAGAACACAAAAATTCTTTAAAGCAAACTCCATATAGCTTTCTATAAGCTTTTGTGACCTGTAATTTACAAATATTTCACTTAAGCACTTGGCAGTTCCTTCTCACTTAGAATCTTTACCTATTTCCTGTTTACAAAAATTGAAGGAATTCCCCCATCCTGTTGCTGCAGGGAGATGTGAGAGAAGGGCTTGGTTGGTGCTTAGTTGCTGACCTGGGACAACAACTAGCAAACTTGAAAAAGATAGATAAATCAAAATTGCAGGAGCCTAGTACTCCTCAAAGCTAACTTGAGATTCAATGAATCTAAGTATCTCCTTTATAGTTGGAAAGCACTTCCCTCCACAGGCATTTTGGAAAGACTAAGGATGGCTGTTGGTCTGAAATGTTCTCAGTTCTGTCTTTTTCATAACTAGAGAGGGATCTCGGGAAATTAACATTGAAATTAACCTATTGATGGTAACGCTTGAAGTTTGCAAAGTATACAGGACTGTACTCTTCCTTCTTTACTGCTGACACAGAGTAACACATAATTTTGAGAAGTCAGTTGCAAGTGCAATATGTCATTTTGGTTAAAAGAAATTTTAGAAGTGGTTTGACTGTTGTTTCCGGATCATGATTATCGGTATATTATTTGATACATTCTTCAGTCTTGTAGCTATGACTGGGGTTGCTGGTTGGAAGAAGAAGCTGGACAAGTGAAATATTAATTTTCAAGAGCAGGGAGGTTACCTGCAGATATGTTTAGGAATTTTAGTAGTTTTCCCTTTTTGGGAACTCTTGCATCATGGTTTGCTGGGGAATGGATTCAGAAGATTTAGAAAATAAGTGTGTGCTCACACATGCCGACTGGACTTGAAGCAGGAATAGATTCTAGGAAACCTCATGGCCATTCACAAGCAGTCATGTTATGATCACAGTAGCTTTCCAAGTGTAATACTTGTAACTCTCTATTGAAATATATCAACAGGTTTACATAGTTGCAGTAGAGAAGCAGAAAAATCAAAGTGATGCACACAATCACTGTTTAAAAATTGCAAACTCTGCAGAAGAATGCTACAGAGATGGAACATTTTCAGCCAGTGGACTTCTGGACTTGGTACAGGCAGATCTTGGAACACTAAGCAAGCTCTGGCTTGCTGCACTTCAGGATTTTGCTCTCTTAACTTTACCTTCAGAGTATGCATCGCAACTACCTGCTGAAGGTAAAAAGGCAAATCACTTGTATTTTCATAAGCCCCTTGTCAGCATACTGACTTGTAAGTAAGATTAAATTATATAGAGAATAAGCATGCTTAGGTACTATCTAAAGATCAGGACTGCTTTTGAGGACAGAGGTTTCACTGATGTGAAAAGTAGTTTTTCGTGTTCTTGTTTGTTGGGTAATGTTATGGTTGAAAGAAGAAATAGGTAATTTATTGGATTTTTTCCAAATAAATCTAAATTAAGTGCCCTCATTAGCCTTAATTTTAATATTGAATATAAAAAAAATTATACATAAAGTACATTATAAACATAATTTCAATATTTTAAAAATAATTTCACAATGCATTATAAACATAATTTCAATAAAAAGAAGAATCCCCTTTTAATAATGAGAAAATGTGGTAGCTGAAAATAAGTTATGTCCTTAAAACTATCTTCTTTTCTTGTAGGTGGTACCTTTTATACAGCAGAGACAATTGAAAATGCCAGACCTCATTACTACAACTCCTGGGCACTGATACTTTATGCTACAGCATTATGGCTTACTAGCACAGGTTTTATCATTGTTGATCCAGATGAAGGAGTTACAAATCTCTCTAGACCTGTTACTCCAACCACCATGTGTCAAGATTCTTCTACCAGGCCCTTAGTGAAGTCTCCTGAGGATGTGAATACTGACAGATTTCATCTTATCTTGGGTTAGTGATTGCATAATCTGTCTATATGCTGAAAATGTAATTTTTACTAGTTAAAACTGTTAGCAAATATTTAATTATTCACATTTAACTGCATCATTGAATATTGCATCTCTCAGTAAAGTATACAGTCACAAGAATTTTAAGACCTAGTGAGAAAATTGTAGAGCATTTTCCTAAATATGGTGCAAGAAAACATTCAGTGTGAGCTAAAAAAGCCCTAAACAAGTGTTTATTTGTCTACCTGTAAACATGCAAGTTCAAGGGTGAATTTTACTGTAGTTGCACCACTGCAATCACAGAGTATATGGATTAGCATCACTGAAGTACAGTTTTACATCACACAGTAGTGTGTAGTTTGGAAGGGACTTACGGAGGTCATCTCATCCACCTCCTGCTCAAGCACAGTCACCTAAAGTCAGTTGCCCAGGACCGTGTCCAGACAGCTTTTGGATATCTCTGTGCATTGCAGTTTATTTGAAGCTTGTCTCCAATGTCTTGAGGAGTCCTGAAAGCTGAGGAAAAAAATAGTTTTTATCTGCTCTAGGATTCGCAAGCTTAGGCTTCATGTAATTTACTTACTGCTAGTGATGTAGTTGTGGCAGTTGCAATCTTCAGTGTTTTTGTAAAATGGGAAGATAAAGCCTCAGCCTTTGGGTTTATGAACTATTAATACTTTTGGCATTATTTCTTTCTATTATATAGATCAGAGGGATGAGCCAAATATTCTGCTATATACTCATAATGAATTGTTTTGTCTGTTCATTGGAACTAGAATTTAGTGCTTTACTCAGAAATTGCTGGGGTTTTATTTCTTTATGTTAGTAGCCAGTTATAATTGTGCCTTAGACTGTTTTGAAGCTGAAATTCTTTCTTTGTTTTGATGGAAATAGAGTTCTTGCCCCAAGATATTAGCAATAGGAGATGAATTCACTTAATATAAAATGCTGTTTCTGTGGCTGCTCAGCCTACTGTGATGTTACTAAGTTATGGACAAAATTACTCCTTAAAATTTCAAGCATGTATGGGTTTTTTCCTTCTGATGCTTACAGGAATTAGTGTGGAATTCCTCTGCTCTCCTCGATCAGATGCAGCAATGGAGGACATTATTGCCTGCTTGCATGCCCTGAAGGCACTCTTTGATGTTCCCTGGCCAAGGTCTAAAATAGGTGGTGATCAGGTAATGTATTAATGATCAAATGCCCCCCAGAATTAATGCATAATTTTAACAGTATCTCTACACTCTATTTCCAGGAATCTTGAACATATAAGTAGTAGGTAAATTATATGCTTTACCAAAATCCAAAGCTGTAGAGGGAGGAGAGAAAAAGAGCGCAACGTGGAACCTGTAAGAAGACAGGTGAGGGGCAGAGAATGTGAGGACATTTTGTTGGGAAAAAAGATGAGTAGGAGGAGAGCCAGGTAAAGACAGAATTCCAGGAAATAGAGTTCTCCTACTCTCTCTGTCAAGGCATAGCTGAATTAATTCTGTTGTTAAAATCAAAGACATGCCCAAGCTCTGCTGATTGTTGATGGTCTCTCCAAGGAAATGCGTATACTGTAGAAAGGATACAAAGGAGTATCCCCACCTTCAGGAGTTAAGAAGCCATAAGATAGATTACTTGGGTGTGGGTTTTAGTGGTTTAAAGTGCTCTGTCTTTTAAATTACTAAGATTACTGTTTTGTTGGGAGAATTGATCAGGACTGCTGCTACTGGAAGCTGGATGTTGAAGAGAATGACAGCTCCTATGATTGTATCAATTACATTGTGTTCCTTAGGGAGATGGAGCAGAATAATACTGTTTGCTTTGACAAGTATTAATGAGTTCCTAAAACTCTGCATGAAGATATATTAAATATTTTTCTTATTGTAGGAATTGGGTGTAGAGCTGCTGAATGTTTTGCATCGACTGATACTGACCAGAGAATCACCTGATATTCAACTTGCTGCCCTTGAAGTGGTTCGCTTGATTCTCTTTGCAGCTCAGGAGCACGTGAAGGAAAAGCGGAGAAGTGCAGAAGGTACAGTAATGCATGAGATGTTTGAGTGCCTGTTATCAGGGTTAAAGCAATTCTTTCTTGGAAAACTGGATTCCAAGTGCTTCACAGTTAGTTACTAATTCTGCTTTACGTCAGTCCAGGTGCCTGACATTGGGGTGGTATGATAGATAGCAGGAGGTTTAGGTGTTGAACACAGGAAGTGAGGTGGAAAACTGGAGAAACTGCAGTTGGGATAGTCTTGAGTGGTGTCAGGGAGGGAGGGGTTAAAGCTGGGATTAGCTGCAAGAGGGCAATGGAGAGACTCCACACAGCTATTACAAGCCAGATTCCAATAGTTGCTCTGATTGTAACTTCATAATGTTCACTTTCTAAAAGGAAAAATACTGGGAGAAGAATCAAAACACTTGTATCAGGTGACATTATATTGGGTTGGTGCCTTAGGATGTTTTATGTCAAAGTCTATTGCACCCCTTTTGCCTTTTGTCAATCACTGCAGTTAGCTTATTCAGAAGGATATATGCTTGCCAGTAGAAATTTGAATACATGCTCATGCACATATATATATATATATATTAAGATTATAATTTGGTGATGAAACAGTCTTGAGAAGTAAACTGGAAACAAGGCACAGCCTACAGACTTCTGCCGTATTTCTTCTTTTTTTAGTTGATGATGGTGCTGCAGAAAAGGAAACGTTACCAGAATTTGGAGAAGGCAAAGACACAGGAGGACTGGTGCCTGGGAAATCATTAGTCTTCGCAACACTGGAGCTGTGTGTTTGTATTCTTGTCAGACAGCTTCCCCAGCTCAACCCTAAATTAACTTGTAGCCCTGCAGTTCAACCTGGAAAACATCTGTTACTCTCAGAAGATGGAAGCAGACTGGTAGCGGCAGCATTAGTTATTCTCTCTGATGTTCCTGCAATCTGCTCTCCTGAAGGTATGCTGTTTCATCAAAAGAAAAGATTAATGAAAGAATATTGGGCTCTTCTCTCCCTTTGTTATTACCTAATTTTCTTAGCGGGATAAATCTGGCAGCAAGTTTTGTTGATTTGCTTGTGACAATTTCCTTTTCTAATTATTTTTTTGACTGTCAGATTACAAAACAGGTTACAAAAGTGAAGCAATTAAATGAGTTTTTTCTTTTCCTCCCACATGTAGCAGTGCAATTAATAGATTCATTTTGTACAGGGAAGTATGCAACAGATACATGATTATACTCTACTTGAATTGTCTATTCTGGAATTTATAATGCAGACATAAATTAAATTTGAAAGGGAAATGTGTCATGTTACCTTTCACTGAAAGCCATCATTTGAACATTAAGAAACAGCCGTAGGGAGTTATGGTTGAATTCTCAGATTAGTTGACTTTTACCCATGATTCATTTTGGATTCATTCCAAGCTTTAAGATGGTTCTCCACCACCAACCCCCAATATCATATTCATACATATGATCTTTCAGTACTGTTACAGCCACACATATAAACCTTTTCTGCCCTACTTCTCTGTTCCCACCTTAGGTGTCTGTGTTACACCTTATGCAAAGTTTTGATATTTACCAGCCCTGAAAATGTCTTTTTTTTTTCTTATATTTGTTCTCTGTTAAAGATTCTTCTTTGGGGAATATCGTGTTCCAAATGGCAGTTCTTGCTATCATTGTAAGGTGATGATATGCTTTCTCTTTTCCATCTGCAGCCCATTATTTAGTGGCTCAAAGTAAGGGGAAATAAACATAGCATCACTTAAATCTGAGGACAACTGTCTTGTATGAAAAATAATCTGTGATTTCTTTTTCTTGCTGTAGGTATTTTTTGGTTTTACCTGTTCTTGTTATTCCACAAACTAACAGCTTGCAGGATCAGACCATGTGGGATGTTTACACGAGAGAACTTAGGCATTTAGTTCAGGTGACTAAAAAGAGGACCTTAAGCTTGCTTATACTGTCACTTGAATAAGGAGTCAGCTCCAAAAGTCAGATCATATAATCAGAGAAGAGAATTCCTATGTGGAATTGTGTCATTTTCTCCCCATTTAATAGGTAAATGAAGTTATAGTCCTGTGACTACCATGTCCCTTACTTCAGGCACCTGTCATGATATGTATGCATAATAAAACTTGCAAGTAAATGATGCTCATGAACTACATTTCCTACTGAATTCCAACAGTCAATTTTCACAGACTTGGCTGTTTAAAAATAGAAGGTAGATGACTTCAGCTTCAGAAAATACTTATGCATATGTCAGAGACCCTCATTATTCAACAGGTCTCTCTCTGAACATCAATATCTTAAAATCTTAAAAGCATAATCATTTTGCTGATTAGGGAAGGAGATAAGTGTGTTAAGCCCTATTCTTAACTCTGTGCTTTGCTGAGTCAGAACTTGAGACAGGAGCAACACGTAAGGATGGAGGTTTCTAGGTTGTCTCCAATATGTGCAGAATTCTATATTACTATCAGGTTCCAAGATGTAAAAGTAAGTGAAACCACTATGCCAGGTTTTTGCTGTGATTGTTTTAAAATATTCTTTTAATGATCTCTCATTCTGACAGGTCAGCTATCAATTGTCAGAGATGAAGATCTCTTTAGAAGCCTCTGGGACAATCTGTTTCTCTCCCTAGGTTTCCTCTTTTCCAAAATATTTGTTAGAGATTTTTATTGTAACTCTAGAATTTTTTTACACATATTTTTTCTGAGATCCTCTTCACTATAGCAGGTCATACCTTATTTCAAATCTTTTCTTCAAATTACCAGTGCCTCCATTCATATAGGTGCTTAAAAATGATAAATTATGATTAAAAAAGAAAATCGAAGAAAACTGCTTCAGAGTTTTTTTAATGTAAAAAGTACCTGCATTTTTTTAACTCCTGTGAAATTAATTTGCATTGTTTTACAGGAAGTGTTTCAGTTCTTCCTACTATTTTGTACCTAATTACTGGAGTACTTAAAGAAACTGCTGTGAAATTGCGAGATGGCCAGTTACCTCTGGTGGTTGCTGCATCTCTGCAAGCTCTTAAAGGACTCTTGTCTTCTCCAATGGCTCGAGCAGAAAAGAGCAGGACTGCTTGGACTGATCTTCTACGTAGTGCTTTGGTCACAGTACTTGACTGTTGGGATCAAGGTAAGCACAAATATTGGTTTTGTGTGTTTAAAAACAACACAAAAAATGTCTATTTGAAAGGTCATTTGGTTTTATTTAAATTAAATGCATGCACATGCTAAAAGAAGATCAGTATCTTAGTCACAGGAGAATTAGCTGGCTACCAGGTACTGTTGAAACTGTAGTGCAATCTTGTCCCCACAGTTCATGTGAAAAGTCATCATCTATAAAAGTACAAATGTGGGTGTACTGGTTTAAGCCCAGATGGAAATTAAGCACCACTCAGCTGCTCGCTCAACCCTCCCCTGTGCTGCCCCATCCCCCCACCACTGGAATGGGGAGGAGAATAAAAGTAAGACTTATATGTTGAGCTAAGAACAATTTAGTACTTGAAAGTAAAGTAAAATACAGTAATAATGGTAAATTGTAATAATCGTCATCATCATTATGGCTAGGCTTTAGATTTGGAAAGGGCAAATAGTAATAATAATAAAAAGTGATACAAAGTGAATAAAAATTATAATAAAAAGTGATGCAGAATGCAGTTCTCACCACGTGCTGACTGATGCCAGACCCCTCTTCCTTAACCCACGTTGGCACCTCTTCCCAGTTACTCACTGCCCCCAGTTTATATACTGGCCATGACGTGTGGAATATCCCTTTGGTCAGTTTGGGTCACCTGTCCCGGCTATGCTCCCTCCCAGCTTCTTTTGCTACCTCCTCACTGGCAGAGCACAAGACAACAAGTAAAGTCCTTGCCTTAGGATAAGCAGACTTAGCAAAAAAACAAAACATCGGGGTGTTATCAACACCATTCTCATTCCTAGTCCGAAACACAGCACTGTAGCAGCTACTGAGAAGAAATAAACTCTATCCTAGCTGAAACCATGACAGTGGGTTTTCAGGTTTACTCCTGGGTTATGTAGTGCCCCAAAGTAGTTACATGGTATGATGGCATAACCAGGAGTTATGCCTTCAGTTGAGCATAAAAGACAGCTGTACTCGCTCTCAAAACTGTGCACACTCTCAACAAAGAGTTAGTGCCTGGAGCGAGACAAAGTGTATTAAAACAGTAGTGCAAGAAAAAAAATTTTGTCCTTGTTTACTGTGTGATGCTTCAACTTCCTGTGTTTGTAGTATTTTTGTCATTCCTTCTGCTTAATCTCTGAGGTGTTATTTGTTGTTGGAGCTTTTCTTTATAGAGCTGTTTTTTTTAGTTATTGCAAAAGAATATTAATGCAAATTTCAAGATAAGTTATACTCTAATATATCATACCAGCTCTTCAAAAATATTTATTGCACTTTATACAGAGAAGCAATGGAATAGGAGTTTGCTGTTATTTCTAAATATGTGTTTAATCATCCCTGAATTCCCATTTTGGCCTTGGCTTTTATTACAATAAAAGTCCATATCACTGCATGAGAGTATGTTGTGTATTTAAAAAAAAGAGGTTCTTAAAGAAATGTAGACATGGATATTTTTATTCCACCTCTTTGTAACACTTAAATTCATAGGGTTACTTTTTACTGTAAATCTAACCCCGCCTTACTTTATTGATAGATAAAGAACTCCAAGAACTCGATGAAGTTAGCCTGCTTACTGCTATTACAGTATTTGTTATGTCTACCACCCCAGAAGTTACTACTGTGGAGTGCCTTCAGGAGCGTTGTATTGAGAAGTTTAAAGTATCGCTTGACTCAAAAGATCCTCTTGTAAGTCCTGATGAAGTTATAAGAATACCAGTATCTTATTAAATGAGTATTAGCTTATTGCAGTTGAGTCACCAGTCCTGGGTATTGATTGAAGTTAACTCTCTCCTGACTATATCTGTTCTATTTTAAAATACAGTTTGAACAAGTGAGCAGAAACATGTCCAGCCATGCATTTAATCATTTGTTATTCTGTATGCAATTCTGTATTCCTATGATTTGGGGAGGGAGGGGAGGGGGCTTATTGCATCAGATGCAGCGCTTTATATATTGATAAGTGCACAATACAGTTGCATAGTGTTTCAGGCACCTTGATTTTGTTTGTCCATTTTCTCTTCAACACAGAGATACTATCATTTGCACAGGAAATCCCTCAGCTGCTCCTCCCTCTTTGGGAGCTAGAGCAAATACCGCTGCATGACTGTTACTGTCCCATAAGCATCAGCTCTTGGCCACTGCTGGGTGCAGCATACTGAGCTAGATTAATACTTTGTTCCAACCTCGTACAAGAATTTTCATATAGTGGCTTTAGACCATAGTGCCACAGTTCATGTATTACTATTCTTCACCTATATAAACCAATGTATCAGGAAAGAAAAGTATTTATCTAAATTGCTTTTTTAGGTATTGGGACTTCCTCTCTCAAAGCTCAGCTCTGAAAATAACATGCATAGATTTCATCTTTGTGAGAATTCACTGTAAACTGCTTTTCTTGCACCTTCTCTGTATATATTTTTGTAGTAATAAAAGATTAAGGTTACCTTTATGTGAGAAATAGCTGTAAAACAACATTTTTTATATATCGATACATTTCTAATACTGTAAACTTTGGTTTCCACTGTTAGGAAATTGGGAATGCCAAATATGACTGCAAGGAAATGTTAGTATGCATTTGCAAATTTTATCAAAGTATTTAGGCATCTGAGACCTTCAAAAGTGTTGAAGGAACTTGGCAGTTTCAGTCCTATTGACTTCCAATGACATGCAAGCTACTGTGCAGTCTGAGGCATTTTAAAATCGTGCCTAGGGTTTGACAGGGATATTGCTCACATTCTAAGCACCTCTTTTCAGTCAGCTATGTTTTTGCAAAAAAGAGAGTATTTTCAAAACAGTACTAATCTTCATACACAAATAGTGTTTTTTCCTTAACTCAAAAATGTCAGAAGATCTAAGACTTGGTGGAAAGAAAAAAGAAGCATGATCTATTTTCGATTATTAGTTTCATTGTAAGTTATAATGCTCTTATAAAGTATTATACATTAGCAGCCTGCAGCCTGATGAATTTTTAAGCATTGAGGCACATTTTCCCCCCTCCCTAAAATTTTATCTGACAAGCTGTTACATTTAAAACACTCAGAGATGTATTTTTAAGTATAACACTTTGTAACTGCAACTTTCATTTTCTCTTTAGGTACAGTATAAGTGCTACCAGCTGCTGCACTCCATCTTCCAGCATCCAAACAAAACTGTGTCATATCCATATATTCATTCTCTAGCACCATCCATTGTGGGAAAACTGCAGGAAACAGAAAAAGCAAAACCTGAAAATGCTGCTGAACTTCAAGTCATACAGGAGGGAATAAAGGTGGTTACAGCTCTGACAGCCACTGCTGAGGAAGAGCACCGTAAGTTACTTCCATTACGAGTACCCAAAGCATTAAATATGCTCAAAGTTGCCATGAGTAACAAACTAAAACAAAACAACCAGTAGGAATCCAATCTGCAATACTGATTGACAACAAAATTGATCACAGGAAGTGTTGGTTCTTTTTACCATACAGTTCAGCTAACTTTTGCAGATTTATAGTTTAAGTTAAATGTTAACCTAGAGAAATACTCCTAGTTTGAATTTGAAGCTCTTATTAAAAAGTTGATGCTGAAGTTGTGTTTTCAATGTTATAGGTGCTCATTTGGTGGCCTGCTTTCTTCCCATCCTTATTTCCTTTCTTTTGGATGAAAATGCCCTGGTTTCTGCTACAAACTCAGCAAAAAATCTACATGAGTTTGCTTTGCAAAATCTGATGCAGATTGGTCCTCAGTACTCATCAGTTTTTAAAAAGCTAATGGCCTCCTCTCCAACTATGAAAGCCAGGCTTGAGTCAGCTGTAAAAGGCAATCAAGAAAGCATCAAAGTGAAGACTGCTAAACATGCAAAGAATCCTGGGAAAAGTTCAAGCATTCAGCTAAAGACCAATTTTCTTTAAAGCTTCATGTTGTCTTTTTATGCACTTTGATATCAACAGCAAAAAACATCCCTTTTAATTTCTAATCAGGGGGTATCGCTATGAGTTGATCTTAAGTATTTGAGTTTGTGCTGAAGTATTTCAGGATCATTTTAAGAGAAAGCAAATCTCTGGATAACTTTCTGTTACTGAAGGATTTCTTAAACATCTCTAAACACTATGAATAAATCAAAGGTTATGAAATCTGTATTTTTTTATTATTTTGGACTAAAATATCAGAAATGCACATCTCTATTAAAAAGGTATAGTGAACTTTGGCATAGCTATATTTAGGAGAAGCCTCCACTTAGGCATTAAGTAAAATCAATTTTCTTACAAATCAATATTTGTCAAAAATAAGTTACCCTAATTAGTTTTTGGATTTAACTGGGACATAAATTTACTTGCAAGTTGTAATCTATGCCAATTACTAATTTAACACATTGCATCGTTAATTAAACAGACTAAGTATCCTTTTAAGCCTTACAATAGTTTATTGTTAATCTCAGAAAATTCAGCTCAGTAAAGGTAATATGGATAGCTTTAATCCTGATAACGTCTTGAGCTGGACAAGGTGTAACAGGTGGTGTGAAATACAGCCCTGTGATGCTTCTTCACTGAGGACTCTGATGTGCTTTCCAAGGTGGGACTGTCGGGTGGATTGGCAGGCTCAGTGTCCTGCTGCTCCACACGGTCTCATTTGTCATGACCTGTACTTGTGTTAAGTTTGTACTAGGTGAGCCAGGCAATTGGAGATTACATATCCTGTCCAGGATAGGACAGCAATTTTAACATACTGTGCCTCATTCAGACCTCTGCTGTATCTGGATGTAACTTTCCTGATCTTTGAATGGTCGGCTATGTATACATGGAACTTAGATAAATGTATGTGTCTCTGCCATGAGAGATGGACATAATTGAAGTCACCTTGTCTTGTGTCTATAAACAAAGTGCAACAAACTGATAATAAGGAGTATATAATTAACATTTTTATCAAGGAACATATTTTAATATAGAAAAATAACTAAAAATTGCAATGGCTATAGAGTATTTTCTACGTACAGTATATTGACTTCCTTCTTAATACCAGTATTATCTAAACCAAACGCTATCAAACTGAGGATACTATTTCCTTCTTGAATCTAATTGCTTTAAAAGAAAGAAGAAAAAAAATATTTACGGAACTGAGAAACACACTGTGACTCAGGAAGAGTGTGATGTACTGTATTTTATTAGAAGTTTTGTATATAATTATAATTGTAAATTGTACAGAATTAACCATTTGACCAAAGTTCTAACAATTCATTTTTCTAATTTACATAAATAAAGCTAATTTTCTTCACTTAATATTTGTCTTAGTCATTTTATCCAGTAGCAGAGAAACTCTAAGGACTTGTGTATCAGAAAGAAAATTATTGTATGCTGCCTCAAGGAAACTAATAATAAAAGTTTGGGCTGGATGCATCAAAGTCTGTGACTTGATATTGCAGCTCTTCCTCTGTTCTGTGGAGCACGTTGGGTAAATAACTAGCACCAGGGAGACTTTCTGTGTGTAAATAGATATCTGTTCTGTGCCAAACACTGAAACGCATGAACTCTGGGAAGATGGTTGAGATGCCTTCCATCTTTCCCCGGAGAACCAGAAGTCCTTTGTTCTGCCTCTTCATTGAAGTAAAATCTGTAGTTGTTGGCTGTGCTGAAAGGGCGTTACGTTAGATTTGGCAGTTTTTCCTGAAGAAATAAGTAAGACCACAGAGCAGTTTTGGTTTTAATTCTACTCTTCTTTTTTAGGCATTGCTTGGTATGCAAGCTCTTATGTTTAGCCACACAAAAAGAGCCAAACATATGTTTAGCCATAAACCAAAGTGTCACTTTTGCCACTCCTGCCTCCTGTGTCCCATGCCTCCTTGCTGATTGCTTTTTGTGCCATTTCTCTACAAGCACCAGTAAATTTTGTTCCAGTAAATTGTCCTTGCAATGAAACATGTGGCCTGAGTGCATGTTTACTTTGTATTTCCCACTGCTTATATAAAAAGTTTAATGGTTTTTGTGACAAAAGGTCTTGTCTATGCCTAACCTCAAGTGTATATATACACACATCTGAGTGCATCATGGAATACAGTATTTAAGGGCTATGCAAAAATTATCTGCAGACAACTTTCCACTGACTGCAACAAACCAGCATTAGTAAAAACTTTGCAAAAGCATCACACAGCTGGGACCGGGTGAGTTTTGATTGGATAAAAATCTGTAGCCCTGCAGCTGAAAAAGCAGCATTTCTGGTAGTGTTGCTTAGGCTAGAATAAGTCTGAGACTGACCTAGTATGTTCCAAGGTGTAGGAGTCACCTTCAGGCTGAGAGAGGTATCAGTCAAGTGATGCACATATAGCCACAAAATAGAATGAGCAAATGCATAGGAAGCATAGCAGATTTTTCTATTAATAAATATCGGTTACTAATTGGAACTTTCAAAGAGGTTTTTCCCCTCAAGACTGCCACAGCAGTCCCAAAGTGAGTTGTTGCAACTGCAGGAGGGGTGGAGTGATCTAGGATAGTTTGCTGGTTTATCAGAAGTAGCAATAATACTGCATAGTAGGGATCAGGGGGAACATCCAAGTTCATTCATATTAAAACTATATTGAAATTCTGTTGGATTTATCCATGACAATAACAACATAAGAGGGGTCACTGTGACAGTGTCCTCTAAAGCTTCATCCCTAATCTCACTGCTAGGTATACTTTATTTATTTCCAGCTTCCTGAAATGTAACTCTTATCAGTAGGCAGTTAAGTCAGATGCTGTTTCCAAGAAGAGCATGTGGTTTCTCAACAAGTACTGGTCTACTAATAAACTGCTTATGTTTTCTGCCAGTGAACAACTTAGCCAATGGTAATTCAAACAAGGCAAGAAGGCAAGGGGGAAAATCCTTAGACAATTAACACTCTTTGCCCAGTTGTCAAATAAAAGAATATACAGTGAGGTAGATTATTTGTCTACTTCTATGCACAATGGTGTCAAAAACCACAGGAAGAGTCACTCCGTTTTCTTGAAAGTAGCATTCCATGGCCAGCCCTGATCCTGTGGGTGTTCCTAGATACTGCTTTTGCACATGAGTACATCTGATCCTTAAAAATAGCTAATAAACTGTAGTTCTGTGCAGCCAAGTGTTAAAAGAGGTGCTCAGATTTGTCCATGGCACTCCAAGCTAAGCAACAGTGGAGCTGTTGCTGTAGATGACATTTCACAGAGGACTCCCATTCAATTAGTTAAAGTAGCAAGCAGTTCAGTTTTACATGCACTGCTCCAGCTATTTAATGACAGTGGGCTAGAGCTTCAAAGACATAAAAATTAAGAAGTACATTTGGCCAGACATGACATGCTTTACCTGCCTCTATCATATTTAAAGTCATGAATACTGGAAGTTGATTATGCAAACTGAAGTAAAGCGGCTGCACTTGGTGCGTTATGCTGTGTGCACAAGGAAACCCTAAAGATGTCAGTGCTATGGCTCCAACCTCTCCAAAACACTGTGTGGTTACTTTGGGTTTCCTGTAGAGTTGTAGATTTTTGAACTTTTTTCCTAAAACGTTCTCTGGCTTCTCTGGAGAATAAATGGTTTATAACATGTAACAATGAAAGGGGAAGTGACATCTAAATATAGCAAAAGTAGGGCTGAAAGTCTTGTCTGAGAAACAGGTCAGCGCAAAAGCAGACTTTTAAAACTTCCTGCAGTAATCTGTGGTACAGTAACCCAAATTCACTCACTCTGCGGTCCAGTCCTGGTTTTGCTCTACGGCTGTATTCCCACCTCCATACTCCCATTTATCTGAAGTGCAAAATCTAATTCTAGAAGGAGAATGTGGCATCAAATCCCCTTCCTCTGTGCTTTGATTTCAGTTGCTTAATGACAGCACATGGAGAAAACAAGTTGGGAGGATGAGCAGCAGCCACAGCAGAGCCTGCTGTCTCTGTGCCTTTTAGTGCATGTGCCAATTTGCCTGATTATTGCAGAGAAAAACATACTGTCTATGTATATAAAGAAGTTTGCAGATGAGAAAAGTCTGTTTCTAGAAGTTGCTGGTAAGAAGCTAAATTTAGTAATGACACAGATTCATAAAGTCCCATTCTAAGCTACAATCTTAGAAATTGCAATTGTGTTGCCTAAAAATGGATTTTTTTGACCAATGTTAATATTCATGTATGAAAATGGATGTGAATTATGTTACTGACAATGAAATGCAATATGGCATTACTGAGAGTCCCTGTTGCTACTAGTGGGAATTTTTTCTTGTTATAACCTTCTCTGGGGATGATTTTTTAAATGGTATTTTTTGTAAGCATCTTTTTTTTCTGCTTAGTGTGTCAGTTCTCTGTATCTTTTTCTGCAAGAAAAGGAGAAGGTTATGTATGAGACTCATTTTCAGTGGAATTATGAAGTACAGGCCTCAGGGATTCTGGAAACAATTTTGATTTATATATAAAAATAGAAATACTATGCAATTTGAAAATACAACCTATCATTATGAAGGCAAATGCTCTTAACCTCATCTTCCCTCATGTAAAATTCATGGCAAACACTAAGAAAAAATTGTCACAGATGTATGCATGTTCTATGGGAATCACAGATACAAGCATAACTGGTTCAAGCTGCTGCCACCAAATTTACCTGAAATTCAGTTAGAGGAATAAAAAAAATTTGCCTATAGGAAAAAATAAGGTTTTCTTTTATGATACTTCTTCAACTGTATTTATTAAATAAGCAGGGACAGGATAAAAAGGGAAATAGACACTGCAAGTGAATGGTTTTCACCTCTCATCTGAGGCACAATGCAGTCTTGTGTTAGCTGTCAGGGAGTGAAGACCACAAAGCACTGTGGCCAAAGGGAGGGTGGGAGGGCAAATGGGCTTTTTTAGTCCATTCCTCCTACTTCTCTTTTGAGGCCAACAAATCTGGGTATAATTTACTTTTGTAAAAAGAGAATTCTCGAGCTGGTTGGAGAGGGGTTCTCAAGAATGAGTGGTCTTGAGTTGGAGACACAGTCCATTCCTAGTCCTAGGCACCTTCTAAACCATACAGTAAATATAGATACACGCAGACCCTTGGGGCTTAATGGTTTGCAGTCTTCTATCCTGATTTTCCTACATAATTTTGGAGATGTGGCAAAAGGTCATACCTGTCCTCTGTAGGTACAGGGAGGACAGGCAGGCAGTGGGCATGGTATGAACCAGCAAAGTAGGTTTTTCTGTCTGAGGGCAGCTGCACCCAGGAAAGCTGTGAGTAAATACCTTGTATTCCAAATAGGTAATTTCCTACCTTTCCCATAGGTTTGTCTAGGCACCTGCTCACACAGGCACCTGTTCTGGGATCCCACTGTTCCATGCAGCTACCACTGCTCAGGAACACTAAGTTGTATGGATGTGTGTTGCTCGGTAACTGTATCTACCAGTGCTGAGGCTGCTGGTAGTCAAAAGCAGCTAGACTTTGTGGATAAACTCAAAGGATCCATAGAAGTGAGCTGTGCTTCACACTGGTCTGGGCCACAATGCAAGCATGGCTCTCCCCGAGATCCTTCAGAGCAGCAGGTACTGAAGGCTCTCAATGCATGCATATTTATCCACTCAATGTCCTGCTCAGCTCTGCACCTGCAAGGACATTCAGAAACATGATCTGCAATGATTTAGGATAAGCTGCAGTTATCCCTGAAGACTTCTGGAGATTTTCCTGATCAAGACAGACGAGAAAAGGCTGTTGGATGTACTGGCTGTAGAGCAGAGAGACTACAGAAGCAAATTTGGAAGATGAGACATCTACTGCAAAGCTTCCATAAGCAGTAGGAGGGAAGAGGGAGCAGGGACTTACCTGGTTTGTCAGGCTTGAAGTGACCACCGTGGCTGCAACATCATTGCATATGACAGACAACCTCTGTGTACCTATGAGAGAATTTTTTTTTTCACTACCTGAAATTTGCCAAAAACTCCCAATGGCTTTGGTGTATTAATGAGAGAAGACATAGCAGCTCATGAAATATCTGCTACTGCCTGTGGAAACTGGCTGTTCCAGGCTATGGTACATCTTGGCTGGATCAACTTTACACCTTGTGTTTAGGATTTGAAACTATATATTTCACTGGCTTGTTCTGGACTTTAACTAAAGGAATGGCTTTCAGTGCCATAATCTTCTCCTTCAGGAGGTAACGAATATATTAACTGCCAGAGATTCTCTCCCAACCCTCTAGGTTTGTGAAACTGTACCTAAACAGAATGCCCCAAACACAACTGAATATTTTTTACTTTTTTTGTATCTGTGTATTTCTAGTAAGTGTAAGAACTGAGACAGACATTTAAAAGCCAGTGCCTCTTCATGCTAATGTCGCAGAACTATGTGCAACTTGCTATTAGAGATCTTCTCTGGTCGTCTTCCTTGTGTTTGGGTAGCCAACGCCCACGCATGACTTGCTGAGTGACTTCTGCTGGGTCCAAGTGCTAGAGGGCAATATGCTCCAGACAGTGAACCAGGAGAGATGGCTGGGAAGATGGGGCGAGTCAGAGGAAAAAGCAGCATGAAAGGAGCAAATACAAAGGCTGCTGAGGAAGCAACAACATTCTTGAGAGGTTTTTGATATCAGACAAATGCTGAAAGATTAGGACAGGACAGAGAGGAAGAATGGGGAAGCAGAACAAGAGGCATGCACTTGGGTAGTAAAAGAAGGAAGAGAAAATAATAATTAAATCAGTCACCTGATTGTTTCATTGCTTCAAAACAGCCTGTGTGAAATATCACAGCTTAATAGTTGACTGGAATATTATAAAATATTTTATAAAGTAAGCTGCTCCAATTTGTAAAGTTCATACCATTTGTTGCTACGTGAGCTTTGCTTGTTCTGTTTTGTACTGCCTGTTATTTAGGAAAAGAGACTGCCAACCATCCACATAAATCAAAGCACAATACTTTGTATTAGCAGCACAGGATGAGGCAAACTAATGACATTACTGTAAAAATTAGCACAAAGTTACTTGCACAAAATACTGTGAATCTCAACCTGTTAATAAATATTCAAAGCAGCCACAACAGGATCACATTCTATACAGTCTCTAAGTAAAAAATGAAAACAGTCACCACAAGGACAGAAACTTCATCAGAAAGCACTATGACACAGACACAGGCACACAGACACACACACACAAGAAAATTATTAAGTAGTATGCAAAGTAGGAAGACAAGTTTGCAATGATGTAACTCCTGACCTGTAAGAGCAGACACGTGCCCTGTTTCCAATTGCCTTTTCAGTACTGGTTATGACACCTGTGCATACACACTTGGTATGTTTTCATCAATAGATTTTGAAATTGCTTATAAGGAGTGAATTGAATGGCAAAATTTTCACCACTGTTCTTAGATTAGTATTTTGACCTAAATGGGGGGGTAGTCTTTGGAAATGAACACCATTCCTAAGAGTATGTTCAGAGGCCAGAGAGAATGCAGAGAGTTGGGAAGCGTCTGTCACTGTTCAGTGGCAGATGAGTTTTTCTAGGGCGGGTAGATGGGATCAGAGTGGGCTTACTGGTTCCTGGCTACTGTGATCTCAGGGAAATGCCAACTGCCTGTAATTGCTGGCAACAGCTCAGTCCCTTCAGGGCAGGGAAGAGAGGATAAATACCTTCAGCCTCTAATTATGACTCCTTCTTGTTCCCCAGTTCTGAAGAAAGGGAAGCTGCTGATAACACAGTCTGCACAAAGTAGGGCCAAAGATGGGAACTGATTTTTAAAAGTACAAATGAATGTGCCTGTTGCCCTTTTGGGGAGAGTGGAGAACTGGAAACAAATCATGGAGGTGCCAGAGAAAACATTCTGTGAAGACTGAATATTGCCATGCCCTTGTTTGTGCCTCCCCATCCCAGCCCCACGGGAGAGGGCCTAATTACATGCCAAGTGCCAGCTTTATCGACCTTGATAGACATACACGGAGGCCACATGGACTACTGTTGAGCAAATAAGCATATGCTGTGCAGGTTAGCTGGTTGAGAAGTCCTAACAGTTGCTCATAGCAAAGGCTTTTGAGACATCAAAGCCTCTGAATTCTTTCACAGCTACACCAGTGCAAAGGAATTGACATTGATAAGAATTGTTCCACTGCAGAATAATGTTTAAGAAGTGGTCAAGGTTTTCTAAGTCCAAGACTATCCTATGTCTTAGCTGAGCTGTCAGTGTTGACTTCTATTCTACTAACTAGATCACTAGAACTGGTGAATAAATTCTCAGGAATTACCATTGTACTGAGGAAGACAGTATTCTGAAAACAAAATAATCACTGGAAACCACAAAAAAAGTAATAATTATTTCATATTATTTGTAAACTTGAAAAAGTCAACTATTTATCACTGCATGGGAAAGTGTTTATATAAAGTAAGTATAGGAAACCTTTTTTCCTTGAATTGTTTCTGGTCTGAAATCACATTACTCCTTCAAAGTAGATTAGACTCAAAAAAACTCAGATGGGATACTTTCATGAAACAGTGGCAATGAGGTTAACTTCATCTTTTTATATTCTCATATCTGATCAGTCACTGGTATCCTTTGGTTTTCAAGCTGAAATTTGTGCAACTGACTTAATATATTGAAACATACAAAAATGTGCTAGCCTTTTTTTTTTTTGTCTAGGTGCACATTCACTTATTCTTTCAGACATTTTCTGGTGTGATCTGAACTTTGACATAAGGCTGAACTTAAGGTTATTCTACAAAAAATATTCTGATTTAATGGCTCTGAAAACTGAAAGCAACACTTAAGCACAACTTAAATAAAATCAAAATATTTAGGTAGCCAAACCTTGATTTTAAATACTGAAATTTCCTAGAATTTCAAGTTACTCTGCATGTAAAGCTTAGTCTGGAATGAAAATGGAGGAAAGGGAGGAAAAAGGATTGTACAAACTGCAAAGGAAAATTTTGAACTTACTGCAAAATGGGTTTAGACATGGCATCACTTCCAGGGAGAAAAAAAGTAGTAGACAGGGCGAATTTTCAGAAATATTGTCTCACTGGTATTGAAGTGGTTTAGGGGGTTTTCTGAGAAGTGTTTGCACTGGTCTGTCAGGCAGACACAGCCTTGGCACCCGCATCACCAGGCCTGAGTGCAGGTACCTTCTGGACTCACCGAGTGGTGTTCCTGCTACAAGAGGAAAAAAACCAGAAGCTTGTGGGCTCGGTGGCAGACAACTTGTAGTTAGGAGTGGCTGCCGGATGAAAGGAGTACTGTGGTACTCCTAGCTCACTCCTATCTGTTCTGCTTGATCTTAATAAAAGAAGTTTATGTGTAGGATGTGTCTGTCATCTGAAGGATGATGTGGGAGAGGCCTGCTTGAAGGATGGAAAACTCAGTGAACTATTTTCTCCATGCAAGTTATAATTTTTGAGAACTATTTAAAGCACTCTAGAGACCAAAATATGTTTCTTTAAAAATCTTTTAAACTCCTGCGAAAACTCCACACCAAAATGAGAGTTGGTGTTAGTGGTATTGGGTATGTGCAAATAGAACGGGAAGCTCTTTCAAGGGAATGCTGAGGTGGGTGTTGCTACAGTCCCAGAAATGCTCCACATCTGAAGTGAAAGGCCCTGAGGGAAAAAAACAATCCAACCTCTTATCAGTCAGGATTGGTCTTAAGTGCCAAATATCTCTACCAGTAGAGATTGCCTGAAAGGAAACCCAGCAGCATCACTGTGAAGTGATACTGAAAATAACATTTTACATAATTTATATTAATAAAATTAATTCAAATTTTAAAATAAGTTGTCTTTCTTATTCATAACTGTCTAAGGTCATCAGACATGAGAGTCCTTTTCTAATGTAACTTCATGTTTCCAGATCAGTAGTACAAGATAGATTAGTTTTGCATGATTTTTTATTCTGCCACTCTATGTTTTTATAAATCACAACTTGTACTGGCAGGACTGGTTTTAATATTAATTATTACAAAACTATCCACTATCAGATCAAAAAGCTCTTCTTAAGTGGCCTGGGTCACAGTTAGAAATGTAGTGAGAAAGAGTAGTGTTTTGAACCTTCATCATTGCATATCCATATTTTTTCTCCTGCCAGAAATGCTGTTTAATTCCCTACAGCCTAGTATAAACACATTTGAGACATATGACTCTCATTCACAACCTGCTTCTTCGAAGATGTTTTCTGAACAGGGATGTATCAATTTATTTTTAATGTCCTTGGCAAGGGTTGTGTTTCGCATCCTTTTCCTCATATTCAACATAAGAGAATGAATTTTAGGGCTTTGAACTTTGGGGGTTATTTCTGCTGGTTTTGTTTTGTTTTTTTTTTTTTTTTTTTTTTTTTTTTTTTTTTTTTTTTTTTTTTTATT
>JAWWEE010000158.1:35811291-35893258 GCA_035221455.1 Xenops minutus | reverse complement strand
CGGGCGGCGGGGCCGCGGCCTGTCCCGCTCCGGGGGGCCCGCCCGGCCGGCCGGCCGCAGCTCCGCGGCAGCAGGCGGGTCCCAGGGCTGGGCCCGCGGCGTGCGGGGGCAGCAGGTGCGCCCGTGCCCAGCCTGCCCCCCGGCACTGTCTGTGCGCCTTTTCTCGTGTCTCTCGCCGTCGCCTTCCTCCCCGCGCCCCCGGATTAACGATTAGTCGCGTTAAGGAGAGGTGCTCTGCGGACAATACCATCTCACTTTTGCTGGCTGGAAGTAGTTTTGTTTAGTGTTGGTGTAGGAAGTAGAGTCGGTAAACAGCTCGGAGGACCACAGGCGTTGTTTAAAGCACAAAAAATCAAGTTACTTACATTAAATTACTTTTTAGTGCAAGACAACATGAAATATGTAACTGGCAAGCAGTAATTGAGTGATCTGTAACATTGTGGTCCTAAATTACATAAAAACTCTCTCTGTCGTACTGTTACCACATCTTTGAGTTCAAAGCTATTGTGAAAGAGCACTGTTGATCCAGTTTGTATTTCTACTTACAATACTAATTTCTCATTCCCTTTCGTAGACGTGCCCTTGATAGAGTTATTAACTATTAACTCATTAGCAGCAAGTAAACAAGTAGACAGACTTTGTCCAGACCGAGCTTGTCCCTCCTACACCACCTCCCCCCAGTTTGTGGGGACACTGTCAGCATTTGATGTTTACCTATGACTTTGATAAACTTACTCTTTTTCTATCAGTTACATTTTTAAAAGTTTTTTTTTTCGTTTTATGTTTAATTTGGAGAGATTGATTTGTAACCGTATAGTTTTTATATGAAAATAGTCATGTTTGCCATGTTATTAGGCATGGGAGGTGAATTTGAGTATTTTTTTGTAAAAAATGAAAAAGCAAGCACCTAGGTCAAAAATATCTCTTAACTTTTTAAAGGGACTTTTTTGGTCTTCAGTTTGCATGTACAGCAATGGCATTGGGCCAGCAAATAATTTTGTTTTCCTTATATGTACGTGAATTATTTGAACTTTTCACTGCATTTTTTTAAAAACTATGCACTATGTAATTTTTTAAAAGAAGGTCCAAACAACCTGACAAACCCCTAACTCTGGAAAATGGAAGTGATTCTTAAGTTGCCTTTTTTTATCCTTTAACATAAAAAGCCTATTTTTCTTATCTTTGAATGCTATTTTAGGATATGGAGGATTCATAAAACATTTTCGAAGATTCTGCAAGTCTGTGGTTGCACGTGTCTGTTTTTTCTTTTGTGGATTTCTGTTTAAAATGTGAAATTTGTTGTCTTTCTGTATTTGAATACTTTGGTGAGGAGGCAATGTATCTCTCATGAAGCTGAACACTTTATAATAAAGTGATATTAAAAGAAAGGGGATGGGCAAGACATCACAGCTTTGAGAATATAAAAGGGTTAAGCAAAATTTTTCTAGTCTTAATTTTGAGTTATTCTCAAAACAGAACAAACTCACTACTGTTTACTTGCATATAAAGCTTGTAAAAAGCAAATTTTGCTGATAAAATATGTGGAAATTCTCTTGATGTCAGTCCAAAAATATGTTTTAGAGAGAAGCAAAGACAAAGTTTAGCAATAAGATTGTGATAATGTTTTGATGATTACTTTTTTTACTTTCTAGGTGAAAACTGCAAAAGCGTGAGGCTGACTGAAGAGAGAAATTAATTGTGCTGAAGTTAGTCTGGCTTGAACAATTAAAGGATATTTTGGTACTTTTTAATTTAAGTGGAAGCGGCTCTTTTTTTTTTTAATTAAAAAAACTCCAACATGGCAGATGTGGACCCAGACACGTTGCTGGAATGGCTGCAGATGGGGCAGGGAGATGAAAGGGATATGCAGCTAATAGCACTGGAACAGCTATGCATGCTACTTCTGATGTCAGACAACGTGGATCGCTGTTTTGAAACGTAAGTAGTCTTGACTTTCCTTTATGGGATGTTGTATTCCTCTTTCAGTAGCTGAATATAATATTTAACATTTGTAGAAACTTTCAGCCTCGAAAATGTTTTTACAGGCAGAAGTTCAGTTTAGATCACTGAAATGCAGAGTTCCTGCTAATGTCAAGTGAAGTACCCTTGTCTGATTAAAAACAGAGCGTTGTTCGGATGATACCAGTCCCTGTTCTGACGTATAAACTGATTGCAACTCTTAATACATTTCTTTATTTTAAATGGTGTGGGGTTTCTTTTTTGGTAGAGAAAAACTTTTTGAACTTAGACTATAATGATCACATGGATGTATTTAAGCATCCATACTCTTGCAGCACTTTTGTTAAGAGATATAGCAGGTTTTTTTGCGCTCTGTAAATTCAAGCAAAATCCACAAATAATAACCACTGTTCACACAAATATTTTGCCCCTTTTTTGAAGCATGTTGCTTTTCATGCCATGTGCCTTCTTAGTTACATTTGTGCACATCATGTAGATCAGACCCTACGCTTACTCCTTTTTATATTTCTCACAGCACAAAACACTGATGTAATCACTCCTTTTACTTAATAGTGTTGCTCTGCATGTGTTACACTACTTTTTTTGAGGGCCTAGACTAGTTTAGAGAGAAGTAGCTAAGTGTAAACACTTGCAGCTTTGAAGGCTCACATATCTTACTTTCTTTGTTTCTTCAGTTCTGATTTTGATTCTCTTGCCTCTCTTTCATGTTTTTTTCATCATTCTCACTTTCTTTTGCATAGTAGAGTATGGCTAGTGTACTTCTGGTATATCTTTCTTTTTAGCAATGTGTGTTTAGCAGCATTTAAGAATGTAGCTTTTTACTACACTGTTAGTTCTGTAGCTCTGAAGTAGACAGTTTTCAGGCTTCTCTTTAAAACTGTTCTCTTTCATGATTGTGTTTTTTACAGGAAATGTAAAATTCATACATCTATAAAATTTGGATTTGTAGTAGTTATGCAACAGTGAGCACGATTTTGCACAGTACTTTAGAATGTGAAATTGCCTGTTCTTGGCCTTGGTGAGCTTACAGGTAAAATTTTGACGTGAAAGAGACTTACTGCAGGGAGATCCATTTGGCTTCCCTGTCTGCCCTCGTTGTACTGATGCTGGTGGAGCACTATGTTTGCAGCCTCAGAATTTGCCATTGTAGAAAAGAATTTTAAGAATCAGTTTTTCTTATAAATCTAGGTGAACTCCCTGCTTCAGGATAGTCAGTATAGAACAAAAGTAGAATTAGGCATAAGCATTTTCAAGTTATCTTCTGAGTATTTGAGAAACAGGAGTGAAATGTCAACTTTTAAAATATAAACCAGTTGTGGGTTATATGAATTTTATTTAGAACAGACTTTCATTCCTATATAAATGAATTAGTCTAAATGCTTTCTTTTCTTAAAGTGTAGATAATAAATGGTCTATTACTCCACTGTTGTGGTTCGAAATTTTTTTTATGTCTGAAAGAAGGAACATTTAAAATGCCATTTGGCATTTTAATTTTTGTTTTGAGCCTCGCTGTAATTTAATTGTACTGGTTTTCTAAGTTGTTTATTTCTTTTGCTGTTGTAAGTTTCCCTCTAAAAGAAGACAGTAAAGTGTAAATTGGGGAAAAAGTTACCAAGGTTGAAGTGATTTTTCCATAAAGTTAAAACTGGTACTTTTGATTTGCTCACTGAATATACTGAAGTATGTGGTGTGGTAGGTCGTTGTTTGGTGAGCTGACATGGTAGCTCATTACCTTCAGAAGGGCCAGCTGCTTCTTCCCATTTATCACCTACCATTTTTATTCCTCACAACCGTACGTACTCTTGCTTCGTGCTGCTGTCAGGGCTCACTGGGCTCTTCTAATTCACTGAAAGAGCAAGTGGCTCTTTAAATGTGCTGGAGAAGATGGTTAGTTTTCTGCTGTTACAGTGAACTGCAGCAGGTATAGAGGTGTCTGATGAGCACTGGAGGTGGAACTGCATGACTGGAAATATGGGAGAAGCAGAGAAAGGTATATGGTTTTCAGTGGAGAACTTCTCAGTGGATTGTCTTGGGTGCTTGTGGTATTCCAGTCTGCATTTTAAGGTGACTTCATTTATTTTCAAAGTCTATTAGAAATAGATGATGTCTTAAAAAGTATTTTAAAAATCTTTCCAAATGGTGGTTCAAACTGCCAAAATTGTCATGTGCTGAGAGAGTGTAATTAAAATAATCAGACACAATATTTTATAGTTACTTTTCAGCTGTGTTTATAAAGGAATTGTTGTTTGCCTAAATAGGGCTCTAGACTTTACGTTTTTTTCTATTGCTAAGCAAGAACAGCTTTCCCAAATTCTTGGATGCTGTGCAGATGTTATTTCAAGATGTTGGAATTGTTTATTACTATTAATTATATATTAACAAGACTTTAATAAAACTGTTCATCTGTAGAGTTCAACAACTGGAAGACAGAAGGTGGACTTTTAAAACAGTTTTTTGGGGAACAAAATGGGATGTTGTTCAGGGATCAGTTAGAGTGACTAAATAGTAAGTATTAGTCCCCTTTTAAGAAAGAAATTATTTGGTTATGTGATGTAGAGCTAAGAAAAAGCTCATCGTTTTAGTGAAGTTGATCTGGGGATTAAAAGCTGAATATAGTGAGAACTGGCAAAGCTGTGAAACAAAAACATGTAAAAAATATTGACATGTATGCTATGCCTTTCTCTAAAAGCACAACATAACACAGGCTTATTTCTTTAGGAGCTAAGGGCAGTATACCATCTCACTTAGCAAAGAAAGCACGAAGTTGTAGGGCAAAAAAGGTATATTGGATTAAAAAATCTCGCACTTCATTATTGCAGTAAAGTAATATTTAAAACTAATAATTTGCTTCTCTACAAGAGTAATGGATATTGAAACTAGTGTTTCAGATCATCTCAAAAAGGGAAGTAGGCACAAGTGCATGGTGGTATATTTTGTAATGTTCTTCTAGAGTTCTAGGAGCATCACCGCAGATGATGGGGTATGCAGCCCACTAACAGGTAGTGCTGCTAAATAATTGACGTTTCTTTACTTCTTCCCAGATTTACGTATTATATTCAATTAAATCGTTTTGAAAGTTACTCATATGTTAACATTACAAAAACTAACAGCATATTCATCTTCTGGTGATAATGAGTCACAGAGAGTGCTAGTCACTTAGCACGAAGAGTGGCTAACATTTTACCAGCAGCAAAAGCCAGTAGCTTGAACTACAGAAACTTAATGAAGAAGGAGAAATAGCTCTGTTAAGTAGTTAAATTGGAGTAAAATAGCTAAACCGTTCTGATTATAAGTGTTAGTCTCAAATTGTAGTTGAACTGTGTGGTATTAAATCCACTTTAACAAGAGTTTAAAGTATGCATTTTATGTAAATGCAATTGAAATCGTGGGGGTTTTTTTAGTCTTTGAAATTACCTTTAACAATTTAACGGTAGAGGCTGTTAGTTACAATCACGCATCATTAATATAACCCTTTTCCGCTTAGGTGTTTCAGTTTATCTTTTTTCACCCTGATTCATTGTTTCACTTTTTTTGTTGAAATAAAATTAGACCTCCTTTCGTCGAGGCTTTCTGTTTCTATTTTCTTTTCCTGTCTGCCACAGGAAAAGTATATAAACAGCATCTTGCTTGCTAAGTACTTTTCCTTATATACAAAGACAATTTTTAGAACAAGGCACTAGTATAACAAGTAAAATAAAACCCGGGTAAAACCTTCTTTATACAGGGGATGAAACATAGGCCTTATTAATAAGAAAGAGAAAGCATATCTTTCCTTTTGGCTTTTCCCTAAGTCATCTCTGCATATTTAGCATTAATAGATTTGGTCAGCAAAAAATTATCAAGATTTATCATTTCATTTCACAACACCGAATTATGCAGAGAATCATAATTTAGGCTTCTAGTGTGTAAAATAAAAATCCTTTTAGTTTAGTTTTGAGGTAACATATGTTTAATTTACTCTAGACCTTGTTCTTTCTAAAGTATCTATTTGCTAGGGAAAAGGCACATATCTTTATCTTGTATTTACTAGTGTATAATGACAAGTGTGAAGAAATTCTAGTGAACCGAAGGCTGTTGATATGAGCTAGTGAGGCTGTGTGACAGAGTGTGGGACAGTTTAGCTTTGCCTCCACCTGATTGATTAAAAGTACATTCTCCTGTCTTTATCAGAATTGTATAACTCCAGTGAATCAAAATTAGATATATATATAGAAAAACAATTTTTCATGTAGAGATTGGGGTAGGAATCCAAAGTGCTGATTTTCAGGCATATATTTACAATCTGGGCTGGTTTAAAAGCATTTTTGTAATTCAGTGGTCGTGTTCTTTAATAGGTCTGACAATCATGGGAGAAGTAACAGGCTGAGCAGGCAACTCGGTTCTTATCAAGGTGATTTCACATTGTGTGTCCTACAGATTTGCTCCTTTTGTTATTTTAAGGAAAAAAAAAGTCAGACCATTGTTACAGTTTTGTGCTGGAGTGCAGCCATGAATAGATTAGGTAACTATTGCTGTCAACAGACTAGTTTTCATTATTTTAAACCAGGAGAAGCATATGTTCTTAGTCACTTATAGGTTTGGACTAATGCAGACATCTCTGAAATGAAATTCGGTAACCTTTACAATGGCAAATTTCATGTGATTCTTACCTTTTTTTTTTTTTTTGCCTTTTAATGAAGGCAGAGGGTAGGCAGCAGTGAAATGCCAGCAATGGAGTCATTTATCTGTTGAATCCAATATAGTGGGATCTTCAGCATCCTATAGAGTGGTTTTCTGAGATGGAAGTAGGGGTGTGTACTGTGTTTTTTAGGGAGCTGTCTTGTTATAGTATAATGTTTAGAATTCCTGATTTTTAAGGCTGTTTTGTTGTTGTTTGTTTTCCCCAATTATAAGAGTTTTAAAAAACTAATGTCTCTTTGCAAAATGGGAGTTATGGCCTCATTGTCACTGGTATTATAGAGATTAATTAACCATGTCTAGTTATTTTAACAGTCTTAATGCTTGCAAAAGCTGGAAGGGAAGATTAGGTCATCTAAATTGACATCCTCTCTTCTCTCATAGGCCCTTGTATTTTACCTTGTTATTACTGGATCAAGCATCTTGCTTGATACAAGCATAATGTGCAGCTAATGCTTCTGAGAGGACATCCTACCTAATTTTATCCTGTTTTGCTATTTAATCTGTTGTCCAAGTTGTCTTTGTTGAAATTTGTGTGTTCTTTTCCATATGAATTGGCCAGACTGCTGCATTCTGTGGAGGGCAGTTGTTTCGCCTATTCCTATTAGATTAAAAAGCAGTGGTGTTCTTTGTGTGAATGCACTTGCATGTAAGGATCTCATCAGCTCTTGATCTTCTTCCCCATTTCCTGTTTTTCAGTTTACAAATTTTTCAGAAATATTTCCCAGTGTTGCCTTCATCCATGCTGTTTGTAGTAGTGCTTTTGACTTACTGTTAACCGTTATGTATGCCAACTTATTTAGAGGTTTCCAAAACATTGTACAGTAAGTGTGGTTTTCAGAGTTGCTCTCAAGGAGACGATCATTTGCTTCTTAGGTATCGTTTGATGTCTTGCCTAGACAAAGATCTGTAGCTTGGCATTTGTGTGTGTCAAAACACATTTTGTTTAAATGAGTCTATGCCTCTGTACAACTCTATAACTCATCACATCGTCACTGTTTGCTGGTCTGCCATTTCAAAAAAAAATTTTCTAGTAGTATCATCAAGTAGCCTTTGTTTTGTTCAAAGTTTTATGTGTGAGGTAAAATTGAAGTGATTCTTGCACGTACTATGCACAACATGGGTGCAGAATTTTAAGGTGTAAAGTTATTGAACTTTTGAAAGAGTCCAGCACCTAACAGACTGGATGAGACCAATAAAAGAGGTGTTACAGGAGTGAACGACTGTGCCAGTCAGGCGATTTTTAATATTGGCCTCTTAGGGAGAGGCACAGATAGCACAGATGCTAAGTAGATTGCTAATGGGGAAGTGGAAGTTTTTTTGTCTACGTCAGTTCTCTTTCTGAGCACCTGTAAATCCAGCAGGAGCTAGTGGGCAGATGTGCATATTTAAGCACATATGCAAAGTCATGCTTTTTGTTTTAATTGCTTACTTCCTTTTGAATTGTTAGGAAATGTGTACTTGAAGCATTATCTATTTGCACAGTTCAAGTTGCTGCTAGTGGAAATGACAGTCAGAAAGACCTGTAGTTTCAAGTTCTTTAATTTATTCAGCTATTGTGATGAACTTTCAGCAAAATATTTACAAAATGCTGGAGACAGGACGAAAACATGTAGGATTACTACCCTGAAGTATGGCTTAGCTTTTATATGATGCTGAAAAATGCAAAAGGCATCCCAACACATCCTTTGTAAATTCAAGAGCAAAACTAATGGTAATTTATTTAAAAATATAGAAATTACCTATGCTGTAGAAGCTGTTTCTTTGTATGTGTTTTTTCTTATTTTACGTAACTGATATTTATTGAATGTGTAGTTGAATACTCACTAATAGTGAACTCTCAGAAGAGGGTTTCACCTCTGTCATTTATTTAGCTAAAAGGAAGTTTAAAATTGTTTTTAAATGTAAAATTTGAATTCTAATTTAATTTCTTTTAATTTCTAGTAATGTGGAGTTTCTGCTGGAATGGGTACAGGATGGAATTGTTAATTCTCTAGCTTAATTTTATTGGCCTGAGCTGTGATTGCAGTTGAGAGTAATGATTCAGAGTTGTGCAAGATCTAATACTTTGTAATTCTGGTAAAAGTACCTAAATTAGCAGTTAATTTTTAGTTGCTTCTTCCTTGTACCTTTAAAATATACTATGGTGTGTCTAAAGTCTTAATATGTTAGTAGATGTTTTCTGGACTTTATTTGTTCTGTAATAGTATTACACAAAACCAGCGCACAATATGTTTTGGAAATGGATCCAGAAGAATACATACAGGCAGTGCAGGTGTGTGGACAGTTCTCTTGTGTATAATCTTGATTACGCTGGTGTTTGTTTTAGTTCATATTTAGAAACAAAACAGTC
This sequence comes from Xenops minutus, assembly GCA_035221455.1. Taxonomy (NCBI): domain Eukaryota; kingdom Metazoa; phylum Chordata; class Aves; order Passeriformes; family Furnariidae; genus Xenops; species Xenops minutus. Next base: position 35,884,248 of record JAWWEE010000158.1, on the reverse strand, counting down.
TTTCAGCAACAGAAACAGTGAGGGAAAGCCTGAGATCTCCTCCGATAGAAAGAACTACAGAAAGGAAAAACAATCATTAATCAAAAATGAGTTGAAATTCGTATTGCTTTAAGAACAAATCAGTTGTGCCAGATGTTCTTTGAAGTTGCAAAGTTGTGTGACCCATTGTAGTAAATTGTGGTATATTTTCCCTCAAAAACAGTTACTAATGAGATTTAGCTTCAATATTTTAGTTTTCATTTAAAATTATTATATATTGAGTAATGTAGACATGCATAATTCCTTATTCTCCCACTTTTAATGGTCTCAGCATATGGTATGCATTAACAATCCAGTGCTAGTGCTGGCAGGCAGCTGAGCTTGGTTTTCTGCCACAAGTCACATGTTTTGGACCAGGCACCTGAAGCTGAAGGCTTTGTCACATGCCAGGGACTCCACATTAACTGAATCCAGTGGTTACTCTGGAATTGAGTAACACACCCTTATGCTAGCAGCAGTTGTGTTAACTGTTATGGGGATGAACTGGGGTTGTCTTTTTACCTTCTCTTGGATTTTGTTTAATAACCATAGCCTTCACCATTATTGTTTCTATTGTAGCAAAGGATTTGAACTGCATTAAAATACGAAGTGTAATTACAGAAGTGAGTTTACAGTGCCTATTTTTACTTCCTTGGTATCTTTTTACACTGGCAAGCTGTAAAATCAGCTGAGTCACTTCATTAGAGTTTAAGGGATTAGCACTGGCAGGAGCTTACTGCTATAGCTATTTAAGAATTTGTATTCCTATGGATATTCCTGTTCCTAAAGAGGTGGGTGTGTGCGTAAAGGTTCAGAAGTGAGTCACTGTATGGAGTTATGCTGATTATAGTGCTGTAAATTCTGTAGTAATGTAATTATATTGCCAAATTCCCTTAGCCTTTCTTGACATCAAGATGATTGTGACATTTAGAAAATGTTTTTGACCAAATAAATTTTTTGCAGAGGAAGAATATATATTAAAGAATTTGTGTTTCATAGTCTTTACAATCTAATAACTCATTTTCATACTGAAAGTATGAATATGTTTAAATATAAATTATACAGACTGAAAGTATGAATATGTTTAAATATAAATTATACAGAATCAGCACTCTTTAATATGGTTTAGTTCTTGATGTCAGTACGGGGAACAGAGAATGCTCTTCTGCTTTAATCTTAATAGATTAGAATATAACTGGTAATTATTGATATGGAGTAGTACCTATTTTGAACAAACCTGTCTTCCAGCAAGATCTTGAAATGTGGTGGGTGGAAGACTTGCAAGACAGTAGCAGAAACTCTTATCCTGAGAGTACAGGAATGAAGTTGGGTGGACATGGAGACTTAAAGTAATTAGCAAGAGATGTAGTGTGTGTTACAGAGTAACCTCATTAACTTGAAGTCCTTCTTCTACTAAGGAGTAACACAGAGTAACCTCATTAATTCACTAAGTAGTCCCTAATCACTCTTCTAAAGCACACATTTAAAGGACTTTAGGAAGTGCCTGATGTGATGTTAGTATAGCTCTCTAGAAATGAAAATCTAAAAATATTTCTTTCTTTTTTTGTATTCATTAGAAGAAGGGCCTAAATAGAAATCTGAACTTTGGAGCTACCTATTTGGCATTATTTTCTGATTTGAAAGAATAAAAACTATTAAAAAATTAGGGGTTTTTTCCCTGCATTAAAGAAAACACCATCCTTTTGCTTGTTCCACTGCAAAAAAGTTATTGCAAACAGCGATTCGTCTGCCACATCTTTAAAGATTAAACCAATTTTTTTGTCATAATTTTTTTTTTTTTCAGATATATTACTTTTAATTAATGTATGGTGTAGATAAAAACAACATGTGAAACTGGTTTTGATATATTGGAATGGCTTAAGTTTAGAAATTATGCACTTAGCTTTTTTTCCCCTTGGTGGGTGTTGATGCCTGCAGTAATGAGAGGTTTTATTTGTGTGCATTTCTCTGGGAAATCAAAAGCATCATCTGTCAATAGATGAAAGTCTACTAAAAGCAGAACATCAGTTGCTGTCATGTCACATCAGTTCATTCAGTGCTGTAGTTCTGCCCTCAGCCTCCCTGCCATCTCAGAAAATTTTGGCAGCCTTGTTTTTCCCATGTAAACTGTTTCCTAAAAGGGAGTCCAGTGTGCAGCCCCTGTCCGTGGTACAGATACAGATGGAATGCTTTGGTGTACTACTTGTCAAAGTACATTTTAGTTCTGAGCATAGTCTTAGTTGGAACAGCACTAAGGTCTGTTTTAGAAATGGACCATAATCTTCCTCAGCAAATATTCAAGGCAGTTTTAAGTCCATTTGATCTATTTTGAGCTGCCTAAGGAAGCCAGTAAAGAATTACCTGGAATTATGGTGTAATAGTAATGCATATGTAACATGACTTGTCTGAATCACTCTTTGGTTCCTGCTGGTGTTGATTGTATTTGCTTGCTTGATCCTTCATTAAAAAGAGAGGCTGGTCCTCAGAAAGTGCTCTGCTTGGGACCTGTTTTCTAGAATTGCTTCCAGGTGAGCAGTGGATTTCATTTGTGCAATTTTGAGACATAAAGATTATCCACTGAGTAAGAGCAGCACTTTCCTTTTTATTTTTTTTTTATTTTTGGGGGGGGTCAAGTGCCAGCATACTGAAACCCCCAGTGGAGTTCTCTGAACAGAGGGAGAGGTGTACTTAGGGCCTTTGGTAGATGGCTGTGATGGTGTTATATCCCATCTCTCACTGTGGGCTGGTGTTCCTACCTACTCCTTCTAGACCTTTCTCTGGCACTACTCACAGATGCATATTTTTGTCCCTTGAGACAATGTATAGCAGGAGCTTGTTGTTTCAACCATGAGTGACCCATGCCATAGCTTAGTGTGGGTTTGGGAATTAAAGCGTGATCTCTATAAAGCTGAACTATGTACTTTTGTTTGTATTCAGTTGTTAATAGAAAACCTACCTACAGCATAATGACTGAAGTTCTTCAAATGACAGCTGGGCAATTTTATGATGTAATTATTCTAGCAACCTGTTTGAGAAGACCATGGCTGGAGCACTGGAGATGTATTTTAAGAACCCTGCTTCTCTCCTATTACAGGCTGAACCATTGATCTAGACTGTGTGTGATTGGTGGAACTGGTACTTTCTTGTTGACAGGAACTTTAAAGACTGATATGGGCCTCAGTGGACTTCAGCAGGCAAAAAGACTCTGAATATATCTGTATTTTTCTTCCCAGTGGATGTCTTCAAAATGCAAATTTACTATATAAGCTCTTCTTAAAGATGTAGAGTGAAGTAGCAAATTTCTTAAGGACAACAGACAGTATAGGATAATAAAAGTTCTAAGTATGTGATTTGGCTTTATTGAAGCTTCACGTATTAATTTCTCATTAAGGATCACTGGGTAATGTATTTATTTGTCAGGCAGTATTATTAATTACTTCATAAGGCATGGTCAGATCTTCAAGGAAACTATTAGCATTTTGCTGTCCCAGGATTTGGTGCCTTTGTTTGAGTCATTGCATACCAGATGGGATACTGAATGACCTCTGAGTCTTCAGAATGATTCATCAACAAGTACTTCACCTGTTTTCCAGATCAAAAAACATGTTTTGTTTTTTTTTTTAATGTAGATGAGTTTTTGCCATCTTTTGAAAACCAAAACCCTACTCAAAGGATAAGTTGCTGTCTTTTCTTCCTGTAGATTTAGTCTGGTCTTGTGCATGTAGGGTTGAGGTATCTGGTTATTTTGACTACTGTCACAGCATATGCCTCCTTCACTTATTTCCCCACCATCATCTTGGAAGTGTTTTACCTCTGCAGTGAGCAATCGTTGTGTTGTTATTATAGATAAATAAATATGCTACTGGAAGATCAGTTGCCTTAAAGTATAGCTCCATGTCTGAGAACTTTTGATCCAAATCAGTCTTAACCATAGCTGTGAAAAGTATTATTTCAGTTTATATTCTGTTATATCAGAGGGATAGAAGGACCATTGCAGATTGCTTATTTTGTTTTGAAGTTGTGGGTATGTTCTTCACCATTCTGGTGTATGGAAGTGAGGCTAACAATAAAAAGGAGAGCCAGATGCTACTGAGGCAATGGATATGGAGAGAAGATGTGATAGAAGCAAGATAAATTGATTAAGTATGTTCTCAGTACAATTAAGGAGAAAAAATGAGACAAGGGTGGGGAAGACGGTAAGGGAAGAAGGACCACTCAGAATTAAATTGTTTAGCAAAACCAAAATCTTTAGTCTTTCTATAAACATAAAATTTCAAGTAGCTATAAATTTTTTCCTGTGTGATTATAAAATTTCAATAATATTTTTTTCTGCTGACTTCTTCCCCTAATATATCTTTTCAGATTGCTGATTTGAATTTTCATGTGTGTGAGATCTAGTGTTCTACATGAAAGCTCTGAACCAACTCTAAGCAAATCATGTGTGCTTGGAAAGCATTAATGTGCTCATGTGAAAGTGTATGAAATTACTTAGAGAAACATGCACAACATAATCACATGTTGTGGGTTTTTTTCCTACAGCTGCCCTCCTCGAACTTTTTTGCCAGCACTGTGCAAAATTTTTCTTGATGAAAGTGCTCCAGACAATGTATTGGAAGTAACAGCTCGTGCCATAACGTATTATCTGGATGTATCGGCTGAATGCACCCGGCGGATTGTGGGAGTGGATGGAGCTATCAAGGCACTTTGTAATCGTTTAGTAGTTGTTGAACTTAATAACAGAACGAGCAGAGATTTGGCTGAGCAGTGTGTGAAGGTAAGTATACTTAAGAACCTCTTATTTTTAAGAAGGAACTGGATAATTTGCTATTTCTAAAGAGCCTCCTCATGTTCTAATACTATTTATTTTATTAAAACATGATGCAGAAACATACACATGTTTAAAAGTGTACGTGCCAATGATGCTGCTGATCCTTACTGTCACTCTTCACAGCTGCTGAATTTTCTCAAAATAGAAGTATAGAAAAAGACACCAAAAATATTAGATGGAAGTTTTCCTGTTTATCTTATATGACTAGAATGTTAAGGGATACTTTTATGCTAAAAGGGGAATGAAGAATGGCTCCAGATACAGATAAATTACCTGCTTTCTCTTCAGTAGCACTAAATACAGCTTCCCTGCACGCTTATGAAGTTTTCAGAAAAATTTACAAGACCCTTAAGGTCTCTAATTTAAAACTTAACTCATAGCCATGTGGTAGCATATAGCTGGAGTCCTTGATTACCATGGCATCAGAATTTATTTATATATTTCCTATTTGCTAGTTCCAGTCTACTCAGAAGTGCATTGCTGGAGTAATGGTGCCCTCAGAAGTTTCAGAGCTCTCAGTTGTGTGCTATCCAAGACTTAATTCTCCCGGGATAAGATACTGTTACCTAGCTATCTACATGAACACCTGTTATGACCATGTAATTGGGAGATATTCTTGTGTTCACTCCCGTATTTTTGAAGGAAGCAGTAACTATTAATTAGTAGAGTACTGGAGGCTTTGGCCCCTTCTGGGTGTTGAGGAAGAAAGTGTTTTTTTCCTGTTTAATTTTCTTAACCAGTTCTGTAGATGGATATAAACATCTGGCTGTGGATATAAAGACTGACTTCTTATGTGTACTTCATACAAATGAAATTTCATTTTGTTGTAGGTGTTAGAATTAATCTGTACGCGTGAATCAGGAGCTGTGTTTGAAGCTGGAGGGTTGAATTGTGTTCTGACATTCATTCGTGACAGTGGACACCTTGTTCATAAAGATACTTTGCATTCAGCTATGGCTGTAGTATCCAGACTCTGTGGCAAAATGGAGCCTCAGGATTCTTCATTAGAGATCTGTGTGGAATCACTGTCTAGTTTATTAAAACATGAAGACCATCAGGTAATGTTGGCTCAATGTGCTGTGAATTTAACTTTCAATTATGTTTAATAAATGAATGACTAGGTAACTTTTCATAGCCTCCTCAACTGCATGTCAACATATAAGTTGTTATATTTGGGTATTATGATAGTTTCCTTTATAGTTGTAATGATAAGAGGATAAAACTACTGCTTCAAGCACTGTTGTTTGAATATAATCTTACTTCAACTTTATTGAAAAAATCCTATAACTTTTTTCAGTGCATTTTGAGATACTTTCTAGAGTACTTATATGACTGCACCTCAACCACTATTAAATCGGGCATAAGAGACAAAAATCAATTTTGTTTGTTTCTCTTTTGCCAAACTAAGAGAAACAATAAAAACATCCATAGTCAATACTAAAATATTGCATTGGAAGCCAGCTTAAATGGTACTAGTGTAGATGTTGTGCCACTTCTTTATTGTAGTTTTACTAAGTTGAGATGAAGTAGTCCTTGTAAAATCTAGAAAATAAATCCCAGAGGAATTATCTTCCTACTAGTAGAATTCTTTTGTGTATGTCATACTAATGCTTTGGAATAGCCATTTAGCCAAATTCGTGTTATACCCTGTCCAGGCTTCCTGTCCATACTGTTCTGAGTCTCCACATTTCACCCCCACCTCTGTCCTCACTGCTTTCTCTACATGCACACGCCCAGCCCTCAGTCTGGTTTATTAAGCACGTCATATTTGGGACTAAACCTTTTTGCTTGTGAGATAATGTTTTTGAAGTATGTATTTAGATCTGAAAGACCCAGTTGGCAGGGGGCTGTCACAGTAGCTGCCATGTATTTTAGCCATTTTTTAATTTCATTAGTGCACTGATCATCTGAGGCAAGCTGATCTTGAAATTCAGACTATTATGTCTGTGGTATTTTAACGGTTTCCAAATTTATAAGGTGTTTGAAGAAAGCAGTTGCTGGGGCTGTTGATGTGAATCAGAGTTGAAATTAGCTTAGTTGTTTAGCAGTTAAGCTTAAAGGTAAGTGGGCTTAAGATTGGAGTAACCCAGATGATAATATGTACTGGTATCCTTGAGAAATGTCTTATGCATGAAACAAGCCTCAGGATTACAGTGGATGTTGATGTGTATTACGGATTTGTCCACTAATGTCCACTGTAAAGTTTTGTTGCTCCCCACCTCATCCTTCTACACTCTACGGTTTGGGCACTTTTTTGTGTGCACTGCCAGTTAGTAACATCACTTGGTGGAGGAATTCAGACCAGATGAACCCAAAAACAGCTTAACTGTGATTCTGTGTTTTAGGTTTTTTTTACCTTTTTGCTAAACTTGCAGTTTGGGAGAAGAAATATAAATACTTCCCACAGTATTCTTTTGCTTTGTAAACTGATGCCACTAGTGCTGTGTGTTAAATAGGTGAACCTTTCCTGTGTATTTCTGACAGCTGTTATGGTAAAGATCCATAAAGTATATACAAATTACATAAAGGTTGACAGAATTATTTATCTGTACTGTCAAAAAACTGGAGCAAAATGCCAGAGGACATGAGCAGTGGCCATCCCAAATTAAAGAAAAAAGTCCCTTTCAAAAGAGTACTGATAAATCAGAATGCTTGGCATGCACAGGCCATGTGGGAAGTTTGCAAACTTAATGGACGTATAAAATTCATGTGTCTTCATGAATTTTGTCTAATACTCTAATTCTTGTTCTGTGTGTTGATGAGCAATTGTCTTTAAACTCTTGGTATGTAATAGCTGACAATCATTTTGAAAATGGACTGTGCTAGGAGTTGACATTTAGGGAGTAAAAACTTAGTAATTTAGAGTTTGGTAGAGAATAGATGCTGTGGGGTTTTTTTTAGTATTTCTTTGCATCTGTTTTGCTACTGCAGATCTTTGCAAATATGCCTGAAGCAGCTGATCTTGATATGCCTATGCAAACCTTCTGATCTGAAAAATGGAGACTCTTTTAATGTATAGATAAGAGATATTAAAGGCACAGCCTTCCTTTCTTTTCAGCAATGACACGAAAGGGTGTTGGTTCCTTTCCTGGGCAGTTGGCCAGCAGTATTTTTTGCTGAATTGTTAAGAGGATCATCAGTAAGCCTTGTTTCCACAGTGTGACTGTTTGGGTTTTTTTCCCCTTTAGAGACAAACCTAAATTTGGGACTTTCAATTTTATTGTCACGAAAGTGAGATGAACAATCTTGAGTTATCTAAAATTTGCTTTTCCCAGTTTGTCCTATTTTTAGGCTTGGTCCAATGGAAAAACTTCTTATGCTTAAGAGAAATATGTAGACCTTTAAATACAACTTTATCAATCTTCACTGTTAATTTAATGCTTTGTGAGCTCTCAGTGCATCGTTTAATGGCTTATTTGATAGCATTTCTTTCAATAGAAAGAGCCAAATTAATATAACATTGTAATATTAGCAGAATGTTAATTATGAATTTAAAAATATATTGGAATATTTGGTGTTCTGTAAATATAGAAGATAAAACTACAAAGAAAATTTTGTCTTCATTATTCCTTAAGGAACAAATTTGAAATTCATTAAATGTATGAAAGTGAGAAAATAAATTCTCATAGAGCAGTTTCTTGGTGTTTTGGGTTTTTTGGTGTGTGTTTAGGTCTTATTATTAGAAGGCTACTTTAACAGTCTCAGAACAACCGGAAGGTTAAGTACTCTCTATTTCAGTACCAAGCTATGGCTTGGTTTTGGTTCTTTTTCAAACTGCATGGTCAGAATGGACAATTGCTAGTGGGGCTTATAAACAGCTGTAACAAAAAGATCTGTAACTAAAAACTTTTTAGAAAGTACTTCCAATATATATTAATTTGAAAATTTCATTATTGTGTTTTTCTAGAATGATTTGGGGTTTTGCTGCTATAGTTAATGTTCATAATGCTCAACTTCAGAAATAGTTTCCTTGACTTCTATATATCATCGACAGACAGAAGGAGGCTAAAAAACACAGCAACAATACAGTCCTTCAATGAGCAGTTCAGAGCACTGTTGGGTTCCAACTCTGAGTTTCTGGCTTGAAAAGCCGATTCTCTCCTTTTGTTGTCTTTGAAGGGAACCTGGGGAAATCAAGTTCTTCTGTATCCTATGTTCTTGTGGATATTCCCTTAGCATCTTCTCATCTGAAGTAACAGATATTTCATCATTTCTCTTGCATTTCCTTCTCAGGTTTCAGATGGAGCTCTGAGATGCTTTGCTTCATTAGCTGACAGATTCACACGGCGTGGAGTTGACCCAGCCCCATTAGCTAAGCATGGATTAACTGAGGAGTTGTTATCTCGCATGGCAGCTGCTGGTGGGACAGCATCAGGACCATCTTCAGCTTGCAAACCTGGACGGAGTAGTGCTGGAGCACCGCCTACAGCTGCAGACTCTAAATTAAGTAATCAGGTGTCAACTATTGTAAGCCTGTTGTCAACCCTGTGTAGAGGCTCTCCAGTAGTAACACATGTAAGAAATCCTTTTATCTTACAGCTTTTTGTTTTCCTAGGGCTTTTCCCTTTGTGTACTTTAATCTGTGTAAGATTTATGTTGCTGTTTTATATATAGACATACAAATTTGTAGATTTTATTTTTGTAGCTATACATGCACACACACATACACATTATAAAGGGGAAAAAAGGAAACATTTCATATGGAAATGAAACCCAATTCTGATAGTATTTTCTAAAGCCCTGTATATTTTTTATTGTTCAGACTTTTAATTATTTCCAGGATCTTCTAAGATCTGAACTTCCAGATTCTATAGAAAGTGCGTTGCAGGGTGATGAGAGATGTGTACTGGATACCATGCGGTTAGTAGATCTTCTTTTGGTGCTACTGTTCGAAGGGAGAAAAGCCCTGCCAAAATCCAGTGCTGGATCTACAGGCAGAATCCCAGGACTGCGAAGGCTGGATAGTTCTGGGGAACGTTCCCATCGGCAGCTGATAGATTGCATCCGCAGTAAGGATACTGATGCACTAATAGATGCTATTGACACAGGAGGTAAGCAAAAAATACTCTGAAAGAGATGCTTGTTCTGTCTTTTGATTTTTGTCATTTATGGTGTAATATTTATGGTAATTTATGGTAATAACAAATGCTTAGTACACTGAAAATCCTTACATACAAGTTCACTTATTTTTTTAAAAACTTAACAGGTCCTGTTAGTATAATACCCATGCCACTTTTTTTTTTAATTGCAATTAAGGGCATAAATGCTTCTCTAGAATTATTGAAGATGCTTAATTTTTTTAAGATCCATTTTTTATTTAAAGAACACTGTTGAAGTTTAGTTTATAATTCTGGGAATTTTAACTATTTTATTTAATTGTATCTTTCAGCTTTTGAAGTAAATTTTATGGATGATGTAGGACAAACTCTTTTAAACTGGGCTTCAGCTTTTGGAACTCAGGAAATGGTAAATTAGATTTATAGACCCTTAAGAAGTTATGTTATTTATGTAAAGAAAGATAAAAAAACCCCTACTTTCTTTTTTCGTGTTTAACAGGTAGAATTTCTCTGTGAAAGAGGTGCTGATGTTAACAGAGGTCAGAGGTCATCCTCATTACATTATGCAGCATGTTTTGGAAGACCTCAGGTAGCAAAGGTATGATTTCAACTGACTTAGGGAGCCTTATATATTGACTTTTCATCTTGTTCAGTACAAAATGTCTTCAATATGTTGGACACATGCACTGTCAAATCTTTACATATTCTTTACCATGTTTATCAAAACAGATTTTTCATTGTGATAGGGCACTAGTGAATAAAAGTAGTTTTTTATTAGCTCTGCAAATATAAAAAGCTCAGAATGCTCCAACTTTGCTACACTCTTCTCATGATTGTAAGCAAATATATATGCAAACCACATTTACTACTTTGGAAAAAGAAGTCAACTTTTTTATACATAAAAATATTTGTTCTCAGACTCTCTTACGACATGGCGCAAATCCTGACTTGAGAGATGAAGATGGGAAAACTCCTTTGGACAAAGCTCGTGAAAGGGGACACAGTGAAGTAGTAGCTATTCTTCAGTCTCCAGGTGAGTACAGCTTTTAATTCCATACCCTTGCTATGGTAGAAATGGTGATATAGGTTAAGTAATGCAGTTATTAGAATTTTACTCTGTTAAGACTATTTAAAAAAAGTTATTTGGTGACCAACCTTCCTTAACCTGTAAAGTTAAGTATAAAAGCTTTACTATTTTAGATGTTGTTAAGGGAAGGGAATGAGACTGTCCATGAGCAGTGCCAGTGGTCTTGCTCTTCAGCTGTGAAATGGGACTAGACTGGGATTTTGCTGTGAATTCAGATGTCAGCCTTGGAAAATTCCCTGCCATCCTTTCTTTGTACATAGGAACTGTACTTTACCTGTTCCTTAGACTTCCGTGCCACAGGTGATACATGCTGTCAAATAGTTCTATTCCAGAAGTCATGCATGTGTAAATTTTACATTTTCAGGATTGCGTATTCCTGTTCAGGTACTTGGGTGTTTGTAAAGAAAACTTAGGTTTGTAGAAAGGTTTATTTGGTTTGCTTTGTTGATTTTGGCCATTGAATGTTTTGAGGAAAAAATATTTTCCAGGGGATTGGATGTGTCCTGTTAACAAAGGGGATGAGAAGAAAAAGAAAGATGCAAACAAGGATGAGGAAGAATGTAATGAACCCAAAGGAGATCCAGAAATGGCACCCATATACTTGAAAAGACTATTGCCTGTCTTTGCACAAACGTTTCAACAAACTATGTTGCCTTCAATAAGGTAATACTGTCACAATAGACAATTTCTTAATAAGCTCTTAAAAAAGCCAAGGTGGATCTAAAAGTTGAGGTGTTGCAAGTGACAATCATATTTCTGTTTGAGTAGAAGTGGTTGTTTGAAAAGTGTTGCAAGACTGATTTTTACTCAGCATTTTAAGTAGCATTTTTTTCTTCCTGGGAAAGTGGTGTCTTGGAAGAAATGTGCTTAGTCAGTCAGAAGTTGGAGAGCAAAGCATACTCTTGACTGCAGTAGCATGATGAAAGAACACTGCGTTCATACAGGACATTGTATACACTACATACAGGATTTGGTTACAGCTGTTTGTAGCCACTGTAATGAAAGTACTAATTTAGTAGAGGAAAACTAATGAAGTGGTACCAAGACACATTCATTGGAAAATCAGCAAGACTGGGAAAAGCTATTTTAGGTTTTGGAAGACTTACTAACAGCTTATGAACTGGTGAAGATGCTTCTTACTGAGAGTTACAAGAGAGTAATCTAATTTACTACTTAAAAAGAAATACTGTGGATGGCATACTGGTTGTGATAAATTGCATCTGATCATAACTTCTCAGCCTTTTATACTACAAATATGACATTCATTCTGTTCTCTTACTTGTGTTCCCAGTGTTTATAGGTACTTCGGTGGGTGGAAATGCAAGATAAAAAGGGCCACTAGTGGAATGAGACTCGAGCTGATGATAGAAAGCTTAAACTTGGTCCTTTTAAATTAATGAAATAAGAAACTCTATTAAGAATCTATGTATGATTAACTGTTGTTGCAGATTGTGCAAAGAAGGAGTTGGCTCTCTATTTGAAGTTTAGTTTATTAATCAGATAAATTATATTTTTAGAAGTCAGTAAAATAAAAAAATTCATCTTTAACCCTAGAGGAATGATTTTCTTTCACATTAATTATGGTTCTTAGTATGAAGAGCTGCATGCTCTAATAGTAATTTTAGACTTGAAAACTATAGGGATCTTAAAACATGGGAAATATATGATTAAAACAAAAAGCTGGATTCGTGTGAGGGGGACAAAGTGTGCAGAAGTGAATTGCCAGCACTAAGAGTAAATAAAGACAGAATGTAGAATACGTTTGCATAAGAAAGGGTTGAGGATATTAAGATATGTTAGACTGATAACACTGTAGATTCAAAAAATATCAGAGGTGCATTATTCTTACAGATAATCTAGGACTTACTAAGAATAACTAATTTTAGTTCCAGTAACAAGAACTGAAAAAATTTAACTTTTTTTTGTTTCTAAAGCATGTATAAATGTAGTACAAAAGTAGTTTTGTCTTGAATCTTTTTGTTGCTTTGCCTACTGCTTGTTTTATCATTGTTAGAACCTTTGTTTTTCTGCAATCTCTTAAAGGAAAGCAAGTCTTGCCCTCATTAGAAAAATGATACATTTTTGTTCTGAGGCACTGCTGAAAGAGGTTTGTGACTCTGATGCCGGCCACAATCTGCCCACAATATTGGTTGAGATAACAGCTACAGTGCTTGATCAAGAGGTAGGAAGAAAGAAAATGTTATCCTTTAATGAAACTAATGCAAAATTATACTCATTGATTCCATGTACTTATTCATAAGTAACCTAAAACTTTTATACCATCCAGTTGTGACCCCATGTGAAGTTTGGCAAGTAAAGATATCTTCAATAATGAGATCTCTTTGTTATTTTTTTCCCATGTATTACAGGATGATGATGATGGCCATTTGTTAGCCTTGCAAATCATAAGGGATTTAGTGGATAAAGGTGGTGATCTTTTTCTAGACCAACTGGCTAGACTTGGTGTAATTAGTAAAGTGTCAACTTTGGCGGGGCCATCATCTGATGATGAAAACGAAGAAGAGTCTAAACCTGAGAAGGTAAGTGTATGGAATTGATAGCTTTATTTGTTACTGTGAAATCAACACTCATAAAATTTTCACTGTTATGACAATGTCCAGAGCAAGCATATTAAACTAATGCTTATTGTATGCCACTTGTTATAACTGATTTTGTTGTTTTCTCCTCTTTCTTCATTTTCTGTTACCATATTATTATCTGCTGAGTTTTCCTATCCATATTTATTTGTGGTCAAGTTGATTGGCACTTGATTTTGTCTAGTGTTTTGAAAGTGACTGCTAGATGCAATTAATCCTCCCTGAAGTGTATTCATATAAAAAGTTCATGTGTCAAATAATTGCAGATGTTTTAAATGTTGTTAATGGGATATATTAAATATATAAAAAAGAAAATAATTGTCTGCTTAAAGACAGCCATAAGTGTATATTGAAGTTATTTATCAATTTCCGACAGTCTCATTGCCATTTAAATGAACTGGATAACAGAGCTCCTCTGTTATCCATTCAATTAAATTTATAGTTAAACTGTAAGTGTATAGCTAAGCTTTTTTACAATGAGTTTTGGGTTGTTTGGGTTTTTTGGGGGTTGCTGATGTGATTCTGAGCAACTGGTGCTATGTGGCCCTGCCTGAGCAGGTATTTGGACTAGATGACCTCCAGGGGTCCCTTCAGCCATCCCTCAGCCATTTTGTGATTTTCCCCAGAATTCAAGTTCTGAGCAGAGGTGGATGTCACAGTCTGTCAGTGGGCTGTTGCTGTTTTTCCGTGGATAAAGCTGTATCTGAAAGGAAACTTCTAAGAAGTATCTTACTCTGTTAAAGAATACTTTAAAGGATACATTTTACAGACAGAAATAGTATAGTTCTTGTACTTTTGGTTTGAGTAATTGTTCTCTTAAAGCCTTTTAAAAGGGTCTGTGTTTTTTGTGTTGTTTTTTTTCTGTTGGTTTTGAGGTTTTTTTGCCTTTTTAATTTTTTTTAAATGGGTTGGGGTTTTTTGTTGTTGTTGCTCAATACAATTTTATTGCAGGAGGATGAACCACAGGAGGATGCTAAAGAACTGCAGCAGGGTAAACCATACCACTGGAGAGACTGGTCAATCATTAGGGGAAGGGATTGCCTGTATATCTGGAGTGATGCTGCAGCTCTGGAGCTATCTAATGGTAGTAATGGATGGTTCAGATTTATCTTGGATGGAAAGCTGGCCACAATGTATTCCAGTGGGAGCCCTGAAGGAGGATCCGATAGCTCAGGTAGTTTTTTTTTGCAATTCAAGTCCAGTTTAAGTTTTGAGACTGTTATATTTTTATATAATTTGATTTGAGCTATTTTGTTTTACAGGAATTGGCTTACTAAATAGTAAAGGATGTAAACAGGTGGAAGGTGGTCAGTTAATTGTGATGCTTTTTATGAGATAGCATGTGACCATAACTTGACTTCCTTGGTGAATTGTGTTAAGTAAACATCTTGCCAGTAAAAGTGTATTAACTTTTTGTTTTGATTCTTCTCCATGCATACTTAATTTTTTTCACCCCAGTCATTAAAAGCACTTTGTAGTGGCCATCCCAGGAAAAGCAGGTCGAAATGGTGATGTGTTGTTTGCTTCTAGCTAGCAGAATGACATTGCATGTGTTTGAAGACAAAGTAATGGAACGTTTCTCATCAAGACTGGGAAACAAATTACAGTGTCTTAATTGTTTGTTGGAGACAGGATAAGGGAACAGACCTTATGCACTGGCAATGCACAGCTGGTTCTAATTTTCTGTACAGAATACACAACTTGTTCTGGTTGCTGAAAAAACCCTCCTTTTATTATTTCATGTTTTTTGCAGCAGTTCATGCATTTATGAACCTGCAATGCTTTGCAATATTATTATTTTTTCAACAAGCCATGGAGTGAAATAACAGAACATATTATGATTCAGGATGAAAATAAAGTGTTAATGACTTTATGCATCGATTTTGGGGCAAGAAGACAAAATGTGATAGTGTGTTTCTGATTATAATGCAACTGGAAACCACTTAGACTTTTATCTTTTGTTTGTTTGTTTGTTTGTTTTTGTTGTTGTTGTTCAGAAAATGGATCTTTGCATTCTTTTTAACAAGGACAATACCTTAAAAAGTAAACAATTCCTGTGTTGAGATACTAGTTTATCATACAATACAATTTTAAGAAGATCCATGAGGATAATTTTTTAGATTCTCATAACCCCTGGATGCCAACTGGCTTTTGTCCCTTACAAAAGGGCGTGGGTAAGGGGATGAGACTTTACCATTTCTGTACAAGATGAGTGGAATGGGGACAGCTCAAATGAATTTGTAATGAAGAAAACTTAAAAGAAGTCAGATTGAGAATTTAAGAAGATATCTGTTTCAATCAGTCTTCTAAAAAAGATTGAATAAATCCCAAGTTTTTTAACAAGATATGTGGATATTATGAAGGAAAGGACCTAAATTAGGATTAAATGAGGCTTCTTGCAATATGTTTTCAAACAGACATGTACTAAGAGTGCTGATGTTGCAGTGTCATTTGCCTGAACTTTAACCATGAGCTCTAAAGCATGTGCAGCAGCCTTTTTGACTTAAGAAATTAATATTTGTTAACTAAAATGACTACAGTACAGTATAGGCTCAGATAGTATCTCTAAGTCCTGAACTGTACTATATGTTCCACTGTCCTAAATCATTACTGATTAATCTCATGGTGTACTTTTTAATAAATTCACAACTGGCAAGAATATAGAGGATTGAGCAGTGAAATCTGTTAGTGTGTATTGCATGATGAAAGTTGGGGAGGGCGGGGAAGTATAATATATACTGTGAACATTTTTGGAAAGGTCTGTACTCACCCCTCTCCACATTAACTCTATACTTGTTTTGTTTGAAGCTTTAGAAAAAATAAAAGTTCAATGCAAAAATTGAAATTTAATGGTAATTCTGAAGCTTTAAGTAAATCTCAAAATTGTGTCCAAGGGAACCTGAAATTATTCCCAACCATGTATAAACATAGTACTTTCAGTGCAGCAAACTGTATAATAAATTTATGAAAGTATAATTATGAAAATTTGAAAACATTTAACAGAATTTTCATTTTGCATATCAAATCTCAAAATTATTTTTATAAACCTTCTCTGTATCTTGTGAAATTTAAGCAATAAACAATATTATGCCTTGAGTGCATATTTAGTTTTGCAGAGATTATTTACTTTTGTGTTGTAAAACAAAAAAAACCCCAACAGATTTAAAAAACCTAGAGCTTGTCACTGCAGCAAAAGGAAAACAGCAATTTTACAAATGTATAGACTACAAAGGTTGTGTTTATCAAATGAGTAGCTGAAAGATGAGGATACTTCTTATCTTTGAAGTTGAGATACAATCTTTACATTGATGAAGTATTTGCATTTTTATTTTTAGCATAGTTCGTATGTTTTAAATTACGAACTCAGCCTTGTAATTACTAAAATATCAGAATATAATTTAAGTACAACTGAGATAGTTTTTTTGAATAAGTTTAGGCTAGATTGCCTACCTACCCTAAAGGTAGAATATGATCCTGTTTGTCATCTATTAAGTATCTTATATAAATACTAGCTTTGAATTAAGTATCATGTGGTGCCATTAGGTGTATTTTCTTATTTCATGTTTTCCTCAGAGAATAAAGACCCCTAAAAAAACCTCAAACACAAAACTACATTAGAAGCTGAATTAATGTAATGTCACTGTATAAAGTAACGTAATGGTGGCATTCTTGGTTTCTCTGAGGTTCTCCAAAGAAGAGTAAATAAAAGTTTTAGGATTGTTTATAAAAAAATTTTAGGTGCTTTTATGACACATAATCGGAGCAAACAGCTCAAATTTGCTTTTAGTACCTGTTGACTGTCAGATTTGGTAAAGTTTTGTGAATTTTTTTCATTTTTGCTACGGCTTCAAAATATTTTCTTCACTTGCTTTAAGCCGTGAAAGCTGATTGCTGTTTTCCTGTTGGAGGATTCACTTAATTACCTATATCCGAAAACTCACTTTCGAGAGTACTTCATGCTGGCCATAATGAGATAATTAACTTTTCCAATACCAGAAGTTTATTATGGATTTCTTTGATCATCCTATTACAGTTGTAATGATGAGTAAATATATATGTGAATAGCATCTTTGACAAAGAGTTGCATTGTTACATTGCAGCTTTGATGTGATTGTGGAATAAATCACTGTTGAAGTACAGAAGTACACTGTAAAGAATTTTAGAATATTTTAAGACCCTTAATTTCAAACTTAATTTTGCATTGAATGTACTCAGTCATTTTGCTCTTGCCAAAAAAGAAATTAAGATACATAATGGTGGAACCAGTTGTTAGAAGAAAAAAATATTTGTTTCTTTTTAAATAGAAAGTAGGAGTGAGTTCCTTGAGAAGTTGCAGAGAGCTCGAAGCCAAGTAAAACCATCTACCACAAGCCAACCAATTTTATCAACACCAGGGCCAACTAAACTTACTGTAGGAAACTGGTCACTCACCTGCTTGAAAGAAGGAGAAATTGCCATTCACAATTCGGATGGTCAGCAAGCTACCATACTGAAGGAAGATCTGCCAGGCTTTGTGTTTGAATCGAACAGAGGAACAAAGCATTCGTTTACAGCTGAAACCTCTTTGGGTAAGTATGTAGGTATGTGTTATGTGCAGGTAGGAGCATGTGTATATGAGGTAGTTGTTGTATTTGGTGCTTTTCATACTTATAGGAAAATGAGACTTTTCTAAAAAATCCATTGCAGGGTCAGAATTTGTGACTGGCTGGACAGGCAAAAGAGGAAGAAAACTGAAATCTAAACTGGAGAAGACAAAACAAAAGGTTGGTGCTCATCTGTCAATTTTATACCTAGAATTTAACTGTTTTATTTATAACATGCTTACAGAGTTGAAGTTTCTTCTGAGGGGATTAAAATCTCTGATTTCAACTAGACACAATTTTATGTTAAACTTGAAGGGGAAAATGTCACTCAGAAAAGAGCATTTCTTCAGGTGTTTTTATTCAACAGTATTAGTAAACTCTGTGCTCCTCTAGAGGAAAAGGAATTTTCTTTTCAAAATGTAGGAAAATCCAATCTTCCTGACTTCAATTTGTATCATTTTGGCAGGTTTTTTTCTTTTTTAAAATTTATTTTATGCAAAAGGAAAAGATATTATGATAGGTGCCAAATTTGTGTCAAAGGCATATAATACTTCTGTTTACTTCATTTAGATGCTAATTTCAGACTGGATATTGACAGCTAGGGTGCTGGAAGTGAACAGTCTGCATTGTAAGAGTTGTGATAATGAAGCAAAATGAATAAACACCCTCATTTTAGACCTCTTTGAAATTCTTCTTTCTCCTGAAACTGAGAGGAAAAAACAGAGGAACTAAGAAATCAAGTATTAAGCTTTTTACAAAAACCCCAGAGTCGTAGTATATTCTGTGACCAGCTGATGCCAAGGGCTCAAGCTAATCTTCAGTCTTCAACTGTTTCTAACAGAGCAGCTAATATATTCTGTACCATATAACTGTAGCATGTAAGAACATATGTCTTCAGAAACGTGATGCTCAGTTGAAAACTAAAATACTGTGTGAATGAGAATAGGTGGAATGTTAAAACAAAGGCAGTGCTCTCTCATACCTGACATTGCTGTGTATAACTTCAGAGCTTGTGTAATGTGTTGTTGAAGGACATGTAATGATAATGAAAAGGAAAGATTTTGGGGGAAATTTCTTCTAAGCAAGGTGTTGTTTAATAAGAACTTAATTATCAAATTTGTATCTTGTATGTCATACTTAGTAGAAAAAGTAATTCCTATAAGAGCTCATATGGGGACTTTTGGTGTGAATTGGTTTAAGGAATGGGAATAGAGCATTCAGAAACCGTATTATAATGTCCTTAATTTTTCCTTTAAAAAGATCTGATCATGATGCAGTTCTAAAAGAAAGATTTACAGATTGAGTCCTATCTTTACCTTCTACCTTTTGTGCTATAATTTAATACATAATGGTAACCTTAGTTTCTGTGAGATTCAGTAAGATTCTATGTATTTCCACTTATTTCTCCTGTATCTTCATCCTTTCACAACCTTTGCTATATCATGATGTGTGATGTGTTTTGTTTCTTTCTTGTCTTTTATGGATTTGTTTAAAAAAAGGTATAACTTCTGATTTTCCAAATCTATTTGTAGGTGCGCACTATGGCAAGAGATTTATATGATGATCATTTTAAAGCAGTTGAAAGTATGCCTCGAGGAGTAGTTGTAACACTGAGGAACATAGCAACACAGTTAGAGTCTGCATGGGAACTCCATGCAAACAGGCAGGTAAGTGTATCTCCTTCATTTCTAATGTGTGGCGTCAGTGGAAATAATGTTCAGATTAGTCTGTCATGATGTAAAGGAGAGTCATAACATGTCTGTGAAATGTGGAGAGTTTTAATGCATATATTGCCTAGTCAGGTACTTTCCTAGGATGTTACTTTTCAGTTGAAGCAAGTGGAGAAACTTACCTTGTTTCACCATAATTATCTTTTTGTCTTTCAGTGTATTGAGGGAGAAAATACATGGAGAGATTTAATGAAGACTGCTCTGGAAAACTTAATTGTACTGTTGAAGGATGAGAATACTATTTCTCCTTATGAAATGTGCAGTAGTGGCTTAGTTCAATCATTACTGACAGTTTTAAATAATGTGAGTTTATAGAACATAATTGTCTGAAGGAAAATTTTCTAAGAAAAATAATGTAAAGGCATGTGCCATAATTTAAAAGATCTATTATAAATGTGTCTCTTTCCTGTCTTGGTAAAAATCAGGCAGATTCACTCCACTTAGTGGCCTACCCATTGAAGATAAGCTATAACACTGGATGACTTTCATTTAAATGAGCCTTTAAAAATATTTATATCAATACTGGTTGGGTGTAATGGCTAATGTTTAGCTTTTCACATACAGACTTGAAAGAGGGAATTCAGTGAGATTGAAGAGATATTTTTGCTTGTGTTAACAAATACATTTATTGCTCTGTATTAAATGTAATGTATTTTTTTCTTATTAGAATGTTGATTTGGATGTGAAGCAAGACTGTAGTCAACTGGTAGAGAGGATAAATGTTTTCAAAACAGCATTCAGTGAAAATGAAGATGATGAAAGGTAAAAATAAAACCAAGCAAAAAAAAACCCCAAAAACCCAACCCTTTGCATCTGCGAAGCAGTACAGTGTTTTTAAAATAATTTAAAGACTAAGAATCTGTTCTTTGCCTTTCAATGGAATAGCAAGTTGATCTTAAAAGACAGCGTCTGGCATTGAAGTAGATACTGAAAATTGTTATGTGCAAGTGTCAACTATACTGAATGAACATCTTTTGACAAATATAAAGGTGACATGTTCATCACTGTGCAGATTATCTTTTTACTGTGCTGTAACCATGTGACTAGTGCAGATGATACCAGTAGAAATAGCATGCTGAAATACTTGCCTCAACTGGTCACTGTTCTCTGAGATACTAGAATTTTTGCCTTTGTTTTGTGGTAACATAGTAACTATTCACTTTCACAGTCGACCGGCAGTTGCATTAATTCGGAAATTGATAGCAGTGTTAGAATCTATTGAACGTCTACCTCTCCACTTGTATGATACACCAGGATCTACATATAATCTTCAGGTAAGTGTACAGTGATAACAGCATATCACACTCAGTGATACACAACTGAATGTTATATGTTGCCCATGTTAAGTCCGTGAAGATCATATTCATGTAGAAGTGGATAAAGAACAACAAACTTTTTGGCATCTCTTTCCTCTAACAATGTAAATGTATGGGTGTTCCCCTACTGTCACTTTAACACTGTGAACTGAAGGTAAGTTTTCACTGAAGGGATAATGTGTTTGTTTTTCCTTTTGTCTTCAAGTATTGTTATCCTTATATAGGAGTATGCCTCCTTATAAGTAGGTGACCGAGCATTTAGTTGAAGACAATTACAGTTTGTAATGACAAGGGATGGGCTTTAACCATTTAAAAGCCCCCATCTAGGGCTGTGTGTTCATTTGGTAATACAAGATGCCTGCAAGATCATCAGCTTCTTACACAGGAAACTTGTCAGTTTGGCTAAAAATATTGCTTGTTTTTTTTCCAGTTTGTGTGCAGTCTTAATTTTTATTATTTGAAAGCACAGTTCAGGGTTTTGCAACTTGATGAGGAAGTGTAAATATTTATGTTTTTGTGTTAAATTACTAGAAAACAGTTGCAGAAAGTCGCAGAAACAAAGTTGCTATTGAATATTTTTTTAAATAATTTTCTGTTTATTATAGTTGCTAGACAACAAAAGCTATGAAAAGACAGGAAAAGTGAAAAAATGTTAGATAAATGTGTAATTGACTTATACATTGACTGTCATATTAAAATATATACTAGGAATTCTTTTTTTTTAGCATTCCATTAGAATATGACTTGTTTAAATTATGCCAGAAAGCTACCTGATATGCCACTGAAACTGTTGTTTTTCTTAAAATTCCAAAGCCTAAACAGGAAAGCCCATATTAATATTTAGCTGCTCTTTCAGATATTAACAAGGCGCTTGAGGTTTCGTTTGGAACGTGCCTCAGGGGAGACATCGCTAATAGATCGGACTGGGAGAATGCTAAAGATGGAGCCGTTGGCAACTGTTGAATCTCTAGAACAGTATCTCCTGAAAATGGTGAGCTACATACCACATACAGGGTTCACAACGGAAATGGTTGTATTCCCTCTCTTTAATATTTGATTTCTTTTTGTCCGTATGTAGGTAGCAAAGCAATGGTACGACTTTGATAGGGCTTCATTTGTTTTTGTACGCAAACTACGTGAAGGCCAAACATTTGTGTTTAGGCATCAACATGATTTTGATGAAAACGGAATTATTTACTGGATTGGGACAAATGCAAAGTGAGTTTCTTCAAAGCTAAATATTTAAGTAAGACACAATACACTGGGGTCCCTGGGGCAGGATGGGGAGAGAATTCATAATGAAATTAAATGGGTTTTTTTTAGGAGTGGGTAGTACATTAGTCATTTTGGTTTGCGATAAGCTCAGTTGTAATAAACGATTTACAATAAATGGCAAATGTTGCTGATACCTTTTATATAAGTAATAATGGAACAATATATCTCTCTTTTTTAATATAGAACTGCATATGAGTGGGTAAATCCAGCAGCCTATGGGTTAGTAGTGGTTACATCCTCAGAAGGAAGAAATCTGCCTTATGGTCGTTTAGAAGACATCCTGAGCCGTGACAGTTCAGCTCTCAATTGTCATACTAATGATGATAAGAATGCTTGGTTTGCCATTGATCTTGGCCTTTGGGTTATACCATCAGCTTACACATTACGCCATGCTCGAGGTTATGGGCGATCTGCTCTCAGAAACTGGGTTTTCCAAGTATCTAAGGATGGACAGAACTGGACTACTTTGTATACTCATGTTGATGACTGTAGTCTCAACGAACCAGGGTACGTCCACATATTTTAGCACTTCTCATAAAACTGAGCTCAGTTAAAAATGTACTTGTCTGTAGACTAATTTATTGCATACTGCAGTTGTAATAATGTATCTATATAAAGAAGTGGTAGGTGTTGTAAATTATCAAGGATGGGCTGGAGAATAAGTGATTCATAAGTTCTCTCTATGGTTCACTTAATGGCATTTGTGCATTACCATAATTATAAATTTTGCATTTGATTTTTTGACAAAATAGTAACACCAACACTCATCCAGAGTTTGTCCCTAGTGTTAATAGGTTTTATGTGTCTTGTAATAGCCATACATGATCAGCAATACGTTATTGCTTACTTTGGGTACTATGTTTTTTTGGTTGTGCTTTGTGGGTTTTGTTTTGGGTTTTTTTGTTACCCACCAACACCCCCTTTCTAATAAACTTAAAGGTCTACAGCAACATGGCCTTTAGATCCTCCAAAAGACGAGAAACAAGGTTGGAGACATGTTAGAATAAAACAAATGGGAAAGAATGCCAGCGGGCAAACACACTACCTCTCCCTGTCTGGATTTGAACTTTATGGCACCGTGAATGGAGTGTGTGAAGATCAGCTGGGTAAGAAAAATAACGTGTATATCCTATTTGTTCTTTTAAAATGCTAGTGAGCATGTAATTTAAAAAAATCAGTGTGAGAAAGCAGGTTAATTTCTGCAGTGGAACTTGCTTAGAAATCAGCTCAAAAATACTCCCCATTCAATACTTGCAAGTCTTTTCAGTTTACATTTCTTACAGGAAAAGCTGCTAAAGAAGCTGAAGCAAATCTGCGAAGACAGCGACGTCTGGTCCGTTCTCAGGTTTTAAAATACATGGTTCCAGGAGCTCGTGTAATCAGAGGGATTGATTGGAAATGGAGAGATCAGGATGGAAGCCCACAGGGCGAAGGCACTGTTACAGGAGAATTGCATAATGGTGAGCATGAATTACCCGAGTTTGTAACTGTCTGTAGCATGATGAGTGGGTGGCATTAAAGTATTTCCTTTGTAATGTCTTGGACTTGATCAAATTTTGACTATTTTGGGGAGAAGAAACTCAAATAACACCGCTGTTGCAGTCCATTTGTGACTTCCATTTTAATGCATGAAGAAAATTCTTGTTGTAAATGAAACTTTTTTAGAGATTTGCTTAATTAAAATACAAAATTGTTATTTAGACATCTGTTGCAAAGTATACAAAGGTGATTGCACACTGGTTAATTAAGCTTTGGGCCTGCAAAATCTGTAATTACCTTCTTCGTTTCTTCTAGCTTAGCATTTGCAATATTTTTCTTGACTTTTGTTGTATCCTATACCTTTCCTATCTTGCAAGCTTCATCGGGATCAAGTTGTTGGGTTTTTTTAGTTAAAGCATGAAAAGTAGTTAACTTACAGAGCAAAATAAAAACCTCCAACAGCTGAGGAAGTCAGTACTCAGGAAGCTAAGATACTGAAGAGGCTCCAGGAAAGGTTATGATCTTGTTAGCTGAACATGACTTCCACCTTTTCCCTTCTCTTTCCCCTATTTTGAGATATATAAGACTTGCCTCTTTTTTTTTTTGAAGTGTTTTCAGCCACTCTTAGGTTCATACTTAGCCAGACTTGAAAATCTCTTCTAGTTTGTTGAGTTGTCACCTCTCAAATATGGAGAAATGTCCACAATGTCTTAAAATGTTTTGAAACTTTGAATCTTATTTAAGCTGTTCAGTGTAGCTTGTAGGGAATTCTTCCATCATCTATATATTCTTATCAGATACAACAGTATCAATAGCTACGTTCTCACTATGAGGACTTAAGGTATTATTGGTGAGTAGTATTCTACCAAATCAGTGGTTTTGTTCCTGCATTCCAGTAAAAGTAAAACTTTCCCACTTAAGCATAGGTAAAATTGAGGTTCATTTATGAAATGGTGATGCCAATCAATCTTGTTCCTGTCACAGCTTTCTTTCAAATAGAATTTTGAAAATAGTGTCTCATTTACTTATTCGGTCATTATTCAGAAAGTTAGACAAACTTTGAGTTGTTTGAGGGCTGTAATGATGGAGCAGTACAGCTTCAAGTACGTAATATGTACTTAAAACTTGTTCAGATTTAAAACTGTAATTAATATTTTAAGAAAAGCAACTATATGAAATAAGAACAGTTGAGTTATGCTTTTGCAAAATACTCTGTTCAGCTATTCCTAAAGGTGAAGAATGATACTGTTGAACTACTGTATGGAGCTTTTTTCGGTGTTTGATGAGAAAGGCAAACAAATTGTAGAAATAAAAAAGTTCAGACTTGGTTCACAACTTTACCCTTCAAAGGTTTAATGGCATGAAGCTACTGAGCTGTAGCTCATGAAGAAGGATTAAAATCATATGAGAAGAACATGATCTAAGTCTGCTCGTTTGGGGATATCTACTTATATCTGAAAACTTTGTCCATTTTTAAATACCTTTCCTCCAGAGTGATATTTCTAAACAGAAAATTGCCTGTGATGTTCTGTTTTGGTCTAGAAGCAGTGACTTTTGGATAGTTAAAAGCTGAAAGTGCACCTGGCACTGCTAAAAAGAATATTTTACTTGAAATTAGCTCTCTTCTATTTTAATAAAGAAAAATGTGTGTATGTCTGGACCTGACATTTGTTTCAAATTTCTGAGATTGCAGAAGATGACTAAACTTTAGAGATTTTATTTTTAAAGAAAATGTTTATTAATTAAAATAGTTGCGCAAATATTTGTTGCAGTTAAGATATAATGAGACATTTAGGGTGACTCATACTGTGGTGCATAGACAAGAAAAAAAAACCCCCAAAACATTTTGCCCCCATTTCTGTCCTGGTTTGCTAAATTTTGCATGTTACCCTTATCATTGCAGACTTATTATATTTAACTGTTAAAAATTTTTGCTACTCTACGTAGTCATTTAATGAAGGAATTGAAGAGTAGCATCTTCTTTTGAGTGTTGCTTTGGTCCCAGGATGAAGGTTTTTTCTGTGAAACATATTCTCTTCACAACCCTGAAATTTTGGTTGAAGTAGTCCTTACCTCACTGCTTGTAAGACTTTTCCTGTGAAACAGAAGTATTTGAATCTGTGTTACTTACTGAATTAAAAAGCTGTGTATCAGTAAATTAATTCTCTCACTTTAATAGGGCAAGAATAAGAAATCCCAGACTAATCAATTTCATAAAATGCCTTCTGTTGGGTAAATATCCACAAATATACAACTAAAAGAAATATTATAGAATGTTCTTGCAATAATTATAACTTCTTGACAGATATTAATTGAATTCTTATGATACATTTTAATACATATTTCTGTTATTAGAGATCCTGGTAGGCCAGGTTCCTTCCTGAAGGAAACTTGATTTTTGGCTGGATTCTGGGACCCTGAAAATAGAGGCTGATCATTCTTGCTACCTCAGTGTTGGCAACATTACTAAATTGTTTAGATTTAAACACTTCCTTTTTAATTGGCATCAAGGGTTATTTAGTGACTTCATTAATTCAGAAATGCAGCCCTTATGAGAAGCTGATCCCACATTGTGGAGCTACTGTCTGACACGCTCCTGTCTGCTTTCTGCTGGATCTCACAAACTCCTGTCCCTTTCTAGGCTGGATTGATGTCACCTGGGATGCTGGTGGCTCTAACTCTTACCGTATGGGCGCAGAAGGAAAATTTGACCTCAAGCTTGCACCAGGGTACGACCCTGATTCAGCGGCATCACCCAAACCTGTTTCATCCACTGTTTCAGGCACAACGCAGTCATGGAGCAGCTTGGTGAAAAACAACTGTCCAGACAAGACGACTGCTGCTGCAGGCTCCTCAAGTAGAAAAGGAAGCAGCAGTTCTGTGTGTAGCGTGGCAAGTAGCAGCGACATCAGCTTGGGTTCGACCAAAATGGAGCGGAGATCAGAAAGTGTATTGGAGCAAAATATAGTTTCAGGCACTGACATCCATGAACCAATTGTTGTTCTGTCTTCCGCTGATAGTGTGCCTCAGGCTGACATAGGGTCATCTTCCAGTGCGAGCACCAGCACCTTAACAGCGGACATGGGAAACGAAAATGCAGAGAGGAAGTTAGGTCCCGATAACTCAATACGTACTCCTGGGGAGTCGAGTGCTATATCCATGGGAATTGTTAGTGTAAGCTCTCCTGATGTAAGTTCAGTCTCTGAACTGACTAATAAAGAAGCAGCTTCCCAACGACCTCTAAGCTCTTCAGCAAGCAACCGACTCTCAGTCAGTTCTTTGTTGGCTGCTGGGGCACCGATGAGCTCCAGTGCAAGTGTTCCGAACTTATCATCTCGAGAAACTTCTAGCCTGGAGTCCTTTGTACGAAGAGTGGCAAACATAGCACGTACCAATGCGACAAACAACATGAATTTAAGCCGGAGTAGCAGTGATAACAATACTAATACGTTGGGAAGGAATGTTGTGAGTACTGCAAGTAAGTAAGCTATTTTTATTTTTAGATGAAGATTTCATTGTTTCTTTGGTTTTCATTATTACACTTAAGCAAGTTTATATTGTGTTGGTCTGATAGAGAAAGGAACTTAGAGCAGCCTTGATCTTGTGTGTATCTCTAGAATTCATGAAAAGCTCACGGAGCTCATGTCAGCTGAAAAGTGTTACGTTACCCTGTGATGTCAGGTTACACTGTGGTACCCATCAAATAAAAGGTAATTTGAAATTGGTATCTGTTACATATTCAGGATGAGACAGAGTATGGTTTAGACAAGGAAGTTGGAAGTCTAGCAACAGCAGCTGATGTCAGGTACTTGCTCTGTCTGACCTGTGTAGATTTTGCATATTCAGCTTGCACCTGCCTATTTGTTATCTTTCCATTTTCTACAGGAGGCAGTTTGTGCATATTGTGAAGTCTCTGAGGATAGGAACTAAGAACACAGTAGAAAGGAAAAAAGTGAACTGCAGTATAATGAAATATTAGGAGATTCCTTCATTCTGTTGGGTTGTATGACACAATGTGCTCTGATACCGTGTATGTTTTCTAAGAATGGTATGGTCATTAAGATTTTGATTTGGTGAACTGTTCAGGCACATTAGGCGTAAAGTTTGTTGTTAACCATGTTTTAAATGACTATATAGATGATTTAACATTTACATGTTCTGAGATTATATGTAGGGAAGCTGTAAACCTGCTTGTTGCAAGTTCAGCCTTTTTCTGAGCATGCTCCCATCAAAGTTGTTATTCTTTAGGTATCTTGTTCTCTGATGGCAATAATATTTTAACTGGAGAGCTGCATTTCATGAGGTAGGCAAGTCAGAAAAGGTAAAATTACCCAAGCTAGAAAAAAGCACTCAGCTTTTTATTAAGCTTTCATGCTTTTCAAGGAGGGTGCGAAGGATGTCAGTGAAGCTGGTGAAGGGTCTGGAGCACAAGTCTTATGAGGAGCAGCTGAGGGTTGTTTAGCCTGGAGAAAAGGAGGCTCAGGAGAGACTTTGTTGCTCTCTACAACTACCTGAAAGGAGGTTGTAGTGAGGTGGAGATCAGTTTCTTTTCCCAGGTAAGAAATGACAGAGGAGGTTTAGATTAAATATTAGGAAAAGTGTCTTCATTGGAAGGTTCATCAGGCATTAGAACAAGATGTCCAAGAAGTGGTGGAATCACCATACTTAGAAGTGTTCAAAAGTTGTTCCCCTGGGGATGTGGTTTAGTGGAGGTTAACAGTTGGACTCGATCTTAGAGGCCTTTTCCAACCTTAACAAATCTATGATTCTATGCTTCCTTATTTAAAAATATGGTGTTTGCCTTTAGCATTTTTAATTTCTTTTTAGATACTAAATGTTCTATTTTTTTGGGGGGGGTGGGGAGGGGAGATTTTTTAAAATGTATTCTTATGTTCATATTGTGATGCCAGGGATGGTGGGGGTGGGGCAGGTTGGAATAGTTTGCAGCCTGCATTAAAAATGTAAATAAGATACTCAGTGAAAGCTTTCCAGTAATTAGTCACTTTAGGCAGATAGTGCTTCTGGTTCAGAAGTAGATTTGTGTTGGGGGAACAGAGAACCTTTGAAAAACATAGTAAAATACTTCAACAGCATATTAACAGGTTTCATGAATGTTTGATAACATACACTCTAAAAGTTAGAAATAAGAACAGGGCAAATTAAAAATTTAATTCTGGGATTAAAATATTCATACTTTACATCATATAGGAATTCTTTTGTTTTATACATTTCTATGAATAGAAACTGTAAATGGTAATTCACGCCACAAAAAGAGATCAAAGACTAACTTGGAGCAATCTCACCAGAGATCTATTAGATCATTGTGAAAAGCTTGGATTTTAAAAAATTATTTTGTTTTTGGCCTGTTCTGGTTAAAAAACCTCTTCCCAAAATCCCCCCAAAAATCCCAAACCCCAAACAAACCACCCACAACAACCCACCCCTCAAAAAAACTGCCAACACCCTAAAAGTCAAGTCTGAAATCATGGTTAGTGATGTGTTTCTGTACTTGCTGCACTGGTTGCATTAAAAAATACCAATATTTGCCAGAAGTGGTGCTTAGGGTAGCCAGTTTCAATTTGCTCTTGAATTCAGAGCAAACAAAATGCTGGTGTTTAGTGGCTTTTTCTGTTTACTGTAACAGCAAAGAGTTGGCTGTTATTAATTAGACGTGGGTGGAAGATGTGAATACTGAACAACTTTCTTCAGCAACAAAAGAAAAACCCTTTGGTTTTTCATTGCCCAGCTTTCGTGAAGGTGAACATAAACTTATTAACAACCCTAGATTTAAATTTCATGCTCTCCCTTATTATTATATTTTTATTTCACCCTCTTCCTGCATTATATTTTTATTTGCAAAATGTTCCTTACCTTTCTGAAGGGTGAGGACTGGGATGGGGGGGTGGCAGTATGTGACAAGAAAAGCAGAAATGATAACTTTTTTCACAAAAAGCTACCAAATGCACTTAGGGGAAGAATCTTTGTTGCATCCTTCTTGAAGGGTAGTGCAAACTTTGGTAATAATAGTCTGAAAGTTAGAGGGTTGTGTTGTGTTTTTTTGTTTTTTTTTTTTTTTAAGAAAACAGTGTTTCAGTTTACATAAACAGCAGTAATGAAAATGTGTACTTTAAAACTGCAAATCTTGCATTTGATAGAGTTTAGAAGAAATAGATTGGAAAACATAAGACTTAAATTCTAAATATAGGTGACCCCTCAAATTTGTATGTGCAAATGTGTGATTAATCTTCTTGTTTGAAGATAAGTATGTGAGAAAATGTTTTGAAGACTGGGGTCTAAATGTGTAGTTGCACATAGGTACAACTTACTTAGGTACACTACCCAAAATTCTTTCTGTTGATTCTAGAGTGAATTCAGTCTTGTTTCAGTTGTTAACAAATGCATTTACTTTGTTTTATTTGAATGTACAATAAGGTAACTTATTAGTTGTTGCTTACTTATTCTGAAAATTATTTATATAAATCATCCAACATAAGTAAGTCCCATGTTTCACAGTACTGTCAGTTCAGGTTTGTTGACCATGATGAACATATATTCAAATAGTTGTGTGAAAAATAAGTCAGAGCTGCTTTAAGGACTTTAGAAAAATGCACAATAATCAGAAGTTTCATGTTTGTTCTGTTCTCAATTCACTTATATATAGTTAAATTGTTTTCCCTGTATAATATAACGATATTGTAGTTTAGAGGTTAAATTATACTTTAGGCTAAAAGACAGACCACAACATTGGAGTAATAGATTTCAGAAATTATTTTCATATGTTGTAAATGAAATTAAGTAATTTCAAGTTTACAGTGGGGTTTGGGACTTTATTTGATAAGACTATTTATTTTAAATGTACACAAGGAAATAAGCTCAGAAGTGGGCATCTGCATTATAAGGTGCACTTTTGCATTGGGAAACTCTTCCCTTTTATAGTCTGTTGTTTTTTATTGTAAAATAACACACTGATAATTTTTCAATCCCAAATATATTTTTCAACGCAGGAGTCATGCATGTAAGTTGTACTCTTCAAGTCATCAAATCATTTATTTTATCTTACCATATCTTTATAGCTTCTCCTCTTATGGGTGCCCAAAGTTTTCCTAATCTGACTACAACTGGTACCACATCAACAGTGACCATGTCTACATCCAGTGTTACTAGCAGCAGCAATGTAGCTACAGCAACTACAGTTTTATCTGTTGGTCAGTCGCTTAGTAATACTCTAACTACTAGCCTAACATCAACATCTAGTGAGAGCGATACAGGTCAGGAGGCAGAATATTCTTTATATGGTAAGTTTCATTTTTAAATGAACATAAGCATTAGACTTCCCATTAATGATTTTTCCTTTTCTCCCACTGTTATGATTTTCTTGTGTAGTAGTTTATTTACTGAAAAGTATTTGAAAGCTGAGCTGTTCATATGTTACTAGTTCTGTAAGGCAGTAAGTAAAATAATGTTAATGTTAGTAGTATTTCCTTATGTTCTCAAGTCTTTATTGTCAGTAGTTTGTATCCCACATTATTGCTATTTATTATATACTTTATTTAGGCACTTAAATATTCTCCGTCATCACATTTAGTATCTAGTGTAGTTTGCATATGTGCTTCTAATTAAAATGAAAATGTTATTTCTCCTTGTGTTGGATAGACATGCTACATGCACAGTCTGATATATCTTGTATTACTCTGCTTGAAAAGCATCTACCATTAGGCACGTTGTACACTTAAAATAGGTTCCAAATATCTCAGTGCCATAATAGTAATTGCTAAGAGCTGGAAAGAAGGCAAAAATTAAAGTGACATGCAGAATGGAATTATATGATTTGAGGAAGAACATCCAGAGTTGTGTGGACACTGTACACTAGAAACAGACTTTAGGACAATAGCTACTTGCAGGCTATGACTGTTGGGGAAGAAGATTTAGGTAACTAGCTCAGTAATACCTAGGAACCAAGCTGATAAAATTAAGTCAAAAACCCCCTGGATTGGATATGGAAAAATATTGGCTAGTGTAAAGTGGATTGGAGTTTGAGACACTTTTGAAAGAAAAGATACTTGATTTGTTTAAAATTTTATTGGGTTAAGATTGTGTTCTATTTCGTTGCTTGTTGAAATTGAAAAGTATCTGGTAATTTCAATGGATATTGGAATTGAGCTGCTTGGAGGCAGTCGGTTAATGTATCTGCATATACCATCTCCCATTATTCTTTTAATTAAAAGTCTAATTAGATATTTTCATTGGGCGACAAATCCTAAAATATATCACAAACAACTGAGCAAATAGAGTATGTTAAAGTTTCTCTGTGGGTGGGGACAACAATTCAGAGGGTGTTCGGGTGGTATCAGTAGTTTCTATATGTATGGAAAAATGCAAAATTTGAAGACTTCATCCCAGTCCACTTGTATTGCTGTGAACTTTTCTAGTTGTGGGGTGTTGTTTTTTAAGTCTTAGTACTAGGTGGATGAAATTGAACTTTGTCTCTGCCTTGAACTTCTTGTTACAGTAATTAATAGGCAATTGAATCCTAAAAATTATCACTGTTAAATATTTATCTTAAATGTCCTTTACATTGTAATTTAAGGTCTAAGCCACACACTTTTAGTGGAAATACATCACTGACCTGTTTTTACAATTAATTAGACATAGAAACAGTAACCATTTGTGTACCATATTTTTGCAATCTTGAGTAACTTAAAATAAGTGTAATTATAAAATTTTATTAGAAGCAAACAAACTGATCACTCTTACTGATCTCTTAATTATACCAATATTAAGTGCTGCTTTTTTTAGTTATGCTAATGGCTAGACCCATAGACTTTTTAGCAGGTGTATGCTTTTAACACATCTTTTAATCTTCTTATGTGATAAATAAAGTTTTAGTTTTTTCTTTCTTGTTTGAGATTTGTTTTTTCACTCTTCCCAGTGCTTCTGTTCTTTAATTTTAAAATTTTGCTTTCAAAGGTATTCTTGGCTTTTGTTTTGTATGTAAATATATATATATATATGTATTATAGATTTTCTTGATAGCTGCCGAGCTAGTACTCTGCTGGCAGAATTAGATGATGATGAGGATCTACCTGAACCAGATGAAGAAGATGATGAAAATGAAGATGATAACCAAGAAGATCAAGAATATGAAGAAGTTATGGTATGGTACAGTTAGCATAGATGGTATATTGACTAATACATGCATTAAAAATCCACAGGTGTTTTTGGGCCATAGGAAGCCCTAGCTATAATATTTTAAGTAATTATGCCCATTTTATTTAGATTTATTTAGTTTCTAACGTATATTCAAAAATCCAGGAAAAATGTTTTTGAGCACCAGCACACCCTGAGACCTTACAGGTCAGAATTAACATCTTAAAACCATCCTGGGAACAAGTTGACAGTAGAAATGGTGGATCACTAGTTCACTGGCTGATGAAACGGTGTAACTTAGTGGGTGGGCTGCTGCCTTTTGTAATGCTGCAGTTCTGGGATATGTTTAGCTGTGGTCCTGCAGGAAGCAAATGTTTGTTAGAGGAAATATCTCTTCTAAAAAGACCCTGAAAAAACAACAGGGTAGGGGCAGTGGGTCTTGCCTTCACTGTCGGAAGTTCTGGCCTTTCATCTGGCCTTTGTTCTTTAGTGGAAGGAGCAGTGCTTGGTCTTCTAGCAAGTGATCTGCTGAAGTGATCAGAATGGATATTGCAAGATCTAAGAGGAAAAATATAAGATTTCCCTAATAATAATTTAGTGTTTTATGCAAAGTAAATATTGTTTTGTGGAATTACAGAAGCTTCCTGTTGCAATTAATATGCAAACTCTTATTCATTTGAACTACAATATTTAGCTTTTTTAATTGGTGGTTATGCTTTTAATAGAAACTCAAGTACATTACTAAATATTTTGTTATTTCACCTTCTGCACAAATATACAAAGTTAGGAAGGAAAAGCTAGTGCTACTTAAATGGATCTACAATGCAAACAATTGCGTAGTTTGTAGATGGTTGAGCACTTTTCAGAAAATATTAAATGTAGTTACTATTGTACATGGGAAGCAGCAGATATAGCTAAAATAGACTTTTGTTAAGATTACACAGCAAGAAGCAGGTCTGGAAAAGAAAATTTCCCCTTTTTGAGTTCCAGAACTATTCTCTTTGACATATTATATACTTCTCAATGAGGAGTACAACAGATTAAAAGCTTGTTGTAGAAAATTCATAAGCAATTTATACTTGCTAAGGCTTACTGAAAATAGATCCCCCCCCCGTAATAGTTTTAGTATTTTGGGATTTGATTTAATCTCTGGATAAAATGTGTATATGTTATATATCAATATACGTGTACACTTTGAAAAAAGTGCTTCTTGTTTTCAGAAAAATTAATATGTTAATATTGATGCCATTGATTTATTTGAACTTCTAATGTTACAATGTTTGCGGAATACACAAAATAACTACATCAAGTTTGTTAGTCTACAATACTCTGTATTTTCCTACGTTCTGGTGCTTCATGGAAAGTTTAATTTTTTCCAGAAACTATATATATACCTGGTGTAAGATTAGCCCTGATGGCATCTCTATGAGTGTGGGTTTAATAATTTTATTGATTCTGGCTTGACAAGTGGAACTAACACTGTTATGTGCCAGCTTTGATTTATGTCAGTTTTCAGAGAAAATTGACATAATGAACACATAATGAATTGACAGAATGTTGACAAGAGCTATAGTGGTACAGATGTACAGTGGTACATCTGGTCCAACCTCCCTGCTCAAGCAGGGTCATCCTAGAGCACATGGCACAAGATTGTGTCCAGACAGTTCTTGGATGCCTCCAGTGAGGGAGACTCCACTTCCTCTGGGCAACCTGTTCCAGAGCTCAGGCACCCACACAGTAAAGAAATTCTTCCTCATATTCCATTGGAACTTTGCATCATTTTCTGCCCATTCTCTTGCCGTATTTCTCAGCACCACTGAGAAGAGCCTGGGTCCATCCTTTTGGCACCTTCCCTTCAGATCCTCATAGGCATTGATGAGGTGCCGTCTGTTGCCTCTCTTAAGGCTGCACAGGCCCAGATATCTCAGCCTGTTCTCATAAAAGAGATGCTCCAGTCCCTTAATCATCTTTGTAGCCTTCAGCTGGACCCACTTAAGGGGCTCCGTATCTCTCTTGTACTGAGTGGCACAGAACTGGACACAGTATTCCAGGTGCGGCCTCACCAGGGCTGAGTTGCAGTTTAGTTTATGTGACTGCTGTACTCGTGAAGTGTCAGTTTTTTGATAAAATGAGTCTTTGTATCAGAATCTAAAAAGCAACTACATTTTTCTGTAGGAAGAAGAAGAGTATGAAACCAAAGGAGGCCGTAGAAGAACATGGGATGATGATTATGTATTGAAACGGCAGTTTTCTGCTCTGGTTCCTGCTTTTGACCCAAGACCTGGTCGCACTAATGTTCAACAGACAACTGACCTAGAAATCCCTCCACCAGGTATGCTAACGAGATATTTATGATGCTTAATCTGGCTTTAGGATGGCAAGTGAGTGTTAAAAGTGCTGGGATTCCTATCACTGTTAACCAGTCCAACATGCTTTTGAGGCTGTGTGGGTTTTTTTGCTATTTGAAGGAGAGTTTCATCTACCTCTGCAGGTCCAAACATTCTTGAGGGAAAAGTAAATCAAGTTCTGTGTAAAATAAGCAAACTCATGAATTCAACTCAGATAATATTTTAAAACGGTAAATAATTAAATTTCTTGATAGTATAAGGATGTGATAAATCTTATTATGTGTCTGGTTCCACCTGCAGAGATTAAACTGTCTTCGAGCTATTCCGAATAGCTTTGGTTAGAGAGGCTTGCTGAAACAGTCCAAAGCAGAGGCAAGGGGGAAGGCAATACAGTAATGGAACAGTCTGTGTGATCAGCAGCATAGCACCTGATTTTGCTCCTTAGTCATTCTCTTCAGCAGTGTCGATGTACTCAGCATTCGTCGTAACAGAAAGGAATAAGTAGGCTTTAGTACATATGGAAATGAACCACTGTTGATTTTGAAGAACTGATAGGAAAACACTGCATGTGAAAAGAATAATGCATGTGCTGTGATAATATGAAGATGTTAACAAGATCTAAGGATAAATAGGAATTTCAAAAATTCCTGTTAGCTTTACTCACATGAAGAAATGCTCTGGTTATAGCCCTTAGATATAGTTTATTGTTAAAACTCAGTATCATCTCTTTGGCATGTGTGCAGGAAGTCTTTACGCTTTCTTTACTTTACTTATTGAGCCACTTTATTGATGTTTCAGCCAACTTGTCATGTATTATATATTTTGTATTAATGGCTTCTCAAATGATTTTTCACATGCAGGTACACCTCATTCAGAACTCTTGGAAGAAGTTGAGTGCATGCCTTCACCACGTTTAGCACTTACCTTGAAGGTTTCGGGACTTGGAACAACTCGAGAAGTAGAATTGCCTCTAACAAACTTCCGATCTACCATCTTTTACTATGTACAGAAATTGTTACAGCTGTCCTGTAATGGCAATGTGAAATCTGACAAACTTAGACGTATTTGGGAGCCCACATACACGTAAGCTCACTGGTTTATTTTTCAGTGTAGAGAACACTGTGACTGATTAGAAAATGAATGTAAAACAATGTTAATTTTTTCCTTCCACCTCTGTAAGAAGCAATGCTAGAATTGGATTTTTTTTTATTTGTCAGGATGTTCTTACTGGTTTAAAACTACTGCTGTGCCTGCAAAACAAAAAGAACCCATAACCTCTAATGCTCAACTGTGATTTGTTAATAATATTTCAAAAGTCAAGCAGTTGAATGAGAAAAAAAGAATTTTTTCTGTTCAGGGATCTGCTTTGAAAAATCCCATGGGGTTATAGTCCTGGAAAAAAGATTGGTCCAGGAGTTGATTGATTTTTCAAGAATCACTTTCTTCAGAAGGACAGTCCATCCCAATATATGTAGGAAGTCAGGCAGAATGAGTAGGAGACCTGCATAGATGAACAAAATAGCATGAAAAGGAAGCATGCAAGAAGGGAAAGAAGGGTCAGGTGACCCAGGAGCAATACAGAGGCTTTGTCCCAGCATAAAGGTAGGGCATTAGGAAAGCCAAAGCAAATCTGGAGTTGAATCTAGTGTGAATGACCCAAGTTTAGGGAACACTTAAAGAAATAGGACATTCCATGGGACCCAATGGAATGCACTCACAGGAGCTGGCCACTATTTTCTTTGAAAGGTCATAATTATTGGGAGATATTTCTGAGGACTGAAGAAAAGCAAGTGTCACTCCTGCCTCACAGAAGGGCAAAAAAGATCTAACAAACAGACTTGTCACTCTTTTATCAAAGGAAAGGTGATGGAGATAGTTCTGGAAGCTTTTTCAAACAGGGAAGGACAAAAAGGTGATTGAAAGTAGGTGGCATGGATTTATGTAGAGGAAATCATGCTTAACCAGCCTTATAGATGACTGTCTTAGTGGATGAGAAGAAAGTACCAGCTGTTCTTTTCTTTAACTTTAGGAAGGCTTTCAGCATCTCACTGACAAACTAATAAAGCAGGGACTAGATCATGTCTGAAAAATGCCTGAACTGCCAGGCTCAGATGGTTGTGGTCCTTGGTGTGAAGGCCCGCTGGTGTACCTCAAGGATTTATACTGGGTCCAGTACTGTCTAACCATCCACATTAATGAACTGTATGATAGGACAGAGCAGACCTCAGC
Organism: Xenops minutus; assembly: GCA_035221455.1. Classification (NCBI taxonomy): domain Eukaryota; kingdom Metazoa; phylum Chordata; class Aves; order Passeriformes; family Furnariidae; genus Xenops; species Xenops minutus. The sequence goes on along the minus strand of JAWWEE010000158.1, from coordinate 35,846,554 downwards.
AGTCTTGCAGACAAAACTTGAGTAGGAGTTGGTGTTGCACCAGGTGATTGTGCTGCCTTTCTGAGAGGCCTCATCAGGCTGGAGAAATGGGGAGACAGGAGCTTGGTGGTTTAACAAAGGGAAATGTGAAGTCCAGCAGCTGGGGAAAAATAACTCTGCATGTGCTGGTTCAGGCTGGGGGCCAATTGCCTGGAAAACAGGTTGGCAAAAAAGGCCCTGAAATTCCAGGTGCACATAAAGTTGAACATGAGCCAGTTATGGACCCTGGTAGCAGAGAAGGTCAGCAGCATCTTGGGGCTGCATTAGGAAGGTTGAGGGAGGTGATCTTTTCGCCTCTGCTCAGCACTGGTGAGACGCGCCTGGAGTGCCATATCTAGTTCAGGGCTCCTCAGTCCCAGAGAGACATGGACACTGGAGTGAGTCTAGCAAAGGACTGCTAAGATGGTTAAAAAGCTTAGATCTGCTGTCATACAAAGAAAGTCTGAGATTGGGACTGCCTAGCCTGAAGGAAAAAAGGTTTGTGGGATCTCACCCATGTGTATGCATACCTGATGGAAGCAAGTAGGGAAGCCAGAGTGTGGACTCTTCTTTGTTGTGACAAGTGAAAGGACAAGAAGAGAATGGCTCAAATTAGAATACAGGAAATTCCTTTTAAAAGTGATATTTGAGCAGGAGTATTTGACTGGGTCTCCAGAGGTCCCTTCCAACCTCAGCTCTTCCCTCTACTTTAATTTGACCTTCATAACTGTGTAGTAATAGGCAGATATTGTAGGACTATATGATTTTGTGTATTTTCCATTCACTACACAGTGTGACTTGTCATACTAGAAGACTATCCTGTATGAAAGTGAGAACTGCAATAAGGGGGTTGCAGTATTTCTAGCTTTGCATTTCAGATTTCATTGCTTGTGTGTTGCAGCTATCTTCTGAGTTGCCTTCTGTCAAAACCCGTGTGTTGTAACAGACTGTTTTCTAGTTAGAAAACATGAAAAATAGTTGTAAATATGTGTATCTCCTAAGTTAATGCACAGTAAGCTACCCTAGGACTTCAAAATTTCAAAGAGGGTGGGGCATGTGTAGTGAAAAACCTCAATTGTTGTTTGATTACTCAAACCTCACTTAACGAAACATAAATTAAATACTTTACCAGATAAGTATCAACATCATGAAAATAGAGCTAAAGAACTTTGCTGCATCAGGGTATTCCAGATGTTCTGTGCAGCAAAAAGCAACTGCTGTTGCTGATTTACATCACATTATCTAGATGTCACCGATGTCTAACAAGTCAATGTATAACTTCAGAATTAAGAGGATGTGCTGTGAGTATGAAATACTGACTCATTGTTTTGATATCTAGAATCATGTACAGAGAAATGAAGGATTCTGATAAAGAAAAAGAAAGTGGAAAAATGGTAAGACCTACTTCTGTGCCTTTGTTTTATGGCTGTTTTAACAAAAGCAAAAGAAATCTTATTGCAGTTTTTGAAATGCTACATTTAAAAAAACTAACTGTTTTCAATTACTTAAGGAATATGAGTGAGTATATTTGTAAATGCATGCTCCTTTAAAAAAAAATATATAATGCATGTGAAATCTTCAAGACTTTACAATCAGGAAAAACCAACATTTGGTGGTTCCTGTTGTAGGGTTGCTGGTCAGTAGAGCATGTGGAGCAGTACCTTGGCACTGATGAATTACCAAAGAATGACTTGATAACCTACCTGCAGAAGAATGCAGACTCAGCTTTCCTGCGCCACTGGAAATTAACCGGCACTAATAAAAGTATTAGGAAAAACAGAAATTGTTCCCAGCTCATAGCTGCATACAAGGTATATGTCTGCATCCAAACTTTTTTTTATTATGAATGGCTGTGTGCTTTGTTTTGCAGCTTCCAAGATTCTTGTGGAGGTAGAGCTATGACATAGATAAGGAAGTTGAATGTTCAAAAGCCAATATCCAGTTTAGGTTTTGCTGCTCTTGCCCTTTTTATTTTAATGTCTTCTGTTAAACGTAGTTGTGTTGAAATGCATTTGAATCATGATTTGCACGATGCCCAATTTGGCTAAGTGTTAAGTTTGAACACAGTAACCATTTTGATTTTTTCAAATCATCAACACGGAGTGCACAGTCCTAAAGACAGCAATATAAGCAGTTTTCATTCTTATCAATTCTTTTTTTCTCAGGATTTTTGTGAACACGGATCAAAATCTGGATTAAGTCAAGGGGCCATTTCTACTCTTCAAAGTTCTGATATCCTTAGTTTGGCAAAAGAACAACCTCAGGCCAAAGCTGGCAGTGGACAGAACTCCTGTGGAGTAGAAGATGTTCTCCAGTTACTAAGAATTTTGTATATAGTTGCCAGTGACCCTTATACAGCACAAACTTCTCAGGAAGGTAAGTTAGTTATTTTGCAGAGCTTCTGAAATATTTTAATGAAAACAAAATAAAGGAAAAATTTTCTCTTGATTATTTCTAGAAGGAGATGAGCATCCTCAGTTTAACTTTCCACCAGATGAATTCACAAGCAAAAAAATTACCACAAAGATTCTGCAACAGATTGAGGTATTACATTAATGTAATATTTTTAAGACTGTTATTTTCTTCCTTGATTTGACTATTTAAAATTACTAGTTTCTTGTAATTTTGATTTTTTGCTTTGTATATATTTTCTTTATCTTTTGGATGAGTAAATTCTGTTAAGAAGACTAGTCTGAATTAAAACATACAGTTCTTTTTCATACAAAACTTTTTTCCTTGACATATTTTGTTATGAATAATAATTTTTTTCTGCAGCAGCCACTAATGTTACAATGTAGTGGGTGTATGTCTTCCTGATGATAATGTAAAAAAGGCAATTGATTATGTTAGGGTTCATGAATGTTGTATTGCTTATACATTCTACATAAAACTTTCAAAAATTGCATTCAGAAAACATCTTCCTAGTACCAGGTTGGTTAGATGCATTAAAAGGAAGATTTGAAGGTGTAGTTCTTCACTAGAACTATGTTTTCCTTAACAAAGATTTAAAGAAGATTCTTGGCTTACTTAGTCCTTGTGTGCTTTTTGAGGTCTGGGGGGTTTTTTATTACAGCTAAGTTGCCCTAATTTTTTGTTTAAAAAAAGGTTCAGTGTTTCATGTTCTTTTAAAGACTGGTCAGGCACTGTGAACATCCTTGTAGTAATAATTTCTGTAGTCTTCTGTATTTTAAAAGGGACTACAGTAATATTTCAGTGGGGATCATCTTTACTACCACCAAGTTTCTTTTGTGTCTTCTGCTATTGAAGGGGTAGTATCTAATCACACTTGGGCAAAACTCAGGAGTAAATCTCTCCCTGTAATTGGATTCTTAGATCTCGCCAGTGTTTTGAGTAGTACATATCCCAGAGATTTACTACAGCTTTTCATGTCTGTGTCAAAACACCCTGTGTCCACTCTTGAGTCCTAGAAACTTAATGAACTTAGAATCATAGAATCACAGAACACTGAATATGAATTGGAAGGGATGCATCAGGATCATTGAGTCTACCTCCTGGCCCTGTGCAGGACACCCCAAGAGTCACACCATGTGCCTGAGGGAGTTGTCCAAGCTCTTCTTGAATGCTCTTAGGCTTGGTGTTTTGACCACTTCCCTGGGTAGCCTGTTCTGGTGCTCACTCATGCTCTGAGTGACACATTTTCTCATGATACCTAACCTTAACCTCCCCCGACTCATCTTCATGTCGGTTCCTGTCAAGTCCTGTCACTGGATCATTACCTACCTGTCTGCTTCCCCTCGTGGGGATGTTGTAGACTGCAGTGATGTCTCCCCTCAGTCTCTGCTTCTGCAGGCTGAACAGACCAAGTGACCTCAGCCATTCCTCATACAGCTTCCATACTGATAGCATTTAAAAGGGGAAAAAATGTGTCAGTTGCTAAGAAGGAAGGAACTTACTCAAGCACAGATGAAAACTCTGTACCTGGGTGTACTGGGTGTCTATGTAGTTAGTTACAAACTTGTGGGATCACCTGAGTCTAATATTAAAAACACTTCTTTTTTTTTTTTGTCCCCCTTGCATTAAACCACAGGAACCCTTGGCACTAGCAAGTGGAGCTTTGCCAGACTGGTGTGAACAACTAACAAGCAAGTGTCCTTTCTTAATTCCATTTGAAACAAGGCAGTTGTACTTCACATGCACAGCATTTGGAGCATCAAGGTAAAAATAAAAATAAAAAAAGACTGCCTCCTTTTTATTTTTTACATATAATAGTTTCTAAATTGCTGATTCACAGAAAGACCTTATCCTAATGGGACAGATTTTGCTTGCCAAATGTGAAGCATTTTGGATAGTAGAAGGAAGAAGACAGAAAAGTTTAGAAAGACAAGAAATCTAGTTTTTTAATTTCAGCTGAAGAGTTGCTTGTATACTTCTAGCTAGGTTATCCTATCAGGCAGTAATTTGACTGGGTTGCAGTTCATTGCATAAAGGGCTGAGAAACAAAATAGAAAACATTCTGAAAATCATGTGAATTAAATGTTTTTTGAAAACACACACCAAATCACGTATCTCTTTATAGTTTGTGCAGTTTTTTTTTGTTTTCGTTCATTTATTTTTAATTCACTGAAGTCTTGATAAAACATGAAAAATGTAACAAAAAGATGTTATTTTGAAAGTTACTATTACTGCACAATGAAACTGTAAGAAAACCAAACTTCCAAACCTCTATGGGTACCCTGTAGAGTTCATTACCTAAGAATCCATAATATTTTGATTACAGCAGTGATTACCTTGAAAATCTATAAACAGTGTAAACCTTTTTGCTGGTGTACTTTTATCTAATGAGAAAAAAGAATTTACTTCTGAGGGTTTTCTTGGCTGTTTTTTCCTCTTTGTTTTGCAAACCCAAGTGTAGAGAGTTGCAGAAATTACTGTTGTGTCTAATTGGCAGTAGAAATGCCTCATGAAGAGTATAAAATGAGGCATTTAAAAAGATATAAAAGGGAGAAGAAAAGTTATTCTCTTGCAAGACATCAGTTTAAATCTTTTTATTGTGTAAAAAATTTAACTTTTACAGAAAAATGGTCCAGAAAAAATGACCACGTGTTGGGTTTTTTTGTTTGCTTTGCTAAAAGGTAATATTTTAGAAAAACTATGTTTTAAAGAGATCCCTCAGGAAACATTGCATGTTAGGTACTTTGTAAGTAAAAAGCTTTCTTAAGCTCTTAAAATAATGGAAATAGTTCTTAAAACTCATTGTATATGAACTGTGTGTGTGTGTCTGTTATGACACTTGACCATATTTGCAAAACAACAACAGACAGTAGCTTTGTAATTTATTATTGCATAGATGACAATACATACAAGAATTTGAAAATATACTCTGTGTAAGTACTGCTGTTAGAGACAGCTGGTTTTCCTTCCGTGGTACGGGTTTATTTGTGTATGACTGAACTGGATCTTCAGTTCTGTGTTGCTCTAACCAGTGTGTAAGTAAATAAACCTTGCTGTGGAACTTGGTCAGTATCAATGGGGTGATGTGCATCTGCCTTACAGTGTATAATGAAAAGTGTGATACTTGTCTCTAAATGGTTTTGAGCATCTGTGATTAAAAGTTCAAGATCAAGAATTGTATTGTTTTCATTGGTGCTATCATCAGGAGCCAGTGCTTACATTAAAAATTGTTTAGTTTTCTGACTTCCTAAAATATGAAGCAGCCCATATTGGAGCATTTCAGCTATTTTGGATAAATACTTCAGTTTATACTTAAAAATTAGAAGGTAATTAGTAATTAATAAGTAACATTTTATTAGTGGCTACTTTCCAGTTTTTGTGCTGGTAGGCATCAAAGTTTTAAACAACTTGGTTCTGGGTTTTTTCCCAGAGCAATTGTATGGCTGCAGAACAGACGTGAAGCCACTGTGGAACGGACAAGGACCACAAGCACAGTGCGACGTGATGATCCAGGAGAATTCAGAGTTGGACGCCTCAAACATGAAAGAGTGAAAGTTCCGCGAGGTGAATCCTTGATGGAATGGGCAGAAAATGTCATGCAGATTCATGCAGACAGAAAATCTGTTCTAGAGGTAAAGCATATCTGCCTAGCAGAGCAAGGTTAGATAGCCATTTCTAATGTAATGGACAGGATATTGAATATCCTGTTCCATAAACAACACTGTCACTTCACTAGGATTTTCTTGTATTATTAATATTCCTTATGTTTTTCTAGGTTGAGTTTTTAGGGGAGGAAGGAACAGGCCTGGGTCCTACCTTGGAATTTTATGCATTGGTTGCAGCAGAATTTCAGAGGACAGACTTGGGAGCTTGGCTTTGTGATGATGATTTTCCAGATGATGAGTCTCGTCAGGTATATTTTAACTTGAATTTTAAACTGGGTACTTGTATAATTAAAAAAAAAGAGAGCGAGCGAGCTGGATATTCAGGAATAAAGAACACATGAGCATTAGAGAAGCTAGTCATCATGGTCAAGAATGACTACTCTGCTCCACAGCTTGATTTTTACCTCTTCTCTTTTTAACAGAGAAGTAGAGTATAAGTTAGACTATGCAGATATTGTATTAAATTCAGCTCTAACAATGTTAACCTTTTTTTGTGTGTCTCTCAAATCAGGTTGATATTGGTGGTGGATTGAAACCCCCTGGCTACTATGTACAGAGATCATGTGGACTGTTCACAGCACCATTCCCACAAGATAGTGATGAACTTGAAAGAATAACCAAGCTCTTTCATTTCCTTGGAATTTTCTTGGCTAAATGCATTCAGGACAATAGACTTGTAGATTTACCCATTTCTAAGCCTTTTTTTAAACTCATGTGTATGGGGGACATTAAAAGTAACATGAGTAAATTGATATACGAATCACGGGGTGACAGAGACTTGCACTGTACTGAAAGTCAGTCCGAGGCTTCTACAGAAGAAGGGCACGATTCCTTGTCAGTAGGAAGTCTGGAAGAAGACTCCAAATCAGAATTTATTCTTGACCCACCAAAACCTAAACCTCCGGCCTGGTTTAATGGAATTTTAACATGGGAAGACTTTGAATTAGTAAATCCACATAGAGCTAGGTTTCTAAAAGAAATTAAGGACCTTGCAATTAAAAGGCGTCAAATTTTAAGCAACAAAAATCTGTCAGAAGATGAAAAGAACACAAAACTACAGGAATTAATGCTGAAGAATCCATCAGGTTCGGGGCCTCCTCTTAGCATAGAGGATTTAGGGTAAGTTTTCATAGTAATTTATAGATAGGCAAACAGTGTTGTGGTAGAGACAAAAATAAACACATATAATGAAAGTGAAGATTTCTTTATTTTAAATAGCATCATTGCAAGGGGGAATCGTTAGAGATGCAGCCACATTCTTCTTCCTTGGTTTGAGGATTTTCTCCTAATCTTTAAACCAAGATGTGGCTCCATGGCAGTGTTGAATGACTCTGGAAATGCAAATACTTGTCAAGACCTTTAAAAAAGTGTGATTCAGTAATTTCCTTGCTATGATAACTGTTGAAATTTATCAAGTTTTTTGGAGAGCTTTTAAAGAGGACAGGTTGACGTTTCAGATTGTGTTCATAGTGCAGTGTTTGAATCCATGTTAAACAGAGCATATCTTAACTTCTAGTAAATGTTAAAGTGCTCATACCTGTGTAAACCTGTGTCAGGATGTCAACCTCTGTAGTTTTAAATACTTCCTTTGAAACAAAGTTTTCTATTATTAACATTGTGGGTTAAAATCATATTGTGCCACAAGGATTGTGCTGTGTCAGAGTTCAGTAATTGCTTATGGCCTTGGAATCATAGCCTGTCCTGAGCTGGAAGGAACCCGCAGGGATCATTCTGCACAGGACATCCCAAGAGTCACACCATGTGCCTGAGAGTGTTGTCCAAACACTTCTTGAACTCTGTCAGGCTTGGCGCCGTGACCACTGTTCTGGGGAGCCTGTTCTAGTGCCCAACCTCCCTCTGAGTCAAGAACCTTTTTCTAATATCCAACCTAAACCTCCCTTGACACTTCAGGCCGTTCCCTGGGGTCCTGTCACTGGTCACCACAGAGAAGAGATGAGCACCTGCCCCTGCTCTTCCCCTCAAGCAAGTTGCAGCCTGTGATGAGGTCTTCTCTCAGTCTTCTCTAGGCTAAACAAACTGAATGACCTCAGCCACTCCTTGTATGACTTCCCCTCTATGCCCTTCACCATCTTTGTAGCCTCCTTTCAATAATCTCTAATAGTTTTATATTTTTAAAGGTCTTCTGGGCTTTAGCTGGGCTTATTATGGAGAGGGAAGCAAGTGGCACCCCTGAAGGCCCTAAATACCTAATATGTGAAGTGGCTCTGTAACTGTTAGTGATGGAAATTAATGGAAATAATTTTTCTGAGCTTGTGAACTGAATTAAATGGTTTGAGTAGTTTTGAACCTGACAGGTTAAAGATATCAAACTATGAAATTTTCAATGATCAAATCCAAATAAGGAGTGGGGGACTATATGCAAGTGCATACCAGGCATTTGAAACTCGTATTATCTATGTAGTCCATTATTGCTTGTAGTTCTGTACTGTTGTATATGCATAAACACTGATACAAAATGTTCCACCAATAATGGTTTGAATTCTAGTGAGATACTTTTGGGTGTGGGAGGTACAGGTTGTAAATCTACTGTATTTACAAAAGTAGTAGCAGACCTGTTTGCAATTATTAACTGTCTTTGTATTTTGAAGTCTAAATTTTCAGTTTTGCCCTTCATCCAAAGTATACGGGTTTACAGCTGTGGATCTCAAACCAGGTGGTGAAGATGAGGTAAGGAAACAACCTACTTTTACAATTTAAGCAGCAGTTAAATTTTTATAGTCTCAGTGATAACTCCAACACACAGTGATTCTTACAGTATTTATCTATTGTCTTTCCAGACTGTAACAATGGACAATGCAGAGGAGTATGTAGATCTCATGTTTGACTTCTGCATGCATACTGGTATTCAGAAACAAATGGAGGCATTCAGAGGTAACTTGACATAGATATATGCAGTTAGGTGGAGTAATTGGTGTTTAGGGTGTTTAGGTTTAAAGTAATGGCTTAGAATGGTGTTCAATAATAAACTTTTTAATTAAGAATGCAACAGATAAGATACTAATTTCAGAATACCTTTGCATTAGTTATGACATTTTTCATCTTGAAGAGGTTCCATTTACCTTAACTAAGAAACTGTTGATTGACTGTGGTTTGACTAAAGTACAACTGAAATGTTGACATTATTCTATAAACATTGTTTGAGCTCATGCTTATAATTGTATCTTGTACAAATTAAAGATGGCTTCAATAGAGTCTTTCCAATGGAGAAGCTGAGTTCCTTCAGTCATGAAGAGGTTCAGATGATTCTTTGTGGAAATCAATCGCCTTCTTGGGCAGCTGAGGACATCATCAATTATACCGAACCCAAACTGGGATATACGAGAGACAGGTACTTACATTCTGAGTGATTTTAAAATATTAGCTAAAAGATAACTTTAAGTGACAAAATGTCCAGAATGTTCATTAGATTGGATGGGATTGGTGGTTACTGAACAGCAAGGGATTGTCTAAAACTGCATGAAATAAGCATGTATGTTACAACAAATAGGTTAGAAGGTACTTTGTAGTTTGAGAGAGAATAAAAAAATTATTAAAATGCAAACTAGTGCAAATGTAATGGCAGACTATTAAAAATAGCATTTTAAGAGTTTTTATTCTCATGTTTGGTGGCTATCACTTTTTTTCAGTTGGGTACAGTAGTTAATTGGTCCTAATTTCTTTCTCTTAACGTATAGTTTAAAAAGAAAGCGTACTATGCAGGGGACAAATATACTGATGGTTGGCTATCAAGAGGTGGTCTCGGTGTTTTGCGGTTTGTTGGGTTTGGGGGTTTTTTGCTGCTTGTCTTGTTTGGTAGCAATAACATACAGATTACTTCGAGAACTGTGTTAGTATAAGCTTGATGAAGGATCCTAGTTAGTCTAAGATTTTGTGTGGAGCAGTTCTTCCACTGACCTTGCCCTGCATGCAAAAATGTAGCTGAGATTACAGCGCCTTATACCTGAGGGAATGTTTCAGCAGGCTGTGCTTTCTTCATGCCCTCTCCTCCCCGTCATTCCCTGGGTTGGTAGGGATGAAAACAGTGGAGGATTCCTTGAACATCTCTTGTAGTCTGTTACATTTTTCCTGGTTTTTTTTCATGAGGGTCTAAAACAGAATAGACGTGAAGTCACATACAAATTGACTTGATACTGCGGTAGTGGTACAGAAAAAGTCTTAAAATGATAGGCAGTTGGATTCCTTTCATAGAATGCTCGAGCTCTGTCTTCTTCTCTACCCATTCATATGCAAGATACACAAATAACACTCCAAGATAAGTATGTACCTACATTCTTCAGCATGGAGATTAAAGAACTATTTTTATGGATTTTAAGATGTTTTATTCTTAATAGGCCCTAGAATCTTACAGTGTCTGCTTAAACAACTAAAGAACGTAATTCTTATGTCATAAGAGAAATGAAAAAAAACCACACAGTCTATTGTAGTGTTATTAGAACTAATTACTTTAATTTATTTTAAGCCCTGGATTCCTTCGATTTGTGAGAGTCTTGTGTGGTATGTCTTCGGATGAGAGGAAGGCTTTTCTCCAGTTCACCACTGGTTGCTCAACGCTCCCACCAGGAGGACTGGCCAACCTACATCCCCGGCTCACTGTTGTACGCAAGGTACGGCTTACTCAAGTCACCATTTAAACCAGCTGCTTTGGCTTCTGAATTGAATAGTTTCTGTCTATACGATGATTTTTATTTTATTTTCAGTTTTTAATTTATGGCACTATGCTAAGCTTTCAGTACTAACCTCTGTTTAAGGTCTGTTCTCTGACTTCATATAAAAAAATAGTTCATACCTTTAAATATAAAAGCATTAATGTACAGGTAAGCAAACATATTTATTTATAAGTAGATTTACTGATGCTATGATTTCTTGACAATTGGTGTTACATATGCAGTAAGTGCCGTAGAGGACTTAACACATTCTAACTTCCATATCGAGTGCTGTGAACAACTGCAGTAAACATTACTTTTTTTCCTCAGGTTGATGCTACAGATGCAAGTTATCCATCTGTGAATACATGTGTGCATTACCTAAAGTTGCCTGAGTATTCTTCCGAGGAGATTATGAGGGAGCGTCTGCTGGCTGCTACCATGGAGAAAGGCTTCCATCTCAACTGAGCCGCTGGCTGCAATGTGGAACATGAAAGTGTATTTTGATACTAGCGAAGCCTCTTGTGTTTGTGTGCAAAAAATATGATCTCCACGCTGTGCTCTGATGAGACTTGCCTTTTTTCACCTGTGAGGCTTTAGGAACATGTGGAATGTTTGTTAGCTGCTAATGACAAAAAAAATCCTTGTAACTACACAGCCAGCAAGAAATTGGCACAGAACACTGTGTGATGCTTCAAGGGCTTGCACAACTGGAAATTAAGGTGTTTCTGTTTGACTGTTCCAAAGAACAGATCATCAGATTTTCAGTGTTCACTGATACAAATTTCTAACAGTGTATTGTGTAAAGTTTGTCATTTAATACCTTGTACACTACAGTTGCCATCACTGATCCCTGTTTTGCTGGCTTTAAGCTAACTGGTCAGAAACTTGCTTCCTTTAAAACTTAGAGTTAATGGGCATCTCCAGCCTTTTCTTTTTTAATGGTGCCTGCACTATTGGAGTATTTTAGTGGGTTTTTGCATATAATCATGCACAACCATTTTTTTTCTTCTTTTTCTTTCAAGTGGGAATATATTTTGATTTCTCAAATGCCCTGCTATAAAGATCAAATCCTTAAGTGTGTTTGTGCAGCTCAACAATAAAGCTATTAAAAAACACTGGTTCCTAGTGCAAGGCACACTTAAAGCAAGTTTTACTTTTGGTTGTATTTTCTTTGTATATTATAAACATTTATTTAACTTGTTGCAGTTTGAAGTTTAAAAAAAACACCCAATGTGTAAGCTCAAAAGTAATCAATCATTAAAATGTTTGCAACATATAAAACTGTCTCCTCTGAATACTTCATTAGTACTTATTAAATCTTTGTATGTGTTCTGAAAAATGTGCCGTACTTTTTTTAAGGTTTAAAAGAACTACTGATCTCACAAATTCATCTCTGTGTTCAAATCTTTTCATAAGACAGTGCAACTTTCTAAGAACCAGTCTGGCAGTGACAACCCTGCATGTCGCAGGTTTTGGTGCTCTTCAGTGAGCCCATGTGACTTGATGTTAAAGTTCTTCATTACATTGGAATAACATCTGGATCAGAGGGTACAGCTGATTCAGCTTTACTTGAGGTGGAGCAGCTGTCTTGGTTTCAGTATGTGGTATTTATTGGCAAAAAGTGGATTACAGTAAGGTAATGTGAGATGACCAGTACGCCTTTAAAGATATTAAAGTACTTTATACCAGAAAAAGACTATTTTAGTTGAATCTGTGTGGCAGGGTCTGTTCTGTACCAGTTCTCTTTGGTAACAACCTTTTCTCAGGAGGGAGGGCTTGCCATAAGATTCTGCCTTGCACATACAGATGAGGTTGATGCCGGACTTTTCACAGCGTTACTCATAGGACTTTACAGCATTGTTTTTTAGATTATCCCCAGTGCAGAATTGGAGGGGAATCTCCACCATGTCACCCACTCCTGTGCCTGTCGTGCTTCAGTAAAACACATGTAGCAAGGTTTACGGAATGATCTCCAGACCCAATGTCATCTTGTTTGGCTGAATGTGTTACTGTGTGAAAATCACGTGGACAACTCTTACAACACTCTTTGCTCCATGGACTGTGGGTTCTGGGTGCAGTTTTGTATGACCAGTACGTGCTTTCACACATACAGCTAACACAGAATATGCCTGTTCCCTCTCAAGTTATGCCTAGGGCTGGGGTGAAGGTCATGAAGAAGGAGCCAGATAGCTTAATTCTAGAAAGGTAAGTGGAAGTGAGCTCGGATTGCTGACTCTTCCATGACTTACTGTGTTGTATGCAGGTGTGAGTCAGCATGCTGTATGCCTGTGAATGCAACTCAGTGTAGCTATGGCCTCCTGCTCGAGAAGGGAGATTTGCTTTGGTACCTACCTGGTACTGAGAAACTTGCATATCTCTTATTACTCATCTTTTGTAAAAGTTTTATTCTTGATGCATGGATAGCATATACAAGAGAAAACAAATACACTGGTATGCCAAAATGAAAAAGATTTTGTGTAATTTATGAAGCCAACATGATAAAATATCATTAAACTTCTGATTTTAATAATCTTTTATTACTGTTGTAACTAGAAGTATTTAGCACTTAAATATTATATCTTACATAGTATGCAGAAATACTGAATACAGCTGTCCTTCTGTATCCATGACTTGCATGGCAAAGGGAGGGAAACCAGCTTTTTGATGAAGGATGACTCTAGTATAAAAGGTCATAAAAGTTACAGAACTGAAAATAAATGAAGTTGGTGCTTAAGGGAATAGCTGAAACTCAGTTTGAATCTATATATTTTTTGTCTTCTAGGTCTGGCATGATGTTGTGTAATTCAAAGTGATACCTAGCTGGTAAGTTTCCATTTCTTCATCCTCAGTCTGTTTTAAAATCGTTGACCATTCTAGAAAGATTTCTGCTGGGTCAGTAAAGCTGCATCTAAATGCATCTACATGTTTAGCTGGATCTTTCCCATTGGGTACACAGTATAGGAGAAATGGAAAATACTTTCCAACTAACTTGAATATCACGTGAGTCAGTCTTGTGACATCAAAAAACGGCTCTCAGTATATTCTTGATATTTTCTCTATCTTTTGTAAACTACTTTAGTCAGTCTTGTGTCTTCCTAACTTTCTGCCACTTTGTCAAGCACAAACAGAGGGGCAAGAATTCTGTTCCGATTCGTTTCCACAATGCAACCATTTAGTACCATTTCATCCAAAATGATGTGCACTCTGTCCAAATTGAACATGATCTGGAAAAATTTCAAGTTAAGTGTATTTTTAACAATGTGAAGATAATTCAGAAAAAATCATAGGCAACTTTAACCAAAATTTACAAAAATAGGTATTTCTTAAAGAGCCAAATAAATCAGAATAAATTATTTTAATAGAGCTAGGGAACCAGTTTAACTGACATTTTCTTCTGATCACAGAGCAGTCAGAAGTTTGTAGTAGAGAAGTTGAAGCCCCAGCAGTATCCCATTCTGGAAGACAGTAGTAGTAAAACCAAGCTAAACTTAGATGTAGGTGATTAATACTACTGTGTGCCTGAGTACCATGTATGGTGTGGATATAAAATGTTATTAAGGGATAACAACCTTGAATGTGCAGATGCAAATATTCTGCATTCTTCCTGGAAAAGTAGTTGCCAAATTCTTAAAAATTGGATTCTCAAATTTTTCTTACCCTGAGTTACTTAACTCTATTTGATCTGCTTGGAAATAGCTTAAGAGGAATATGCTGATACACATAAAGTTGAGTCATTTATCTAGCAATAAATCTCCTAAGAAGAGCAAAAGTAAATAAATGGTTCATATTTTAAATACTTTCTAAAATATATTTATAATCTCTAATATGCACCTATAGGAAAATAATCTGAAGCAGTATGTATTTGTTCAGTGTATCTCAGTTGTGAGATATGGACATATCTGTCTTTCCTTAACATTATCTAAGAGCATCTGTCTCAAAACCCCCTGATGACAGGCCCTACTCAGATATTAAGTGGTGGGCATTCATGATACATGAGTGCACTCCTGCAGACACGAGTGTTGGGTGCATCCACTGAACAACTGCAAAGGGTTACGGAGTGAAAAAACACTTGTATGTTGCCATTTATCACCCGAACCTGAAATGGAAACGGACACAGCAAAACAGCCTGCTGGGTGCATCTGTTGTGCCTCACTGACATGCACATACATATACAGAGGCGTGAATAACCCTTCGTCTGCCTTACTCTCCACCTGTTGCTGCTTTTTAAATGTGCCCTTCGCTGCGCTCAACAGATCCACTTTGCCTTCATTTTGCGCCTTCTAATTCTTGCCTGTGTCTGGAGGACTACTGCAGTGGAGCTAGCAAGATACTGTACAGTAACTTCTAAATACATCTCTCAACACTTCTTCCCAACTTTGGTATGAGTCTTGAGTGCCTTCTCTGCCCATCATGCTATTTTTGACACTATGGATTGAACTCAGGAAGACAGCTTGGTATGTTTGTGGACTTCTCTGCTAATTAGTGGAGCTGCATGAACCAGGTTTTTGAAGGCATTTTCCTCTGTTCAGCGTGATAAAACTAAGTCTCATTTTTTGAATGTGACTCAGTCATTGAAGAAGAGTGCTCTGTCTCATGAGTTCTACTGGATCTGACTTCAGCAATCAGCTGTACTGCTCTGCCAAAAAGCAGGAACAGTGGGGGTATTGAACTGTGTATGACAACAGCTGAGGAGCCACATACTTATATATATTTGTTCCTGCTAGGTGGTAAGTGCAGGTGGTGGGGAGACAAATCACTGGAGCTGCAATGGCACAAGCTCATGAAATGGAACAATCTTAGGCTGAAGTCAAAAAATGAATTTATGTTAATTAACATTGAACATCTCCATGTCTACTTTTTTTACCACTTGGCTTTGAGAAGGGAACTCCTTAATCTAAGTTAGGTGCCTTATTTCCCCATGAGTAGTAAAAGCCAGACCCATCAAACAACTTCCAGGTTCTAGAGAACCAGGGCTGAAGTGAATACTTGGGAATGCAGAGAGGGAGATTTCTGTGATCCTTTCTCTTGGATTCAGAAGCCTAAGTCATTACTTCAGGTACTGATGACTGGCTTTGATCTCCTTTTAAATGTCACAGCAGCAGAGATGCTGCCTGCCTGAAAGCTATAGAGGACAGAGGCTGAGTCTGTCCGCAGCCTGGGGAATTCCAAACACACCTTTCTCTGTGTGCAAGCTTAGCTGAGTTAGTAGCACCTGCACCAGCCGCCCTGTACTTATGGCTCTCCTGCTGTCCCTAAAAGTTCTTAAGTATGACTCCTGGCAATGAGAGAAGCTTAACATTTTCTCCCTGTCTTGGTGATTGCTTTCACTGCAAGAGGAGGGGCACAGAGTATCTCATGTCAGCCTTGTGTGTGACCACCCTTCTTAGAGCTGAAAAGCAGAAGCTTGAACCTGTTCAGGCTGAATGGTCAAATTGATGCTCCAGCTAGCAGGCTGTCACCCCTGGCATTTCAAATTGCCGTGAGTGCTCTGAACTCAGTGCTACTGTGTGCTTGTGCAGAAGGGAAAGCAATAGTATTGCTGCTCCAACGGAAGTATTCTGCTTGACCAAGAGCACAGCATGGCTAGGTATGTGTAAGAGCAGAATTCAGGCCATTCCCAAACTTTTTTACTAGTTATGTGAGAAACTATAGCAGTCTACAGGATCTTGGGTATGCCCATGGTGCATCAGATAGCTTTTAATTTGCTGACCTAACCTTAACCACCTAATTTAATGCAACGTTGTATTTTAAATACCAAACTTCCTCCTGCGCCTGACTATAGGCCTAAAATTCCTTCTAAAAAATCAAACTCACGCCTTTCCATGCTGTGGAGCAGTGCTGTCCTTACAACTTCAACAGTCACTGTTTCTGTGGTGCCAGAGACAAAGGCAGTAGCTTTACTTCGCTTGGCAGATTAAAGATTGAAGACAAACTTCTTGCTATGATACACTTTTCAAGTAAATCAGCCTTTACAGAAATATTTTAATCTGAGAAGTTAGGATTTCTCTATTCCAGTAATGTGAGAATTCTTAGGAAGACAGCTGTTTTGCTGCTTAGTGTTCACCTCTGGCGCTACTCTGCAGTAGGCCAGAGGATCTGTAAAGGAAGTTAGACAACATTCCATTCATGTTTCAACAAGTGATAAAGCCAACTCCTCATGGCTTTTAATTTTTACACTCTTTCACTGATTCACAGTGCCCCAGTTCCCATGGCAGGGTCCAGACCTTCCTCTTCCTTTGACAGTTCCAAGGATCTAAAACTGAGACAACTGGATCAACCAGGGTCACTGATGATGCAGCAACCTCTCACTCCCATCTTATTTTTCTGCATCATCTTGTTTAGAAGAACATTCGAATCACACTTGACACTGCTTACCCTGCTGCATTTCTGGAAGAGCTGATACTGTGTCAAAACCACCAAAAAAATCTTGCAGGTGTTCCACTCAAACCCAAAGCAGTTCAATGAGATGTGAATTCCCCTGCAGGGCCATTCCAGGTTATTTCCAAAAGGCCTATTCCATTGCAGAAAGGTGGTATGATTTCTGTCCCTCTGTCATCTGGTAAGCTCACAGTCATCATTCCGTTTGAATGGGGATACTAATGCAATTCTGGAAAGATCTATCAACTTGATTTTGGAAGGTCCCAAAGTATTCTTCACCCTCTATCCTCAAGCTAACATCACAGCTTCCTTTCTCAGTTCTTTTCTCACCTCCCTTCAGCACGCTGTCCTTGGCAAACAGCTGAGTTGTACAGGGAGCAACCTCGGCTCTTTTCCCCTTCTTGTAAGTTTCACCTATGCTCTGTGGTTACGTCTCGCAGTAGGCACGCAGCTCAGCCATTCACATCTGAATGCTCTGCCCAGGGAGAGAGAATGTATCTCTAATAGTCAGCAAGGCTCATCTTCCCCACCTGTCACTCGTTTGGCAAGTGACCCCAAATTTCAGGGTTTAAAGCCCTGAAGTCATAGATCCACACCCAGCTGAAGAGCCCCAAAGCAAACCAGTCTGAGCAGCTGGCAACAGGAAAGAGCTGTATTTGGTGTGTGCACTGCCGTGTGCTCCACCCAGAGCTCTCATTTAAAGTCCTGCTTCCCGTAAGAAACCTGGCTGCCCACAAAAGAGAATTAAGGGACTTTCACTAGATCCATGAAGAGGCTAACAGGACTTTTTAAACAAGTATGCAGAAGAAAACGTGTTGATCTCTGCATGTCAGCCTGGGGAAAGGTGAGCCTTGCCTGGTTCCGTCCTACAGATTTATGGCAGTACTGCCATGGCTGTGTACTAAGCAGCAGGAGTAAATGGTACCTACACCATTGGCATTTTAAATGTTGTGCTGGCTTTTGGTAACTTTTAAGAGTTTCCCTTCTTATAGACATTAATGGTACTTTCTATTATCACACATGACACATACATACTAAGAGGAAGTCAATGTGACAAGCATTTTGTCTCCTTCCCTAAAACATTATATAAGTCAGCCGAGCAGGGCAGGGGAAGGAAAGGAAGAAAAGAAAAAAGCACATTTAGCACTTGCATGTGATAAATAACTTCTTCATACAGAGACATTTTAAGAGATTTCAGGTTTTCCAGGAAAGTAATTAAGGGTGTGTCCAGGCTTAACAGATGATGAAATGCAGCCAACACCTTGTGATCCTGGAACACGCCCAGGAGTACAAAGGCTTTGTAGATTGCAGCACAGGTATGTATGAGGCAGATGGATTGCTACTGAATATACAGCACTACAAAACCTTGATTTCCATCCTGGATACTCATCTTCAGCTAGAGATTAATTGGAATTGCTTATTTATTCTAGTCACACATTCTGACTTAACTTTGCTAACATTCAGTAACTTTTAGCCTACCTAATGGCAGGCGCATTTAAGGCACTGAAACCCATGAAATGCTTTCTAACCATTTCTTCCTCAAATAACTAAGCTGATAATAAAGAGGAGACAAACGTGCCTTCAAGTTCTGTGAAATTCTAGAACAACTAAGCTAATTTTAAGCTAATCCTTATAGGTTTCCATTTCATCCACTTATGTTACATAGAATAGCCACTATAACTTTTAAAATAAACTTCCTATGGATCTGTGCAAACTGAATAGTATCCTTATAAATTCTCAGAATAAGTTAGTCATTCAATTTTTTCAATCCTTAAATGTACTGTATTATCAGTGTTATTCCACGGGGGACTGAAGAATAAAATTGATTCACATGAAGGCATTCCCTGTATCAAAGTTTCTTATCTGTCCGAGGAGGAGCACCGGCAGTGGAATGTAATGGCTTTTTTGGATCAAGACAACATTCTTCAAATGCTTGGTCCTGGACTACCCTGTTCCCCCCTCCCTTCCCACAAGGGGAACATAAGTATCTGTTTCTTCTGGAAGTTAATAACATTACTCCAAGTAAGCTTTGCTTCACCAGTTCAAGCAATAGAAAACTCACCTTTTGTAATTTTAGAAATTGTCATACTTGCCAGCATTTTGTTCCCTATAAAGCTGCTGTGGTAACACTTGCGTTTTTATAGTCTCTTGTTATCATAGCAAGAAAGTAGTTTGTATACCATCCAACTGGAGTTTTACAGCTACAAAAAATCCCACCTACTTATTCTATACACAGTGAGGCTTCTCCAGTGCTATTAACGCATTAGGACCCAAGACTTCTAGGACAATTTCAGTACTTACTCATTCAACTGGCCAACAACACTACTTACCCATATATTAAAATAATTTGAACAATTTTAGAGATGTTATACCACACATGCCTATGTCATACATGTCAATATGATGTATGAATCCTGCTGGACAGGATTCATATTGGACCCAAGTCCCTGCCGTGTGCTCAGGGTGCCCTTCCTGAGAGCAGGAAGCTCTCAGGAACTCAAGCCTGAGGCCATGATACAAGCTACAGTGTGGGTGCCCTGGGTGAACTCAAGTGTGTGGACCTAAATGAAAGCTGGAGTCCTGCCTCAGCTGGAGCTGTATTGCCAGGAACAGTAGGGAAATGAACTGTGTCTGGGAAGCTGAAGGAAGCAGTGCATGTGCTGCAGGCTTGGCATGGGCTCCAAGGACATCTCAATTGTGTGATAGCCTTTAAATTTAACTGGGCATGGAGTAATTATGGTCTATTTTACATGGGTTTTGATTTCATGTAATTTCCTATTTTTTTCATGTTAGTAAACACTACTGGTTATATAGAATACCTACTATCACTTTTAACTTAAACTTCCTATGGATCTGTACACAAAAATAATAGCAGAGAGTCAGGAAATTGTTACAGACTCCTGCCAGATACTCTGTAAACAAAGATTCTGTAAATACTACTTGGTGTTCACTGCTGGAAACAGACAGTACTTTCTTCATTAGATACTTTGCATCCAACCTAACTGTACCGAATATATGAGTTAGTGTGAGACCACTGGCAAAGGCAGTAGTTTAATCCCAGGTGGGGATATTATCTACACATTATGAACAAAGCATTATGTAGGAAGCATTAAAATATTTACAAAAGTGAAATTAATTATTTCCTGTTGGCTTGGTTTTCCCTTTTTAGTAAAGTAGGAAGAATAATTACAAGAAAAATTACAGAATTTTTCTATGTTCTTCATAAATGATAATTCTTAAATAAAATGAATAAACTAAGTTACATGACAGTACTTGATTCCAGGATGGCAATGGTATTTCAGATATATAATTGAAACTTTTTGTACCAGCAGATCTGCGTTTAACCAACAACAAACATAAGCATAGGAATTGCTGGAGTAGAGTGAGAAGGCAGTGGGATTGGAGGAACTGAGAATGAAGACTGCTTGTGCTACATTCTCCTGGTTTCGTTTTCTTTTAATCCAGTATTGTGTTTTATTTACTTTGCGTTTAATTGTTCAGGACTGTATTTTGGTATTTTTTGGATTTGAGTTTAGTTTTAAATAATATTTTAATAAATCATAGACATGAAAATACAGCTGTGTAAGGGGAGGGGTGAAAAAAGAAAACAGTAACTTCGGCAATGCCTGGTTTCCTCAATTTCCTCCTCCCAGGTCTTTCTCTTGTCATAGATACAGAAAGTAAAACTGAACTTTTGGTTTCATGAAACAATACCAAACTGCAAACATAATCTTACAATGATGCTATTTCACTCAAGACATAGCTGTAATATTCAGTTATTAGTGCAGTAATTTCAATATACATTATACTGTAAACTTAAAGAAAATAAGTGAAAGTCTGAAGTAATAATTAGTTAAGCCTGAAAGTTCCCCATGAATGTAACTTTTCACGTATTTAGTTTTCTTGAAGCAAGCTCTCCCTGTCTTACTTTAAATGGAACTAGGCTTATCTTAATGATGGAGGATTTAAATAGGTGACCCTTGTGAACATCAGTCATGCTTTCAGAAAGGTGCCAAAATGGTGCTACTTACTCTAAGTGCAAAATTAGTTAAACCTCTGCATTGTCTTGACTGACAGTCAGTGCTACGAAGACAGCATGAAGTGGATCATACACCAAAGAGATAGACAAATGCATTTCTGATATTGAAAAGGATACATCTAATTCACTCTGCAAGGGAAAGAGATAGACAGTCATTAGTTACAGTTTAATCTCTCATCTCAGATGTGATCTTTCATAATCATTAAAAATTACACATCCCTTTTAACTGATAAAGAAAGTCCTCAAAATAACTACAGAAAACTTTAGTGTGATTTAGATTTCTGTTCTGGATTGGACAATTACATGCTCTTCCCTGCAACACTGTTTTGCCTTACATGTGTTACCTGCCTGTGTAATCAGAGCTATCGTTTTACTTAGAAAAAACCACTGAGGTCACCTACAAGTAATA
This sequence comes from Xenops minutus, assembly GCA_035221455.1. Taxonomy (NCBI): domain Eukaryota; kingdom Metazoa; phylum Chordata; class Aves; order Passeriformes; family Furnariidae; genus Xenops; species Xenops minutus. The sequence continues at coordinate 35,824,966 of JAWWEE010000158.1, read as the reverse complement.
ATTTGAATATATGCAGTCCCATCTGAGTGAGTGGGTGGAAAGCCAGCAGCTCTAATTGTGGCAGTTCCAGCCCTATATTCTTTCTTCCTCCTTCTGCAAAAACAGGATGTTAATGCCAAGTTTACACAGTTAAAAATGCTGCTGCAGATCATTTCAACAGCAAAAGCTCTACATGGTATATACACGTGGCTGTGGTAGTAATGGCTGCATGTATTAGGAAAGGTAAGGCAAGTCCAAGCTTTGGACCCTTAGCACTAAGTATCCTCCAGCCTCAGCAACACAATTCTTCATACAGTCATCATTTCCCTTCTATTTTTGCCCTGGATCTACCCCAAGTAGTGTTATTCATTTAACCAAAATGGCTGAGTTAGAAACCCTTGTGGTCTCTCTGCAGTCAGCAGAAGAGATGAGGATCTTCAACAGTTGATTCGGCACACTTGAGGCATGACTCACTTTCTCGAGATACTCATCGGTCTCCACTGCCAGTAATGGGAGCTTAGGATGATCAAACTTCTAACTTAGGTGCCTCAGTTAAATGTCTAAACTTAGAAACAATTAATCACAGCCTTAGCAGTTAAGATCTTTGACAATTGGGTGGAGGTTCCCCAGTCTCTGCTAAAAGAGGGTGGAATCTTTATCTGCTACCACGGGAATTTAGTTTGCTAACATGGGTTTCATTCATGGTCTAACCCTGGTTTTAAAGCACAGTAAAACTGGTAAAGTTTTACTGGTAAAATTGCTACTACTTTTGTGGTCCAAAAATGCTCTAACCTGGACTAGTTCTAGTCTACAGGCCTCTGCTGAGTGACTGTGCCATTCTTTAATTAGAAGTTTGTAATGCATCACAAAAATTGTATTTTAAGAGCCTGATCAGTTTGTTTCCTCAGCATTAAAAAGCAGTTGAAGACACTGGAATTCTGAACAATATGCAGAGCTTTCCTTGGGCAGACATATAAAAGTGAAGAGGACTCAGAATTGCATCTCAGATGCAAATTTGAAAGCTTTCCCCCTAATTCCATTAGTGTTTGCTCTCATTTCTGAATTCAAGCTCTGTAAACTCCATTAGATAAAAATAGAGTACGTGAGAATGTTTAAAGCTCACAAGCCTAAAAATAATAGATGACAAAATGTCCTTCTAGAGCAGGACAGATGTTCTCTCCTTTCCCAGTGTTCTGTCCCTGTTGTCATCATAATTTGGGATTCTGCTAGAATTCTGCAAATCCTAAACATTAATCCCTAATAGTACACATTTATAATTTCTTGCTCTGTGGTTACTGCCAGAAACGCCAGCTAGGATTACAGCCCTCATCTTCAGCGCTCTGCCATTTATCGTGTTATATGCTGCTAAAAATAGAACCACTGAATGCCATGAGATTTCTTTAACCACTCCCCTTTTAGGTTCCTCTAGTCTCAAACCTGAAATGCTATGGAAAATACAAAAAACCCCTGTGGTATGATGAATTCAGCAAATTTCTAACAACTATCAGGATTGGGTTACATGGGTGGTCAAGGAATTATACAGACTACATTTATATGTACAAGAACTACATCTATTTTTGCTCAAAGAAAATAAAACTTGAGAAGTGGTTGGCAACTATTAGCTCAATTAGGTAAGTAAGATGTAGCTAAATTTTTTGTGAATTCCTGTGCTGCCAGGATCAAATTTCACTCCTGGTTATCACTGCTTAGGTTGGGACTGCAATCAGCAATTTTAAGAGAGAAATTCTGAGCTCAGTGCAGTCAGAAAGTGATATACTTAGTACCAGCAGTTTCAGTGGGCTGGTGCGGCGTCAGTTGAGATAACAGCCTAAAACATTTCCCAGGCATCTAAATAGTGAAAGGTGCAGATGACTTTTTCAAGCATGTCCTTGAATTCATAGAGGGAGATCTGCCATGCCTGCTGCAGTACTAGGACTGGGAAACCAGTTACAACCCCTCCATACTGATCCTTTCTATGCACAATTACCTATGTAATACCCTCAGGTACATGAACTATGGAGGACATTATGCAGTCCTCTTTCCTGAAAGGGATATCCAAGACATTTTGGCATAGATTAACTGAAACTGTGACAAAGTATGATTTCAGTCAAATTTTCTTGTAACAAGGTTATTACAAACCCTATAATGCTGCATTTTCAAACACTGTAAAAACAAGCAAGCAAAAAAATCTCCCACCAAAAGGAACAGTATCATTTTAACTGAAGCTATGTCTGATGTTGAATCCCTAACAAAATTACTATCTCTGTAATAGCTGTTTTATCAGATATCCACTGCTGCATAACAACAGTATGGGAAGTACAAGTATAGACTGGTTTTTGAGGTTTCTTCTGCTTCATCCCTCTGATCTTGTTCAGTAAGAGTGATGTCAGTTCCCTGCTTAATGCTTACACCATCTTAATCACAAATGAAGTTCATTTGGGGAACGTAGTACTAAAAACTGCATAAAAGAACTGCAAAGAAAACCCTCTTTATTTCTTTAAAACATATAAAATGCCTAAGGCTAATTTAAGAGTACATGACCCAAAGAAACACCATAGTATATAAAAGCATGCTTTGCTAACAGAAATATTTCTGATATTCCTTGTCTGACGATTTATGGTCCACATATACTTTTACTTCTCTGAAAAATCAATTCATCCTGCTTTCCTCTCCCTCCCATAATATTTACTCTATTCAAAATCCTAAATTAATATTAAATATTTTCTCCTTTGATTTATTCCCCGAAATGACATATTCACTAAAGCTTGGAAAGAGAAAATATGTTTCACAATAGTTTCAGTGTCTCACTCACCACTCTGCTGAAGTATTTGTCCAAAACTTCCACAAAATTATGAATTAGTTCATATACTGCCATCTCATTCTGAAATGAAAAACATCTGAATATTAAATTAAAATCTAGAAAATGCAATAGTACTGTTTGTGTTAATTCAGTTTGCGGTGAGTGAAAATCAACTCAATAATATAATAAGACCTGAAGTGCAGAAGCTCAGGCCACCACAGCAAGAGGTGGTGTGGTTACCCAGCAGAGGTGCCCAGAGCTGGGCAGTGCTCAAGGCAGAAGCTTCAGGCCAGCCACACAAAGCAGCACTGCAGTACCCAGTGGGTCTGTCTCACACAGGATGCTGCCATCCCACTGCATCCTTTGTTCCACCATCTCCCAGGTCAGGCACACAGATAGATACAGCTAACTAGGTTACGCTTACCCATGCTGAAGTCACACCAGCCAGCTGTAGCACAGAACCAGGCTATGCAGGGCTATTGCTGTAGTACAGACAAAATAATTGGCCCCAAATTGCATGCCATTATAACCCTGACTTGTGGAAGTCAATAGCCACCTTCCATACCACCCTGTTAAGGTTTCCAACAGTAAGCTTTGAATAAATTCCTGAGAACCGGAAAGCAGTGTAAGCACTAAAGCCTCACAGGTACAATCTGAACAAATGCAATAACAGTACTTGACAACTTTCCGATACCTTTCTTTTTTTTCCCCTTTTTAAAAAAGAAATAAATTTGGCATGTTTCTAGGTGACAGTATGGGAATTTGTCTTTTGTCCAAGGAGCTTAAAAACAGTGGGAAGTCACCACAGATGAGACAGCTGACTGGCTGTAAAGCTAACACTTGCTGAGAAACCCCACCCCACATAAATTTGTGTTTCATCAAATATAAATTTGGAAAACAGAATCAGTACAAGGCTCAGGAAGACTACCTCATGATAACAGTTAAGTCTACCACTAAAGAGTGAAGATAATCATACTTAATTTCCTTTTATATCTCTTTTTATTTCACAGAAATAAAAATATGGGGGCATTTTTGTTTGGTTGGTTTGGGGGTTTTTTTTCTCTTTTTTTTCACAATGACACCTTGACATTCTCTAATTGCTATTGAAAAATGCCATTTCCATACTGGAAAAAGACTTGAGCTCTTGCCTGTGAGCTTTCATTACAAGAGGGTATGTAAGTTCTTACCTCTGTCTGGTCGATGCCAACAACTACGAAAAGGGCTGCATACTGTCGGTACACCAGCTTAAAGTCCTTATACTCAATGAAAGAGCACTAGGCAGAAGCAAACCGAGTCAAACACAGCAGCTGTCACTTAAGCATACACCACTATAAAGCACAGTGCTCAGAGACTAAGCTTTCAGGTTTGTAAGAGCCACAAAGAACAATGGATTTCCCAAGATCCACCAAACAATTTTGACTTGAAAGAAATTTAGTAGGACAACTATTACACAATACTTTTCATCTACTGGCAGAAAACATGCCACCACCTTTTAAATGGCAAAACTGGAACACACAGAACTGAAGTGACTTGTTTGGGGTTATAAGGCACCCAATACTTCCCCTAAATTTTCATTTGGAAGCCCTTCCAGAAAGATCCCCGAAGGTAATTTTCCTATTTAAAAAATTCTCAATATTTTAAAGTAAAAATTAAGATTATTAGACTTTCAGACGCAGGGGGAATTGGCTTTCCCAACAGGCCAGGAGCCAGGAGATGGCGCCATCCCACGCCGCTTTAGGAGATGCCGCCGCCTGCTCCTTGGTGTCCTTCGCTCGGGGCCCGAAATGGCAGCGGCAGCGCCGAGCCTGCCATCGGAAATGCCCTTCCAACAGCACTGTCAGGAGCTGCATTTCTTTAGCCACGGGCAAGTCTGCGGACTCAGGTACTTCACAAGAACTGCTATTTTTAATGAGGTTTGCTAGAATGAAATACGTGAGGGCCACTGCACAAGAGTAATAAAGAAACTGACTTTAGCACACAAACCAAAAAACTCCATTCACAGCAGAAGTCACATGTGCAAAAGTGTGGTGCTTTTCTTAAAGAACTAATAGCTCAGTTAAGTGAGCCATGAAAATTTCAGTTTTCATCTAAGAAATTTTCTGAATTTCCTGACTTTCTTGCAGAAAGTGTGAACGCTTTTTTTGAATAAAAAAGTCTAACACTGAGGCCTAAAAATTTGTGTTTTCAAACGCCCCTGTGCTTTAGATTGTTTTTGTAATTTGGAATCCTCTATCCTAAGTTTTGTGTTGAAATGCAGAGCTGTCAGTACTGTCCCTACTACCTTCTGGCAAAGCAGCGGTAATCTCTCTCTATCCAGATCTACAGGCTGGACAAGCAACAAAAGGACAAAAGGATTTTTTTCTGGACTTCTGAGCTTTTTCAAACAAACAAGAGGAATCTTCATGACAGTGATATACAAAACTCCAAAATCTCTGTAAGCCTCAGAAAAACATATTTATTCAGTGCTGAATAACAGTTCAACTGACTGAATCTGTAACCTAGAAACTCCATCTTTTTCTTCCTGAGTACAAATGAAATAATGACCTGCAATGGAAATTGATGGGTTTTCAGAGTTACTGACATCAAAGCTATGAGATGTGGACAAAATAAAAACTACAGAACTTACCTGATCCTTTGAACGGGAGAGACAGTTTTTGATTACTTCAGCTTCCAGCATTGTCCGTTTATTAATTTCTACATGCTCATAATACCTGGATAGTCTTGTTTGACCTTGTTTGTTAACCATAAGAAAAAATTTTATCATTTCTTTTTTGTTGATCTCAGTGGTAGATTTGAATATTGGGTGGAGGAATCAAGAAGAGTATTTCTGGGAGGGGGGGAAAAAAAGAGATTAGTAATACATAGCAGTAAAGACTTCCTAAAAGCTAGCCAACCCAGATCTGCATATATTTATGACTGAGTTTATTGCCAAAACAGAGAATACTGAAAAAAAATCTCTAATCTTTTGCATGCATCCTATGAGTAAAACTCCATTTTTTCTTTACACAACTAATCACGAACTATCTAATAAAGAACAGCTTTCACATTTTCAGGCAAATTAATTTCTTTGTAAGATCTGGGGAACCGGAGGAGTAAACAGTTACTTCTTCATAACCATAAATCTACTCACTACTTTGTTCCTGCATGCTAACTGGTTTGAACATTATCAGAAATTTGCCCAATACCAAACCAGAAGGTTAATAAAGCTCCTGAGAGCAAAAGTGGCCTCTGAGCACTTTTTTCCCCTGACTTCTATTTAACAACTAGATCCATACCATCATCATATCATATTGAAGGGAGAGACAACAAAGGGAAATGCATGGGCCACAACACATGACCTTTTCTTTAAGGCAGAATGAAAAACTCCTAAGTATTTGGGTATCTGCAGTATCAGCACACATCTTAAGCTGGACCAGGAGCTATTGAAATCTGTTTTCTCCTGTCTGATTTCCCACACTGATGCAAAAGGTAAATTCTGCACTTAATAAAAGCTAAGTGTGGGTCTTTGATAGATAAGGAGAAATCTGTTCATGTTAATTACTCAAAAGAGCTTAATCTCAATAAATATTGATCCACACAACACCACTGAAATACAGTTGTAGGATATAAATATACCACATGTAATGTACAATGAGAAAGGGTATTAAAAAGAGCACAGCACATACCAGAATCTGCTTACTAAACAACAGACATCTTTCATGTCTTGAAAAGTATGGAAAAAAGGGTAGGCTGCAGAAATAATTTTCCTCAGTGTACTATGGCTTACTCCTTATAAAAAGTTTAAATTTCTATATGTAATTTCAAATGTATTTTTACTAATTTGACTTGATACTGAGAATTCATTTCTTAGTGAAGTGACGCATGCTTAGTCCAGGATCAATCCTCAGGACAAGAGAATCTGTTTGGAATTGTTACAATCTCAGAGCTTTCTCACCTCCACCAGGCATGTGAAGTCTCTTCAGGAACACACATCTGTTTAGTCAGTCTGACGGAGGAGTCATGGATGCTGCAATGGTGCATGCAGCTTGTCCACTGCACACGAGGCTTCTGAATCAGCACGAGTTGGTCTCCAAGAAAGAATGAACCAGGTAACTAAGACGAAAAAGGGCCCAAATGGAAATGTATAATGGGATCTTCACTGTTGGATGGCAGGTAGGCTGACTTTTTTGACTAAATGAGAGAGTACAATCTATGCAGTCTTTACGGGGGTTAATATGTGGCTATTTTTTTTTTTTTTTTGGCACATTGTATTTTATATTGCTGATTGGAGTTGCAATAAGATGTCTTGGTATTTTGAAGCAAAAAGGTGGAACAGTGAGGTGATGTAGTAATTTTTTGATACAAACCTTCCAAGGACTAAAGATAAGAATGAACAAGTCCTTCCAGTTCTGAATGAGGCCCCCTACCAAGGGCCAACCTCACAACAGAAGGAACCTGAAGCTTTAAAGCTACTTAAGAAAGGGCTGTGGCATGAAAGAGAAACAATTTAAGAAATGCTGCCTGTTGTTTTAATCAAGCTCAGACACAGGAGACCAAGAGAACATTGCTCCTACCAACTACAAAACGTCTATCCATGCTAAATAGATAATGACAGTGACATAGACAACCTTTCTTCTTCTATCTTAGTTTTACACTTCACCTTTGTGTTTGGCACTACTGAAGCATGAACATGTTTTCTGTTCTGAACAAGTTGTTTCCCAGCTACTTTAATAATTTAGTCATAAATTGTACCAAGGACCATAAGTCCTGTTCTCAGAAATCAGCAAGCTGCATAAATCCATCCTAGAAAATAAGGCTTAACATGTCTTATATATGCGGATATTCAAGCAGGACTTGAGAACAGAAGAAGAGTAAACTATCCCAGATTACTGACAGAGCTGTGGTTCTCTGAGTTACTGTTAAGCAACATATAACAGAAAAACATGCAACAAATTGATACGTATGATCTTATTTCAGGATTGCACTCTAATCCTAATTATTCTTTTATTAACCTAACCTCTGTACATGGTTAATCCCTTTCTGATGTTCTGACTATTGTACCTGCATGTGAATGGCCTGGATTGTTTTACACATGAATATATTTTGGACCAGATTTTTTAATCCACACAAATGCTCTTACCCAGAATAGATTAAAAAAAAAAAGGTTGTAACAGAGGTAGAACCATAGTAGCACTCAAATGCGTTATCTGCAATTTATGAGACAATTATTTTTCACAGGATTGGAACAGGTGATTAACATATGTAGGAAAGAGTTCCACTAGTATCACTAGTCATTTCTGTATTTCCCCACCGACCCCAAAGATAGCTCCCAAAATTTTAACCAGAAATTTTGTTCATATAGATGGCAGCACAAACGCACAGTTTTGTGCAGAAAGGCTGGAATAAATTAACATGTTCTAATCATAATTTTTTAAAAATTTACAAAAAGCATGCAAGCATAGCTGTGGACTCTGACTTTGAGAACAGTGCCAGTGTTAAAAATATCTTACAGATTCTTTTAATTTCCTTTAGAACTAATTCTGAAAAAAATCACTTGTAGTAACAAAAACATTTGCTTGCACAGTTCAGGCAAAAAAACCCCCTGATTTTTGTTTCTAGCAAACACAGGTTATTTCTTCTGTTTTCATCTTGGTTTTCAGATATAGACAACACTTTGAAGTGAGGTTTGCATATACAGAATCCACAGAATCGCTGAATATTCTGAGTTGGAAGGGACCCACAAGGATCAGAGTCCAAATCCTAAGTGGATGGCCCATACGGGGATCAAACCCACAACCTTGGTGTTATTAGCACCATATTAACTGAGCTAATCTCAGTATATAAGTTATGTAAGATGTAAGGAAACCTCTGAAGTATAGTGGACAAACAAAAGCCTATCAGTGCATGTTGATAGGTGGACAACCCCCCATTCCTTCTATATATTTGAGAAGCTACCTTTCATGTTCAGTAATCAGTACTCTACTTACAAAGACAGCTCCATTTCTTCTGATACAACTCTTACGTGCCTTTCTGTGCATTCTCACGCATATGCCTGCACGTATCAATGCACATACACACGAATTATGATGCTTTTATAAATGCAGAATCAAATGGTTCAAGGGAATTGGTGACAAGATGCAAGCCTTTCATATCTCTGCCATTATTTTGCTCATTTTAGTAATGAAAAGACATTACTATCTGAAGGCTGTTTGTCAGAACTGAATAGGCTGTCTCATTCCAGGTCACTGGACAAATATCTGCATCACAAATACGCTTAGGAACCAAAGACTGGAAGAGACTATTGGGATCCTGATGGACTGTCAAGTCCAACTCTCCCCATCACAGTCAACCATGCATTAGAAATTTTATTCAGAATAGTCTATGGTATATGCTTCCTGCATATCCTGCATACCCAATCTATAAAACACCTACAAAACTCTGTTTCTGAGTGAAGACTCCCTAGAAACAAAAACCTCAGAAGGTATCATTTGGGAAAGATGTAAAAAGTCTTGAAATTGCAAACTTTCCTTCAAAAGAAATTACCTTCTGGAGTGATCAAGCAGAACCCTTACAAAGTATTTCTTCTCTAAGGATGATTGGGCATGCATACAGACAACATACAGTTTAACTACTGTGATTTAAATATGCACTGGTACAGAGCGTTAGATCTCACCCTCATTGAAGTATCTCTCGCAGATAAATATCTGAGAGAAAACTCGTATCGTGATTGGCCTGTGTGACTCACGCTGCCACGTGACATGGTTCAGGAGCTGCTTCCAGAACATGTCAGCTCTGAAGGCTACATAACCGCACAAGGCACCTCAAAGTAAGTTGTCCCTCTTTGAGACACACCCCTAAATGATGTCTCTTCAGATACTGGCTGAGATCACTCAGAGAGGCAAAGCCTGCAATACCTGTTTCGTGGATAAAAAGATCTTAGGTCTCCAGGGAGGCCAACCCAGCTGAATCTACATGCAGTAATATAAAACATATTTTAAACATAATTTTAATTACTGCTCCAGTATAAATATATGCACTCAATTTAGTTTGTCAAAGATTTCACCAATATTTATGCACACTCCAACACACAAATTATAGGAACAGAAACACAGCCTAAGTTTGACCTGTACTTGCAGTACAGCTGTAATTCAAATGAGATGTGTATCTCTCAAGCTGAAACCACTCCAGTCAATGTCTACAGACCTAGAAGCATTTTAGTTATTGCACTCTAAGAACGGTTTGCAACATTCTAGCCTTCTTAGCTAGAATGTAAATAAATCAAATCGCAAAAAGAAGAAGTGTGACTACCTATTTACAGAACTGCTTTACCAAGAATTAAAATAAACATTAAGATAGAACTATATGCAAATAATTTACTGCACTGTCCAACTCTATAAACAAGATTTTCGGGATGCAGAGACCTAATGACACTTTATGTGTGTACCCAGAGGGATCATCAAGTCCAGCTCCTAGCCCTATGCGGGACCATCCCCAAGAGTCACACCCTGTGCCTGAGAGTATCATCCAAATGCTTCTTGAATGCTGGCAGCCTTGGTGCTGTGACCACTTCCCTGGCGAGCCTGTTCCAGCGCCCAGCCACCCTCTGGGTGAAGAACCTTTTCATAATATCCAACCTAAATCTCCCCTGATGCAACTTCAGGCCATTCCCTGAGGTCCTGTCACTGTTCACTGCAGAGAAGAGATCAGTGCCTGCCCTTTCTCTTCCCCTCCCAAGGAAGTTGTAACTGCAGTGAGGTCTCCCCTCAGACTCCTCCAGGCTGAACAGACCAAGTGCCCTCAGAAACTCCTCACACGGCTTCCATTCTACACCCTTTACCAAACGTAGAACAAAATGAGTTAAACTGGAATTAAAACATTAATGAAAATTAAAAAATGTCTAAATGGTAGAGGCAAGAGGCACAAGCAGGTGCAGTACAGGAACAAATATTTTTGATATACATATTTATTGAGCTTCCTAGCTATAAATTGATTGTACAAAAACATGTAGCAAATGAAGACCATTCACATAATTGGAACCCTTGGTCTTCCTACTTTTGTTCTCACTATGGACAAGGCTTTAATAAAAATCACACACAATGTTATTTATCAGTAATTTTTGTATTCTAGTGCTTATTACTGTACACATTACAATTCATCCAAAGATGAAACAAGTATGTCTATGTGGCCTGTAAAATAAAACACTGTTCAACTTCAGGATCGGGGATTTTAAAAAAGCAACCTTACTAATCTAGGGAAGTCAAAGGAGGAAGGAAAGAGTAAAAAAAGGTTTTCCTTTGCTGTTGAGTTGTCAAAATGCTGGCTGAATATAGTAACGGAATTAAACTTCAATAACTCCCACATACTCAGGGATGAGGAATGTCCTGCACAACTGGAGCTAAACAAAAGGTTACACTGGTTATGAGCTAAGTCTCAATTTTTAATAATGATTAGGTACTGTCAGTAGACAATGAAAAGAAATAAGCTGAGATGGAAAGGAATTGGATTTAGATTGTCTAATCTATATGGAATCAGGAAGACTGTACAATGACACTGGTGGGAAATGATTTAATGGAGAAGAAAGAAAAGACTAGATGAACTAACTGAACTATCAATACACACCTGAGGAGATATTAGTATAGAAAGGAAACACCAGCACTGAGAGAAGCAGTCAGTATATTTTTTCAGTAACTAACAGAATCCCATCCCTGCCAAGAACAGGCCTTGTTTAGGAAACTGTCCATTTTTTTACTGAATGAGTACAGCATGTGAATACTTTGGAGAGAAGTTAAGCCGAATGTCTACCTTAACTTAAAAGGGGTGACCTATGGATCATTTAATACAGGATGTGGCAGTAATTTATAACTACTGCTTTTCAGAATTATATTTGGCAATCAAGGCAATTTCGCCACATCCAAACTACAGCACCAACACTGCATTGCTATCACTGATAAAACTGAGCCAGTAATTTCTTGCAAAACCTCCCTCACGCGGAAAAGACTTTTGAATAGCAAACATGGTGCACTCTTCCTTCCCATCAAGGGGGAATACATTACACACATCACACCTGGGGTATCATGAAGACGACCAGAGATCAGTCGGCTTCCAGAAACATACCATAAATTCCACAAAACTAGTCTAAACCCACCCCGCTGCGGGTCGCCGAGTCCCCACACCCGCAGTGCCCGACCCGCGGGGCGCCGCTTTGGGACACGGGCCCGGCCGCGCCGCCGCCTGCCCCGAGGCGCGGGGAGACCCGCTCCCGCCGCCGCTGCCTCCTGGCCCGGCCGGGCGGGAACCGACACCGCCCGACGCGGCCCGGGGACGGGGCCGGGGCCCAGGGGGGCGGGCCGAGGCGAGGCCTCCCCCACGGCGGGACCGGGCCAGTGGAACGGGGCCGGTGTGACCGAGCTCCGACAGTGTCCGGGCTCCGGGTGTGACCGGGCTCGGGTGGGCCCCGGTGCGGCCCCCCGGCCCGGCGCTCACCTGGCTCCGCGCAGGCGCAGGCGGCGGGGCCGGGCCGGGCCGCGGTTTCCCGGCAGGCGCCGCTCGGTCCCCGCCCGGCCGGGTGGGCGGTAGGAGGGAGGGAGGGAAGGCGGGCAGGGCAGGGCAGGGAAGGGAAGGAGGGAGGGCCGCGGGGCTGTAATGGCGGCTGGCGGCGGCTCCGCGCTGCGCTGACACCCGCACCCGCTCGGCGCAGCCCCCCCCCCCCGGTGCCACCCGTGGGACGAGGTTCCTTCCTCGGGGAGGCCCCGGAGGGAAGCGGGTGGCAGTGGGAAAACACGCCGGGAGCTCGCTTCAGGCGACAAAAAAACACCCCCCCGACCCCACCCCAACCAAAGCCCAGCGACATTCAAGTATTAAAAGCGTCTCAGCAAACAGGAGGGGGAAGGAATAACACACAGGCTGGGGTTGGCACTTTATCTCTGCAACAGCCTACTGCTTTAGGAAAAGTCAATTCACAATAAATTATAAATATCTAGCGCTAAGAACACAACCCTCCCCTCCCTGATAGCTCTACTAAGGTAGTTTTTTAACTAGAAAATCCCATTCTTCCTCTTCTCTAAAAGTTAGGAATAAGTTGGCAGGGGTTCTTCCGCCCCTTTTTCTCCTAAATAATTTACAATGCGGCTCTGAGAGTGCCCCCCACACTCTCTCTCTCGCCTCCCTCCCCGTCTTTTCTCTTCTTCCAAGTGACCCAGTATAAAACTATCAGATGAGGAGGTTTGCCTGTAAAGATCCTACGAAACTTTCAGGTCAAAGTCACATTTCTGCCACAGCACGATTCAAATAAAAAAATCCGCATGATAAAACCAGCTCAAAAAGTAAAATAACGGAGGGGGGGAGCGGGCGGAGAAGGGGGGGAAACCCCAGTTGGGAGCTGGGCTGTCATTAACCGACTACCCTGGTATAAAGTTGGCGAATTGAAAATGATTTGTTGGGTGCAATTAAACGCAAGTCTTACGAATGTGTCTGTCTTGCAGTAGTTTAATTAAATCGTCTGGTTGCTTGGCCACCTCAACGTGTGAGTGTGAGTGCGTGTGTGAGCGCCTGTGAGTGTGTGTTTTATAGAGAATCATTGTCCTTCCGTGGAGGAAGAAAGACAGCGAGGTTTGCTGGGGGCTTGGGCCAGGGTTGTTCGTGGCCAGTTGTGTTTGCCGTCTTGCTTTCCATGGAGAAAACGCAAGCAGAGAAAGCTGCTGCTCCGACAGGAGCCTGTGCTATGCTACGCTGCAGGGAGAAGAAAAGAGAGAGGGGGAAAAAAGAGAAAAAGAAAACAAGAAAAGGGAAACAAAACCCAGCGTGTGTCCCCAAAAAAAGGAGCTGCAGTTTTGGCTAAGTCGCCTCCTATGTGGCAATGCTAAGAAGACCAAAAAAAAAAAAAAAAAAAAAAAAAAGAAAAAAGAAAAATAAGCCAAA
>JAWWEE010000158.1:35711845-35811191 GCA_035221455.1 Xenops minutus | reverse complement strand
GGCCGGGCCCCGCGGCCGAGCCGGGGCCGTGGGCCGGGGACGGTACCTGGGCGAGGCCCGAGCCGGGCTTCCTCCCCGGGGCAGCCATTTTGGTTTGTAGCATGGCGCCCGAGCGGCCCCAGCCCCGCAGGCCGCCCGCCCGCCCCGCCGCGGGCCCAGCGCGGCACGGCGAGGCCGGCACGGCGAAGGTGGCACGAAGAGGCCGGCCCGCCCGGCGGGCGCTGTCGCTGTCCCGGCGCGGGGCTCTGACCCTCGGCGCCCTCCTGCCCTGCGCGGGCCGCGCTGCGCCCTGAGCCCCGCGCTGGGCTCCGCAGCACAATGACTGCGGGGCTCCCGGCCCCGTGCGCGGCGCGGACAGCGGGGCAGCGCGGGCGCCTCCCCGAAGCTCAGCGGGCACTTGCTTTGGAGGGCCTGCCTGCCGAGCAGGGGGAGGACGAGCAAAGGGAGTTCACGTAAATCTCGAAGGACTTGGCCAGGCACTCTGATTTGAGATAGGTCGCATTTCTTCGGACTCGTTTCTTTGCAGATTTCATATCGGAGAAGAAGAGTGAGGAATCAATAAGTCTGCAGCGCGGTCATTTCATTATATAAAAATAACCCCCGAACTTATGTCGGGAACAGAAATTGAGTAACTCTTCAAGGTAGAGTGCAAGTGTTGGATTTGCAGTATATATCTCTTGCCACTAATGTTTGCTTTTAGTAACAGACAGGATAATTCTGTTAGTTACTTTGGCAATTAAAAATAAAATTATGCATAGACTACTACAAGTTTATGAACAGGTTACAAAATCCAGTGAAAGTGAGGTATCCATATAGGAGTCATTATTGTTTTAATAGGACAGAAGTGTACACAATAGCAGTGTTAAAATACGTTAACAAATTTTATTATGTCCAAAGAATTTTTTGTGATTTTTTTTTTTACTTAGTGAATGTTTACTGTCTTGAAGTGGCATTCCATCAAATTGCACTGTAATTAGTTTTTAGTTGCCTGTTACAACAGCAGCCAAAGTTTGCAATGCATTTACTTTCAGTTTTCAGAATCAAAAACTGCACCTGAGTCTGGACAATTCTTTCAGGACTTCTTGGCTCTGTAATAGGCGTGTAACTTGTGCTATTTTTGTTACAGTTATAATTAAGAAAGACATTTAAAAAACCACAAAGGCTAACAAATGAAGGTTTCACTGTTTCCTTCACTTACTGCCAGTGTTACCATTTTAAACCTTGTGAAACAGCTGGTTTTAAAATCAGTGTGGTGGACATTGGGGGGTTTTTAGCAGAGGGCAGTTGACTATTTCTGTTGTTTTCTCTTGTGTCTTAGTAATATAGCACTATGTTTACAAATAAGTTGCTTAGTGCTATTTATTAGCAAACAAAACCATCTTGAAATATTTATTTATGGGCTTGTTACTTTAAAACAAAGTAGTGCATTGTGTACCCTAACGTGAAGCGCAGTTCAGAGACTTTGAAAGTTCTGTCGGACTGAAAAAGTGCTGCCATGAACTCATGTGGCCTCCAGACTCCCTGATGCACTCTTGCCAAGTGTGCTGCTTTTTGTTTGTGGTTGCTGTTTGTCATCCATTACCACACTTTCAGTTGCTTATTTCTGGAGGTACAGTAGTAGTTCTCACCCTGATTATATATGTGTTGATTCACATATGTGTGCTAAAGTCATGGGACAGAGACAGCATAGCTGCAGCACAGTGAGTATGCATGAAGGTGGGGGTTTTTTTTAACTTCAGAAACCCAGGATGGAAGGGGAGGAAAGCATTACCTTTGGATTTTAAATGTCAGCCTGTACAGTGGTGAAGACCAATACAGGAATGTGTTGAGAATATTTTTGGAAGATAGGTGCTTACCAGGCCTGTGGGGTTTTTTGTTGTTTCTACATCTGAAGTTGTAAAGCCACAGTATGTTTTGTGGCTAATAAAATTTTAATAGTTTCGACCCTAAAAAAGTTTTGTTCTGTGAAACTGGTGAGTGTTATTCATCCGGGTGATGCTATGTACAAGTGTGAGTTTTTTGATGATTGAGGCCTTCTGGATTTAAAGGAAGACAGTAATTCCATAGCATGACAGTAGATAATTTATATGGAAGTGAGTGTTGGATGATGTAGTTGCAACTCTCTCGATGCAGGTAATTTCATCCTTATCTCTTCATTCTTTCAACGTGACAGTAAACTCTGCAAACATTGTTTCTCAGCTCTGGCAATTACAGAGTCTTTATAACTTTGCAAACAATACTTTATAAAAAGTTTGTGGAAAACCAGATGACTTTACAATATGTGTGATTTTATTTACCTGTTCTGAATTTCTGACTTTATTATTCCAAAGAATAAGATACTTTCTTTACCTGCGATATGAAATTAATGGGACTCCTGTGTGATTTATCCACCTACTCCCTTTCTTTCCCTGTATGGCTGACGTGGGTGGAAGAATTGCCCACCCCTAGTAAGACTGCTGTTTGCATACTGGGGTGATGGTGCAGGGAGAGATGATCTACAGTAACAATTTATTTTTTCTTGGATCTTGTAAGGAACTTTTTTCTTTTGTTCTACCTGTCTGTGGGACACATTTTTATAACTAAAGTACACTAATTTAAAGTAACTCATTGTGTTGGGGTTTGTATGACAGCTGTAATGACCAACAGTGTCCCAAGTCTTTTGGATCTTAAGTCTACATTTGCACCGGACTTTGAGTCTAAAATATTAATAATTTTGCACTTCTTTCTAATTCTTCAGATGCATAGCTATTCTGCCTGCGTGCAGAAGTGAAGCAGCATAATCATGGGATAAACTTCTGTGTACAAACTAGTATCAAGTATAGAAATATCAAATATCAGGAGTCCAGTACCTGAAGCATAGTACACTTTTTTCCCTTCACTTGTAATACTGGCTGCTGCTGTAACTTTTTAAGCATTTACTCACGACTGTGTTGAAAAGTAGTCTGTCCTTGCAGAGACCTGTGCCCGATCTGGTGAACTTGAGGAAAGATTTTCACTGTAGCAATGCTGTGTGATTGTAACTGTAACTTTGATCTATCAATCTGATGACCTTGATGTTGGTAGTTACACTGAGATACATTGTCTATCTTTTCTAAGATATTTATACACTTTAGAGGAGTTGCAGCAAATCCATATTGTTGAATGTTATGTATTTGTTAGAGGTGATTATTTGCTCTAGGTGATAAGTGGCTCCGTAGTCTCCTGAAAGAGAAAGAATAGGGATCCAAAATCATGGTGGAGATACACTACAGAAACGTTTAAAGAAGGAAGATAAGGTTGTGTTAAAAAGAAGTATCATAGGAAAACTTGCAACTTTGTGGGGAAAATCAAGAGACAGCCAGTTTCTTATGGGGCTTACAGTTTGTTAATACTTGTCTGGAATAAAGGTCTAAATCGTGCAGTTTCTTCAGGTTTTCTGAACTAGATGTGAGATGGATACTCTCTAATACTTCAAAATCACACACAAATATGTTGGGAGATAATTATCAGTAGATGCTACTTCCAAGTGTTTTAATGAATAGGAAGAATAATTAAAAACCATAAAAATTCAGAACAAAATTTATGCAATTTCAGTTCAAATGATAACGTTTAAACAATACAGCCTTTTATGTAATGTAAATGTGAATAAAAAGTGATATCGTTAATACATTTTCTGTCCTATAAAATTACGTCTTTGGTGACACACAAATGAAGTTCCTAGTTTATCAAATTTTACAAATGCTCTTTTTCCCAACTATTTAGTGACATTATGGGAAAGTTTTGTTATCTAACATTTTGTGTTCTTTATATGGGTGTTAAAAAAAACAAATCACCAAACCCCATAGATTCCAGATTTTACTTGCATGCCTCCCCCTTTCCCATGTGCTGGGGGAGTTCAGAACTGGTTTATTAAAGGAATTTTATCCAGGATGTTCTTTTGGGAAAAAAAAAGTGTATCTTCAGATAACATACATAGAAGTGTTGATAGCATGAACTAAATGAGACCATGTTTAGAGTGTATATAGGGTTATGCTGTATTTCAGCATTTACAAAGGGTAGCAAGAATCATTTGCTGAAATATTTGGCTGTGTGTGACTTGTTTTCCTTTGTTGCAGGTTTGAAGGGGAGATGGAGATAATGTTGGGAATGTTTCAAACTTGGAAGAACGATTAATACTTCTGATAGCATAGACTTTGCTGTGTTTTTGACAAGCAAATAATTTGTTTTGATCATAGATTGCAAATGGAAGTGGTTATGAAGGTTGTAGACTGGTCATTAGTTTGTTGGAAACAATCAGTATGTCTCAGCAGCTGGGGAGCATGAATTAAAAACAAGTATTTAAAAAAAACCCTGGCTTTTCAAGAATTAGTAGAATTTTATGCAGGGAGCTGTTATAAATGCTAAAGTGTTCTGGGGTCAAAAAGTGTTTGCATAAGTTCTTGGAAGAAAATTTCAAAGGTACTGTCTTTTTGATTTATAAGTTTTTGGAGTTTGGGAATGTTTTCTGAGATTTGTTCTTTTGTTTTTATGCTAATCCTGTGGAACTGCCTGCTCATGGTTAGAAATGGCATGCTGAGGTTGATGGTCTGGTGGTCTGACCAGACAAGCTGTTCTTACAGTCTCATGACCACTGAGGTAGCTTTGAAATGGAATCATAGGTTGGTTTGGGATTTAATGGACCTTAAAGATGATGTAGTTCCAACCTCCCTGCCATGGGCAGGAAAATCCTTCATTTTGATTGTTTGAGAATATACTCAGTGCTGTTTTGATACTGTCTTGCTTAAATAACAACCCTTAGTGATATCAGGGACATTAATTGTGATAGAATATGCAAAATTAAGGCAGGAAATGCAGATGCTGCAGTTGTGAAATGCACAGTGTGTTTTAACTGCATGCACTGTTTATTGATTGCGTTCTAGATGATTGAACCCGAAAGTACGATTAATTGATAAACTGCTATTTCATTGGGTCTTGTGGGTGAATCTCAGTATATATTATAAAATTAAACTTAACCAACTACTAAAGCAGTCCTTAAAAAACCCAAAAGATACTTGATCAACACTGACTGAAAATAAGATGAAGTAGGTTGTAAGAAGTTGACCAGTATTCTTGTGATACTTGTAAATGCTGCGAGGTGTGTGGGTAATATATGCATCTGAGATAGCTAAATTCCATTTGTGCAAGCTCTTAAGGTGCTTGCTGTAGCAGGGGTGCAGAAGTACTTCTTTGTACAAATAAGTAATGCTTGTTCATGTAATAAAATATTTGAATATTCAATAACTTTGTTTTATAATGAAACTTTTTCTGTATAAAACATATTTAGAAGAAGTCAAAAACCAGAAAATTCTGCTAATTTTTCTAAGCTAATGGTGAAAACAGCTAGTATTTTCTAGAGTTAAATCCCTCTTGAAGTTTAAAGCACTGAACTGAGTTCTGTGAATTTTGGGTAGAGGGCAGTTAGGCATAATCAAGGATTTCCCTACTGTGGCTTTCCGTAAGCTGTTTAGTCTAAACTGTGTTAAGAGGCAGATTGCCTCTGGGAGAACTTCAGGTGCTTGTTTGCTGAAGGTTGAACGTTGGTTCTTCTGTGTATCTGCGGGTAAATCTTGCCTTTCCTCATGGGCTTCTTGGCAAGACTTCCAAATTAAAAATGTGCGGAGCTGCTTCCTTTTTGTGTGTGGATAACCTGTACAGAGAGGACATGATTGTACATTAAAAGACAACTACTGTATAACAGAGCTTACCTTAAAAGATACACGTGCAAATTTGGAGTAAGGAGATTCCTTGAGATAGTTCAAGATAAATAGAAATAAGGAAATTTTGTCTTGTGGAAAGAATATTGTTAATATTTCATTTATTTCACTTTAAAATTGAAATAATGTTTTTGGCACAAAAGAAAGGATTAGAGTGTTCTTTGCTAAAGAATGCAGTGTTTTCACTTCTCTCTTTATGCCCTGTTCTTCCAATTTTATTTTTTAAACAGCTAATTTATATGTTTAACATTTGTATAAAGTTTTCTTGAAGTATTCACCTCACAGAAAGAAAACAATGAAATAATGCAGGACATTGAGTTACATAAAGGGAACAGGAAATACCTGGATAGCTATTATGAGGTTTATGTATGGAAGGATATTGGTCAGTGCAGTAGCTGTGTAACTTTTTCGAGAATATTGTTCCTAACTGACTCCCTTCTAGCAACTCCTGGTGTAAAAGTGGTTTTTTAGTATGTAATAATTGCTTTTTCATAAATTTATTTATCTTTTTTTTTAATAAAGTCTCTCTTATTCAGAAGCAGGGCACAGAACTGTTAATTCGTAACGGTTACTCTGGTGAAGTTTTCTTTTAGGCACAGTGTAGAAGTATGTGGCATATAAGTTACGTAACACTTCTTGGTGAAGAATTACTTCTTTTATTTTTTTAAACCCTGGACATGTTTTTTATTTCTTAGTTTCATTGCAATCATGCCTATGCATATTTAATGGCTCTATGAGAAATCTCACTTTGGGGAATTTTTTATGAGGGTTGAAGTACCTGTTGATATAATTATTTATTTCATAGCAAAAGTAGGTTTTGAGGTAGTGGTGGGTATTCTTGATCCTTTTTGTCATTTAAGAAATTGGGAGAAAGTGATTTGTTTTTCCTAAACAATGAAAAGTGTGGCTGGGGAAGTTGGATCTTCCAGTGATTTAACATATCTTCAGGACTTGAAAGAGCTTTGTTTGCCTATCTGATTGTTACTTTTTGGCACTCAGACTGCTCTGGAATTATCCTAACCAATGGCTCAGCTGGATATTGAGTTTAGTGATATCTTCTGCTTCATCAGTGCAACTCCAATGTTCAGGACCAGTGGTGTATCTACAGGCTGAATTCAAGCAGTGTGTAGGTTTTTCTGCCACTATAGGGTCTTCTAAAATACGACTGGTTAGAGGTAGCCTGCTGTTAGCATTTAAATGTAAGAACACATTTTTCTGAGTTCAGAATAAATTCCACTGTTACTCAGAGATGAAGTACATTTCTGGCTTTTTTTGACGCTATTGTGCATGTTTATATGTATGTTTATGTTGAAAAATCCTGCATATATTGAGGGTAACATTCTGAACAACTGTGTTTCTCTGAATGCTCATTGAAATGATCCTGAAATAGAGAATGAACTTCAGAAAGTCCAGATGCCTGAAGGTCTTTCTGGAGATAATTTTTTTTAACAGGTTCGTTACTGTAAAACTTCTTCCGTTTGCTCACCTTGTTTTTATTTCATCCAAAATATGACTCCTTAACTGCTACCACATAAGAGGTTAACGATCCTATAATACTCCTCCTAGAACAAAAAAAGCCAAAGAAAGCCCCTTGGCTTTATACTGATGACTAGTCTAAGAAACAGGACTCTAGTGCTGTGGTGGTTTGCTTTCTTTGAGGATGAGGTGCTTAACTCCTGGGCCCCGGGGTGCAGGAACAGGATCCTACAATATACCTTGAGATCCTGGGGAAAGAAAAGATCCTACATCGACAAACGGCTCTCAGAAGAGAGTTCAAGAACATGTTTACAAGTTTTATGAGGCCTATTCGGTTTCACAGCTTTAGCGAGGTTTGTACAGTTGTACTGGTAGAAGGCAGGACTATTGGCTGTGTTTACTCTTTGGTGAAGTGGAGTAAATTAGAGAGCCCTGGCGCTGTTCTGTGGCAGGAGGCTAGATTAACATCTAGGAGGTGCAAAATACCTGCCCCTTGTCAACCTTCCTGTTGCCTCATTGAAAACACTTTACATTATACACTTTTATCTTATTCTTTCCTAACTTAATCACTTGAACTTGATTATATTCAGTTTTGTTGCTGTCAATGTTGCCATTACCTTAATGATGCAGAGCTCTCTGTGCTGTAGTACTGTATTCTTTTATATGCCTGTGTGTAGATAAATATATATATGGCTTCTTTATTCAAATACTTTTATTAGTTCTTGCTTTCTTCTGTCTGTTTCTTTGGACTGTGTGCTACTGACCTGCAGCTGATGAACAGTGATACAAGTGTTCATCACTATAACAAGTCTGGGTCAGTTCAGATCATTGTGTTCACAGTCTGCCATGGATTATACTTTCCCCTTCTATTTTCCATAATAATAAGTAGATGTTACTGGTTTTGGAAAGAGTATTTACATTCTTGAGGATGTTTGCCACACTGCAGTTCCTCCCTTCCCTTTTCACTCTATAGTGATTGTGAGAACCTGCCACACTACAAAGTGTACAACTTCACTCTTAGTATGTGTAGTACAAGAACACATAAATACTACTAATAAAAAGAATGAGCTTAATAATTTTAGTTCTATTTAGTATTAAGTATCTAACTGTGGCCTTTTGTCATTAGCTGTGTAACTTAAAAAAGTAGTTACATGTTAATGGAATAATATGCCAATATAGTGATGCTGGCAGTAAAGATATTTTTAATCTAATCAAATTCAAATTCTGTCTTTTGGTATATATATAATTAGTCTTACTGATTGTAGTGATGACTTTATTGAAAAGAAAATTTTTTTACAATCATAATGTGTTCCAAAAAGTGCTAAGCAATTTAAAAGAATGTATGTGAATTTTTTTTGATAGAAATAGTCCAAGGTGTGTAACTATTTTTTGGTTTTGTTTTAAAGATGTTATTTGCAACGTTCAAACATTTAGGAGAAATGTAGAAAACAGATGATAATGACAGAGTGAACAACTGCAACTGAGGATGAACTTGTGCTAAAATAATCATGCTTGTTTTTCTCCAGGAGTGCTGTGGCTTTCCTGCTAAAAGAAATTAATAAACCCCCTGAATGATCCCTGGCTTTATAAGTGGGAGCTATAAATATAGACATTGGGAAGTGATTTCTGTCTTTTGATCCGTGCAGAACTGGCAAAGTCAACATTGCAATATAATGTCCCATTCTTTAGTAGTAGTATTGAAAAGAAAAGTGAGAATTTGACATAAAACCAGTGTGAGGTCTGGAAGGATCATCTTAGAAGAGTGATCCGTTTAGAATTTGGTCTTGTGTATCAAAAATCAAAAAACAGTCTGAGAGATAGGCTTTTCAGGTACCTCACTGAGTTTTAGACCTAAGGGGCCTTTTAATTTGCAGTAGAAAATTGTTTCGTTTAAGGGGTATGACACAGCAGACTGGAGCTTCACCTTAGGGAAGTTAAATCTCAGTGAGGGCGTGTAAATAGTGTGATAGATATATGTGTGAGGTTGGGTAATTGCATTTTGCTGTTGGGTTTTTTTTTTGTTTTGTTGGGGTTTTTTGTTTGATTTATTTGTTAGGTTTTTTGTTTGTTTGTTTTTAATACATTTTTTTTGGGACAACAGCCAAAGAAATAATGAGGCAACAAGTGTAAGACATACTGAAATAATTTTTGTACAATGAAAATTTCTGAATCCTTTCTACCTGGAGACACAGAGGAAATAGAAATGGATTTACAATAAGCCATTTCTTACTCTGTAGTCTAATCTACCGCTGTTAAGTTTATATGTTCTTTCCATGCTTTTTCTTAAGGCATCAGACTTCAGTGAAAAACTGGACCCTTGGACCTGAGGCAACTAAGGGATTTGCTAGTTCTTAGGGATTTTTAAGAATGTCTGTCTTAAATAAAAAGGGAGTCAGTGCTATCTGTCCTGTAATAGGTGGAATGTACTCAACATAGCTAGTGTCTACTGAGAAAGGCAATGACCTTTTTGTTTATTAATTAAAGCAGAGATCTAAGCAGGGTACTGATAGCCAGTATCAAAGTACAAGTAGTTCAGTAGTTTGTTGGTGTGTTGTTGAATATGCCTGTCCAGGGCCAGAAGCTGTTGTTGAAAAATTAAAGTTAGAAGAAAATATACAAGAACCCTCGCAATATAAATTCCGAGACTCCCAATTGCAAAGTAATCCTTATCTTTCTTTAAGAATTTCTCTTACAATTGCTCTGGTTGCACTGCACTTAAGCCTGTGTCTTGTGACCAGTTTGTACTGTAAGTCGGGACCGCTACATAGCATTATGTGAAAACTTACGGACCTGTCTTGTGCACCCTTAATATCTGTGTTTCAGTAATGTATAGAGAAGATAAAAGAATATTCAGCAGTTTCTTTTGAATTGCTGATTATTGATATGGTTAAATGTTTATGAGAGTTTGGGTCTGGGCAGAAAACTGCCTCAGAGATTTCAAAGTCAAGTGAAATTTCTTTAGGCATTATTTTAATATTACTTCACAGAGAACATTTAATTAATGAACTGACATCTGTGATGATGCTAAATGTTTTCAAAATATGGTGTGATAGCTGTGATGGTCAAGAGTTTTTCTCAAGTGGTTTAAACACTCTGTAATCAGTGGTTACGGTGTGTTTTGCTGTTGGTTGTTGAACCTGCTGATTTGACTTCTCCACAAGTTTGTCTGCATCTGTTTTCATTAGTTTTTCCACAGAGAAGGTACTGCTTACAAGCTTTGAATCTCTCAAGCAGTTCATGCTGGAATAATGTATAGAATGTGCCAAAATAGAACATTTACATAGGAAATGCTCTATACAATCTTGTGATTGAGGGAGAGATACAGTTGATAGCCATATTTTTGGCAAGAGTCAGGTTTTGTCATTGGTATTGCAATTATGTTGTGGGGTTTTCCCAGCATAAACATTTGGAAAATACCATGACTTAATTGATTTCAAAAATGCAAAACTGCAATAGTTTCTTGCTGAATGGTAGTCTAATAAGAACTTCTTATTATCTGCGAAAAAAATATTTTTTGGCTGACATGTTGGGAATCCAGAGAGGTACCAGTTGACTGGAAGCTGACTAATGTTGTCCCAGTTTTCAAGAAGGGCAAGAAGGATGACCCTGGTCACTATAGATCTGTCAGTCACTTCAGTGACTGGTAAAATTATGGCAAAAATTATTTGAGAGGTATTGAAAAACACCTGAAGGTGGGGTTTTTTTCATGGGGGGAAAGTCCTGAATAGTCCAGAAACCTGATTTCTTTTTATGACAAGGTAACCCATCTAGTTCATCAAGGGAAGCCAGTTGATGTAATCTTTTTGGATTTCAGTAGTTTTCGATACTGTCTCTCACAGGATCCTTCTGGGCAAAATGTCCAGCATACAGGTGGATAAACACATCATGTGATGTGCACCTAACATCCTGTGGTTACTTTTTTCTGTAAAATACTTATGAACAATAATATTGTTATTATTGGAAAAACCTGCTGTGCAACAAATTTAAGTTCCATAGAAAGTAATTTAAGATAATAGATTTAGGATTCTTAGTTGTGCTTTACATGACTTGATCTTCAGGAAATACATATTTTCTTGAAGAAAGGTACTTATATTGTCGAACAGAATTGTAAAGAGAACTTAGTCTAATTTAGGTTTGTTCACGGAGCTTTCTTAGATTATTATTGGGAACATGACTGCTTGAAGTCTTTGGAGCTTGTTTTCAAACTTGATTCAGGGATTATTCAGCCTGCTTAAGAAAAGCAGCTGAAATATGGTATCCATGCTCTTCATAGAATAATAAGTGTTTATGACTAGTAAGAACTATTTTGGCTGTTTTTGTTTTACTTGGGTATTTAGTTATCTTGAATGATAGAATTCAATTTGATATTTGAGTGGAAAGATTGTAATTTCTCAGTAGAATTCTATAGATATTGGTGAAAAAAGAATAACTTGGAGATAAAAATAAGTGAGCATTTTTTGAGGTCAAAATGAGCATTTGTGTCTTGTTAGGTGATGTAGTAGCTCCAGACATTTCTGTTAACTGTCAGTTGGTTAAAGAACTACTTATGTCTGTTTAAAAGCTTTGAGATAAAATTTGCTGGCTCTTGACTCTGATGTCTGATTGTGGGGAGAAGGAGAATTGGCATACAGGAACAGTGCCTGACATTCTGACACTGTGGTGTGGAGCATTTTAGTAGTTCTTTTGAAGTGTGTTGATGATAATGACCAGATTAACTTCACTCTTTGTGAAGTTAATGTATTAATTTGGTCTTACAGAAATAGAATGGTTTTTCAGGAAGATGACAGTTCTTTTAAAAAATCCTAGGCAGGAGCTTACTTTTTTTGAAGGAGTGTCTCTTGGACTGATATTGAAAAGGAAAATATATAAATTAAACTCTGCTTAGTGCTTTGTAAGTTTTTAACCAAAAGAAAATTTTAGAAGCCTGTTTTTTCATAAAGAACACTTGAGTACAAGAATGGTCAGTGAATAATAAACTCAAAGGACTTGAATTTGTTATTAAAAAAAAAAATGGTTTTAGTGTCCAGTTTTTAGACATGTATGTTTTAGTCTTTGAGGAGAATGCTCTTTGTAACAGTGTGAATCAGTCGTTTTCAATCCCTTCAACATTTTTTGGACAGGTAGTCTCAATTGACTTTTTCCCCACTGCCACTGACTTCTCTGTACTGGGTGTAAGTCTGTGGACAGGCAGTTGGTTTACTTTTTTTCCAAACCATGGAGTTTAGAGGGTGTGAGTCCTAAAACACAGAGTTATGAGTTGTAGTTTTGTTACTGTACCATTTCTAAATACCATGCTGGTTAAGAAAGGGCCTATAAAAATCCTAGGAAAAGATGATTGCATAAAAAATACTAAGAAAGAGTGGCAGAATGAAGGCAGTCTTATGCTGAGTTTAAGTTGTGACTTAAAAGTTTGACCCTAGCACAGAAGAGGACAAAATTGAAGGTTGGATTTTTCTCTTAAGTTGTTTAAAGAAGCTGATGGAGCTTGACAGTACTTTGCCTTGTAGTGAAGAAGCAAACATTTGAATGTGAATGATGTGGTAGTGGGAAAGAGAAAAGAAGATTCAGGGAAGGAGAGAGTTTTATAAGGTTGGTCTTTGCTGTACCCACTGCAGGACTGAAGGGGACTTACGGATGAGTAAATCCTCTTGTATCTGTCAGTTGTGCCATTAACCTCCTTAGAGGATTTCTCCTGTCTACCACTCTTGTCAGACAGTTGCTCAAGCATGTCACTTCTCTAGTGTTTAGGATTTGCTTTTAAAAAGCTATCAGGAAATGATCACTTGAGTCTTTGGAAAAAAGTGTCAATTGGGGAACAAGAAATGATCATCAACTCAAATGGAAAAGATCTGTTAAAAAGGGAACACATCTTAATACCTTTGCTACAATAAGTGTAGTAGTTGACTATCCTGATATTTAACTGAGGTATCATAAGGTTCTGAAGAAAATTATCTTCTTTATTTGCAAATGTTTTTCAGATGTTCAGTAATATTAACTAGTTGCTGAAATGTTTTTTTTCCCACATCTTTAACCTCAGCTTACTTTATGACATAAAGGTTTTCTGTTAACATAGGAGGTGGTGTTTCTATTTTTTTTGTCTTCCAATTCTTTTGTATTCTACAGGACCTTTAAAAGTAATGTATCTTTAAAACATGTATGAACTTGATATGACCAGTGGCACCTATCTTACTGTATAATTTATTAGAGAATCTCGAGGCTTTAATTTACCAAATAAAAATTGATTTTTATTTAGATATATATATTTATAGTAAGCCCTCAGTTGACAGTTTAAGGATTAATTGCAATGACAATAAATATATAAACATAATCAGGTCTGTAAGAATACTAAAATTCTTCTAAATGCTTATTTTAATGCTTCTACATGCTTTTAGATGTTCTGAAGGAGGCTAAGTTTCAGACTGTTGAAAACTGAAGGTGAAGTATCCTCTTATGTTCCATTTCCCTTTTGTGAATGGGAACTGGAACGTTAGTAGTTGCACAGGTGTGTTCACTCTTAAATGATTCTTGAATCAAATCTTCCATGCCTCCAGTATTTTGTAGTTTCCAAATCAGAGTTCTGCTTCATCTTCAGCATAATAAACATCTAAAAATTAAGATTAGAGATATTAAGATATTAAGATTAATATTTTTGTGATAATAAACTTGTGATTAAAACAAAAGGTTAAAAAAAGGTATCTTACTGTTTTGAGTTTTGTGACATGCCCTGGTAGGATAAGCATCAGTGTGTGCACTGAGTATATATAGTTAAATTGGCTCAGTATTGCACTTCTTTCAAGATTACTGCAGGCCTTTCCTGCTTCCTTCTAGAAGTCTGAATGGATTTAGGAAAACAAAACACAAACACTGCATTGCAGCTGGCATTACTTTAGAAATTTATTTTGAAAAAATTCATCTATATGCAGAGAGTGAGAGTTAACAATGTTTAGAACTGAAGTGGAAAGGAAGTATACACATTTATTCAGTGTGTTCCCGTTGGAATTTGATTGTTTGAAATGTATCAGAAAGGATTAGTGTTTCAACAACATAAGATAAGGCTTTTAATCAGTCCTTTACCATCCAGGTTTCTTTCATGCGTCTTTTTTCCTCTAATATGTTTTGCAAGGTTTGAGATTTTGGACAAATGTTTCAAGTAGTGCATGTCAGGATTTATTAATAATATAGGACTATGAAATCCTATATGGATATCATCATTATTATATGACCTTTAGGTTACCTATGCAATTTTACCTGCCCAAAATGCTGTAATAACTTCAATGTGAAGATTGTCAGGCTTTTCTGTACAGTTAAAGCAGTGAAGTGTAGTTTTAATATGCATGTTGCTATAGGTAGTGCAAATGAAATGTAGAGCAGTAATTCTGAAGTTCTAAGACCTTTTAAATTTCTTGTAAAAGAAGAGGAAAAAATCCTCATTTTCCTCCCAGGACACATTTTTTTTCTTTAAATTTTTATCTACAAGCCTCTATATGAAATGCAGTATGTTTTAGAATTTAAAGTTTTGTGTAAGTCATTTAGTAAACTACTTAAAATCTTCTGTTACACTTTGATCAAGCAGTGTAATTACATACTAGGGATGTGGAGTATCAGTGTAATCAGTGATTGTAATTATTCCTATCATTTAAGGGAAGCTTCAGTTTCTTGTTTGAGATCTTAAGAGTTTGGATGAAAGACTATTGCCTGGTTTGCATATGGTCAGACTTCCTATTTAAAAGATAAAAACCCTTCCAACTGTCTGAAATGCAACATGCTATTAAAACAATGCTATGTTTTCAAAGTCTAAAATATTAGATGTTAGAATTTTTACTTGTTCTTTTCTGTCTGTGCATTCTGTAGTTTTTTAACCTCAGAGAGTTCTTTTTATAGTGTTTATACTTTTTATAGTGTTATAGTATTTTTATAGTTCTTTCTATAGTGTTCAAGTAGCTATTCGGTAATTCTTTTTATCCTTGAATTCTATCTTGCTTAGTTTCAGGCAGTATTTCATGCATCCTTGCACAAATACAAAATATCTGTCACTCTATTCTACTTCTCAAAGCTCTCTGAATTCACTTTCGTAATAAAGCTAAGCAAGTTTGAGTGGTGGTACTCTTACTTACAGCTGAGGGCCAAGGTGTAGAGGGAGCCCAGAGTTATTAAGTGTCGCTTTTGTAGAAACATATTAGATCTGGGGGATCTGTGAAAACACTGTAAATATGAAAATTTAGAGGCTAGTAGAAGAGAAGGAACCTGCCCTGAAAATGAGTCTCTTGGTTAGGTTTTGAAGAATCTGAAGTACAGCCCTTATCTGTGGTGACAAATACTCTAATAGAATCTGTACACAGTTAAGTACAGCTGGATTTTTTTTAAGCCATGAAAGGCCATATCTTTGCTTACAGAGCTCTTACATATTTTGTAAAAGAGGGTGTTTTCTCCCTGTTAAGAAATGTTCATGCTTTGACTTTCATAGTGTCTCTGCTGTTGTTTGTGCAACTCTTGCACCCTGGACTTACATGTTATGGTATCATGGTCAGTTTCTTCTGATCCAAGGCCTTGTTGCCACTGAAAAGAGCTATTACTTCAGTATCCTGTTTGCATCCCTTGTGCTAGCCTGAGTGCTCCCATGGCAGTACGGAGTAGGATCAGGAAACTGATGTAATTCAGAACTGAGTCAAAAATAAATAGAATGATTTTTGCGGTAGACTTGATGTACGTCTACACAAGCAGCTAAGTCAGTGCAGTAGAAGGAACAGAAATACAAGGAGAAGGATTGCTCTTCTAAGTATGAGCCTGGGGACTTGCAGGTTGGTGTAAGACAATGGAAAGAATTGTGTTCTAACAGGGGAATGTGGCATGTGGAGTGGAAAGGTGAGACTAAATGCTTTTTTTCCATTTTCTTTCTCAGTTTTTTTGCTAGACAATCTTAAATCATCAGTATATTTGCAAATAATTTAGACTCTAGCTATCCTGACAATTGTTTTGAAGGAAATAAATATTGTGAAAGTAGTATTATGTAGAGATAATTTCTTCAGCATTTGTCTTTGTGTAGGGAACCAAAGTTAATACAGCACCCCTGAGGGAAACTGATCTGTTTACTTGATCTGTTTTTATTGACCCGGAGATTTACTGCATTTTAGAAAAAGAGGTGTTGGGAAATTGTCTTAATTCCTAGGGCTCATGGTCATGCAGTACCTCAAGTGTATTGTTTTGACACCACTCATTTCTCAGTTCAGACTGAAGGAAGCAAGTTGATTACAGCAAAGTTTTGGTGATCTAATTCTTGGTTTTGAATTGAAGGTCTTGATGACTAAGTATTCCTCAAGTCTGAATTGATTTGCAGTATTTCTAAAGATTGAACTGTTAACTTCTGCATAGATAACGTCTGTTACATTTTAGCCATGTGATGGTAACAATGAGAAACTAGTAATAAATCCTAAAACAATCAAATGTGTATACAGGCAATTATAGAAAGCAATGCTAAAAGAAGTCTACTAATATTGACAAAAATGTCAAAACCCCAACAGCAAAGTGTGTTGTGTGGTAACCTTTCTGTTCAACCTACTGGACCCTTTAAAGATTGTTCTATATAAAAGCTTTTTTGAGGCTTTTTTTGCAGGGTGGATTTTAAGTTTTGTTTATTTTTGTTTCTATGCCATTATTTCTGTAGCATATTAATTCTCAACATCACTTAGCTCAGTAATCTGTCTAGCTGAAAAGCATGAGATCCAGGCAACACCTTTTAAATTTGGAGACTTGATTCTGCTTGGACAAGTACTCCAGATGTATTTCTGTAAGGAAAAAGTTTGGCTGTGAGCATTTAGGAAACAGGTCCCTCCCTCTCTGTGTGATCAGAATCATACTGTTTTCCTCTCTGAGGCTGAAATAAGGTCCA
The DNA here is from genome assembly GCA_035221455.1 of Xenops minutus. Classification (NCBI taxonomy): domain Eukaryota; kingdom Metazoa; phylum Chordata; class Aves; order Passeriformes; family Furnariidae; genus Xenops; species Xenops minutus. The sequence goes on along the minus strand of JAWWEE010000158.1, from coordinate 35,794,097 downwards.
ACAGTTGCAGCTGGCAACCAAGATTTGTCATGTAGTTATAAGACTGGGTGTTGGCCAGTGAAAGACTAATGAAAGGGAAGAAGACAATCACTTATAGAAGACCTAAATTTTGGAAGGAGTTGAGAATTGCATTCAAGTCAAAGGACATAAAAGCTTTTATAACCTTAATTAGATAATTACCAAAGTATTTAGTTCTGGGTTTATTTTTGTAGGAAGAGTTTGTGGGCACCCTTACTCCAAGTATTTGAAGTAAGGTGTGGTGCGTGTGTGCATGTAACATGTTACCTTCCAAAAAAATCCATACTTTTGTAACTATTTTGTGTGTACTTTGTTATTTATGTAACAACTTTGCATTCACTGGTGAAAACTGGGATAACATGTTGAATTTGTGAAATTGTGTTGGTCGTTTGCTGCCTTAGGGGAGTGCAAATTATATGTAATTGTAGCTTTCTGCAGAAGGCTGTTAACTTTCTCTTTGATTAGAGACAGTTTTGTAGTGTTTTTTAGAATCTAAATAGTGTAATTGCAGTTGAGTAGTTGGGTTTGCTGATTCTGGATCTTGGTCCCTACCTTTTATCTTGAAATATCTGTGCAATCAGTATGAAGTCTGTTTTGGTGTGTTTGGGGCTTTTTTGGTGTGGACTTGGTGTTGTTTCCCCCCACATCCCTTAACACCTCCTCTCTTAGCATACACTGCTCGGTGCATTACTGTTTCTCACTCACCAAGTGACAGTGGTTAGTTGAGCATTCTTTCATGACAGACTCGTAACTGAAATACTCATAATTGCCTTGTTCTCACTAGGATTTTGATTAAATCATTACTTAGCTAGTACAAGGTAAAGGAACATATTCTAATTTGGTTCACCAGTGAGCACAAGGCCAGAGGGGCTAAAAGCAGGGCTGATATGTGAAGTCTTATATGATGATATCACTTAGTCTCAAGAAAGGAGTGATGCAAGAATGCTATCACCCTGGTTAGACTGTTTCAGGCTGTAACCACTGAGTAATGAAAATGTACAACCACTCCCTTTAAAAAAATCTTTCAAGGATAGAATATGTACCAATTATAGCACTTCCCCCGCCTCCTTTAATAATGTTGTATTGTTGCTTTTGAGCTCAGTAGAGCAATGTGATCTCTACTTTACTTTTCTTATCTTAGTTTTTTAAATCTCTCTTCCTGGGAAATTTTTTGTTGAATCTTTTAGCGAGTTAGCTACTGAATGACTTCAGTCACTTGAGAGTCATAATGAGGACAAGTGAGTTTGTGTAATGATGGCCAATCCAGTAGTATCATTGACAGTTTAAATTTTGTATTCACGTCTGCAATTTCCCTTGCCTTCCCTAGGATTTTGTCTTGTAAAAGTCAAGATACAAGTCCTTTCACTTTGTAGTGAAGAGACTACTTTTGCCCTCAACAAACTTATTACCTTTATTTTTCAACTATTTTTACCTATTTTAAAGTTTGATGAGATGGCTTGTATATTCTGCTGAATTTATTATCATCTACTACATTAGTAGGCAAGTAGATATTTTTCTTGCTTTTTAAATTAGGTGGGTAGCATGATTGGTGCTTTAAAAAACCAGCATTATTTTTCTCCATAAAGAACAGTACACTGGACCCAACTCTCCCTTGATATTCTAACCTTCAGCTGTCTTCAGTAGTAAGCAAAATGTGAATCTATAAAATAGTTGTTTCCTGTATAATGGATTTGTAAATTAGGTATTTGAATTCATGCACTCATTTCTTATGTCTTGGCATTAAAAGCTAAATTGCTAATTGCTGTGTACTTAATTTAATATGACTTTGAGTTTGGAAGAAAATGTATAATAGAATTTATGCTGGCAGTGCCATAAGGACAAAAATGTGTGCATATATTAAAATGTTTCATATCATTGCTGTAGAGTTACTGTACAAAATAATATCTGTTCATCTTAAAAATTATAAAAATAATACTTAGTGTCTAGGGCAGAAATATTTTTGTTGTTATTGACTCACTGAAATAAGTAATGCAAAACAGTGCTTTTTTTTTTTTTCTTTTTTCCATCTTTGCTTTATTTTAGGAATAGAATGGAATAAAATCTTTTTTCTTTTTGTCTTCTTTGTGTATTTTCAGGCTCGGATAGCGTTTTTACAAGGGGAAAGAAAGGGTCAAGAAAATTTGAAGAAAGATTTAGTGAGAAGAATAAAAATGTTAGAATATGCATTAAAACAAGAAAGGTAGGTATACAAATTGTTCAGCTTTTTTCTGACCTGAAAAATTCATAGACTAAAAGGAACTCAGTCACATTGAGCTATCTTTATTAGTTGATTCTTTGTTACTTTATGTGAACTCTTTTTATGGTTGGTCATCTTCACGCTGTTTTCTGACAAACCTTAGTGTTAGCTAAACTAAAAAGTTGTATAATTGTCAAAATGTTTGGACTTGTGTCTTAGACTGAACAGTTTGCCTTTTCTGAGTTAGAATTATGGTACACTAAGTAAGAATGGACATGCCCAACAGGTTTATACCTTATTACTGCATGTTTACCTGTGCTTTGGTGATATTGAACTTGAAAGGATGAAAAATATTGTTTGTTTGATCCCTTTCAAGTATTTTCTATGTGTTGCATGATGAAAACTATATTTTTGTGACAGAATGGAATGATTTAAGTTTATTTTGAGTTTTGCAGTATTGTTTTTTCATGGGGTAGACACAAGCATATTTAGTCTCAATAGGTCCATTTTCTGTAGCATTAATTTAATGCTTTAAAAATTAAAATTCCATTCAGTTGGTGTAGTCTAATATCCTTCAAACCTACATGCTTTTTGTTGCCTGCTTATTTCATTTGACCAAAATTGGTAGTTAATTTTGCAACAACACTAGGAAAATAATCTTGTCATGTGCCTGTGCTTTCAGGAGTGGACTCTGTTCTTATATTTAATTTTGTCTTGCTCTCAAAAATTAGCTGAATCCAATAGTGAAACAACTTGGGGATCAGGCAAGAAAATAGGTACTCTTCGTTTATTTTGCTTTCAGGGAAACATTCCTGCCAGAGCAAACTTAAAATTTTATGTCAAAGTGTAGTGAGGCTTCACCTGGACATTTTTTAGTTATCCAAGTGTAAGTATATCTAAATACATTTTACATTATGAATTAGTACTGTGAGTGACTAGTACAGAAAAAACTTTCAGTTGTTTTCATAATAAGAACTAGTGTTTTGGCAGTGATGGCCACAGTCTTCTGTGTGAAGTGTCCAGCATAAAAGTGCTTCAGAAAACTGTATATTCACACAGAAAGCCTTTTCAGCACATCATGTCTTTTCTGGTGAAGTAATAGGCAGAAAGGATCTATTACTTCATTTGGCCTTGTCCTTGTAATGGAAAGTAGCTCAAGGTGTCCAACTAGTGTAAGACTAGTTGTTACACGGTTATTATTGTATAGGTAATATGCAAGTCAGTCTGGATTCAAGGCAGATGAGATGCATGCAGAGTGTTTGGGGTGTATGTACTCTTCCTATAAAGAACATTGAGCATATCGCGGAAGTAATATGCTTATGGCAGACCCAAGTGTCTTTGAGATAAGTAACTTTCTGAAGTTTAAGGAAAATATATTGGTTATTTTGGCAATAAACTATGCTGCACAGAGACTTTCTGCAAATGCACACCATGTGGCTGTGAGGATTGCCTGCTAATTGAGATAAATCAGAGGCAATTAATTACAGCTGGAGTGTGAAGACAAATGGCATTGGTGAAACCTCATTCCTGCTTTCTTCTGAAATGCAGCTGTCATTATAGTTTCTTTCCATGAAATGCCAAAATTCATGTGATGGGCAAGAAGCTTGTAAACATGTACACCATGAAGCAGAACAGCAGAAACACACCATTTTCTTTAGCTCTTGTGGCTAGTGGGTACAAGCCAACACTGCATAGTTTTTGAGAGGAAAATCCTTCCTTAAGTTGTAGCCAGAATTCTTATGGAGATTGCTAGAAACAGGAACTGAAACTTGGGTTGGTTGGTGAATGTGTGGGAGGCAATGAGGAAGCTACAAATGCCCAGTAATTTGAGGGAATCTAACTGTGAAAGTATGATGGATTGAGTAAGGAAGGCAAGCAGGTACTGACTTGTTACTAAATCATCTGAGAATGATACTATGTTGGTTTCTTGCTTGTCGAACTCAGTGTTCAGCATAATACATGTTACTTTTTTGCTGTTGTTCGTCTGAGTGAAGAATCACGACTAAGAAAATATACCATCTTTAAAACAAAATAAAGTCTTGAGAATTTCAGACCTGAAAATTGTTGACAGCAAATTTCAGTGTTGCACCTGATTCCTTTTCTTGTTGTTTAACTCCACACCATCAAAAAGCATCATGCAGTGAAATACCAATTATAAGGAGTCAGGAACAAACTAATTCAGACAACAACTGTTGTGATTTTTCAGAAAAAGGATATGAAATGGGACATCAGTGTGTAAGTTTAAATAAAATGCAGTAATTGTTACAAAAAAAAAATAGTTTGATACTTCTAGTATTTATCTCTACGTATGTATAATAATGTTTTGGGGAAGTAAAATGTTATTATTTTAGTGTCCTTAAATGCTTCGGTAGTTCAGTATTAATTTTGTGTTAATAAAATGAGGTCCTATGTAGTTTTATATATGAGGATTCTTTGGTTTGTAGCTAGTGTGTATTCCTTTATGATGCTTTGCAGACCCAGCCAGACGTCTGGTCTGCACTCTGAGTGACTCGACTCTGAGCTTCATTACCATAGTGCTGTGCTTAGATTAATGAGACTGGCTGAAATCATAGAAGTGGGGCTGTATTTTGACTTCATAGGCTTTGAACTGGAGCTAACTTATACCTTTGCAACCGAGTAATAGGATTCAACAGTTACACAGCAGAACGCAGTTAAATCAACTTAGAGCATTGTTTCTTCTCTTACTTTTTCACTCGTGGAAACCCAGCCTTATCTAAGTCAATACTCTGAGGATTCAAAAGTTGCCTCTTGTAGAATTCAGTTACTGTGTGGTGTGGAAGAGTAATGTCATTGACTTGTCAACAACACTGTAGCTTGTTAGTGCTTTTGAAGATATATAATGATTACTCCTGTTTGTGTGATAATAGGGAAAGGAATGGATGTGTGAATATATGGTTTATTGGAATTTAATAAGATTAATTTCTTGCTGTGAAGTTGCGATGTGGAAGATAACTAATCTCATTGCCTTCAGCAATATTTTGGCTTATTTGTAGTGGCTAGTCTTTGGTATAATTTTAGGTCAGATACATCATTATCTGCTCTAATCAACAATTAAAGCAGAATTTTAATTAATGTTCTGAAGTTGTAACTCCAAAAATGGAACAACTGCCCATAAATAGTATTTCCACAGCTCTAACTTGAACAAATTTAGGTTGGCTTTTCAATTAGAATGCCTTATGGGCTTGACTTATGAATCGAGCAAAAATATTTTGTCAGCTTTATTTAACTTGAATTATTTTCACTTTGGTTATTTTGAGGATTAAAACCCCCCTAATGTACAGTACTTTATAGGGCATATAAATTACAGTATGTACTTTCCATATCTGGAAAGCTTGGTGGAACACTGCCCTATTACAATGTAGCACAAAGGTTTGTCTCTGTTTAAAGAGAGCACCTGGAGCAAAAAGTCTCACTAGTGCATGTAATAGCTAAGAACCTCTTCATAAATAATTAAAAAATATTATTCTATTTAATGGACAGTCAGATTCAGGTCACACAGAAGTCTTCAGGAGCCTCACAGTTTTTCAGTTACAATGTGATTGCCACAAAATGAGGGATTTTATCTTACTAAAAAGGGTCAATAGTGCCATCTACTGACACTTGGTTAATGAGACTTCCTAATTGCAATTTTAGCAGAAACTTTTGTAACTTAAAAGAAAATCTTCTATACCATCAAATATATCAGGCAATATTTGAGTATTTTTGCAGTAGTGGCTCAGCCATTTGAGAAGTTTCCTTGGAAATCCTTGATCTTGTCGACCACGTGTTCCATTATATATCTCTTCTTGAGAATTTTCATATTCAAGAGTGGTCTTTAAAATTGATGGGAGCTAGGTGTGGTTCAGTTATATTCTTAAAACTTTGGTCAAGTGTTTCATTTAGAATTACAAAGACAACTGCATTTCAGACTTCTTTAAAATATGACTGTTACTGTTTTTACAAAGATTTTTTTGCCTTGGCTCCTGCAGAACATCTAGAGCTCTTTATCCTGAGATTTTGAGTATTTTTGCGAAGGATCTATGAAGCAAAAGTTAAACTGTGAATGATAATGTTTGAGGACTCCAGCATATAGGTGTAGGTAGTTCAAATGATGTTCTTGGAGGTAGAGGGAGTTGAAGACATTTCAATAGGCAATTTAGGTAGAGAATAAGATTTTGAAGGCTTGTGCATACCTCCATGGAAATAGTCTCACCAAGACCAATTTTTTACAGAGGGATGGAGAAGGAGTGATTAGGGATAGGTTATCAGAGATCAGAAGATGGGAAGAAGTGAGGCATATTTGCATTGGTGGACTAAGCAGGAATTGGAAGCTAAGCCTCCAGTCAATGAGGAGGAGAAAATCAGTAAGAGAATACACGTGATGAGAGAAACTAGCACTCTAACATGGTTCTTCTGAGGGAAAGATATGTATCCTAAGCAAAGATGGAACAGGAGAGAAATGGAAGTGGAAATTGAAAGTGGCAGATAGGCAGGTATCCCAAATAAGTGATTCATTCGTTGCAGTGTGATTGGCTACCTATGACAGTGGTACCACTGGAAAAATAATTTCTGCTAAACAGTTGAACCTGCTGTTTTTTTAAAGATCCTCTTATTAGCTGGTATACATGAAAAGCCCCATATTCTTGGAGAATGTACTAAACTCTAATAACTTATTTGCTAATTGTGAATAATTGTAAAAATATTATCTTGAAACTATGTTCTTGGAAGACTAGACATAATTGTTTGATGCAATAAATATCAACAATTTTATTTGGATTGATTATACTGTGTTTGTATGGTTGCTTTAATTGGGAATAATGGAATGTTTTGAGTTGATCAAATTCTAGTATGCTAATTTGTTAAACATCTGCATACTTTTTCAGGGCAAAATATCATAAATTAAAATATGGCACAGAATTGAACCAAGGGGACTTGAAAATGCCAACTTTTGAATCAGGTAACTTTCTTGCAATAGATTTGGTCTGTTCAGTTTATTTTAGCTTTCCATCTTCCCCCCAGCTTTCACTTTAGGTATGTTATAAGCAATATATCTAGGAAAGATTTGACATTGGGTAAATATTGTTTAATCTAAAATCAAGGATAAAACTCCAAAGAGGGAAAAATAGGATATCCTAGTTGCTGCTCTGGAGTGCACCTGATTTTACATTGTAAATACCAAATTGATAAGAACAGTTTTGCTCTTCACAGTACTGCAGATAGAGGAAAGCATTTCTCATAAAAATGCTGGGCTGTTTAATAAGAAGAATTTAATCTGGTTTCTTTTGCAATGCTGGTCTTTGGGAAGTCACACTTTTGGTGTATATTTGTATAGCAGGCCTTAAAACCGTGGTTTACAGATTTATGTATCACCCTCCCTTTTTTTTCCCCTTCTCTTTTATAAGTGCCACAGTTGGGGTATTTTTATACCCAGTTGAAGCTAGAGATCATGATTCATGTTTCTTGCTTGCTGGGAATTTTTGTTTGTGTTTAAAAGCATTATAAGTTAGATGTTAACTATGACACTGTATCTTCCAGAAGATACCAAAGATACAGAGGTTCCTGCAGTACCTCAAAATAGCCAATTGACCTGGAAGCAAGGCAGACAGTTACTGCGACAGTAAGTAACATTGTTGAATATTGATATATTCAAACTTTTCCCTGAAGTATGAGGAGCTGTATATATGCTTACTCTGTGAAACAGAGTAATTGAGATGGGCAAATAGTGGTTTGTTTTCCAGGACTTTCATGGTCTTGAGCTTTAAGCAGTATAGAGTAAGATTTTCCATATGAGATGGATTTTTCTTATTTTTCCTAAAATTATGTAACATTCATTTTTAACAGTGAATACTAAGTTTCCTTTTTCCTCAGATATGCTTTCCTCTTTCTTTCCTCTCTTAATGCATCTAGGTATCTTCAGGAAGTAGGATATACAGATACAATATTGGATGTACGCTCCCAGAGGGTAAGGTCTTTGCTTGGGCTCTCCAATTCAGAACCAAATGGTTCCGTAGAGACAAAGAACTTAGAACAGATCCTGAACGGTGGTGAATCTCCTTCGTCAAAACAAAAGGGACAGGAAATCAAAAGGTAAGTGAAGAGACAAGAAATGCATAAAGTTTGTTTTGCTTAGTCATTGATACCTACTGGTCAGTGCAAATTGAACTTTCAGCTAGAGTCTCTGAACAGCTGTGAGTGTAGCTGACCACAAATGATTATGGACTTAACTGAAACTGATTATACATAGGAACATATATATTATGTACATGTATGTATACTATACTAATATATACAGGAAAACTGTATATTGAAGTTGAATTATGTCATGTGAATACTTTGGAGTTGGTATTTTAAGGAAAGATTCTGCTGAGTGGTGCTTTTCTAATAAGGACTTAGGCAGCTGTAGAAACTTCTTCATACAACCATTTCTAGTTTTGCTAGCTTTAAAGCTCTTAAGATGTCAGGTAGCAATTTCATTTAATCTGGTTAATCTTCTGAATCTCTTCAGCAAATAAAACGGATTCTTTCAATGCTTTTACTTACGTAGGAATTCTGGTGATGTTCTTGAAACATTTAACTTCTTAGAAAACGCGGATGATAGCGATGAAGAAGAGGAGAATGACATGATAGAAGATATTGCAGAAGGAAAAGAAAAGCATCGGATAAATAAGAAACACAAAGTAAAAGATCTTTTATTTTGGGTTTTTTAAAAATAGATCTGAAATTCTCCTTAAAAAGAGAATCTTTCCCCCTGGATGATATAAATGTGTTTGTTGCACCTTTGTGATCTGAACGGATTGTAAGCACATGTGTTATTAGTAAATTTTCTGGTTTAGTTAATATATTAAATTGAAAAATTAAAAACAACCAACCAACCTGTTTGTAAATGTCAATTAATTGATGAATTTGCCATCTCAGCTTCTCTGCATACTTTGAGTCCTTTTATGAGGCAAATTTAGTGCGATACAAGGTGCATCCTTTTTGAATTTTGGAGAAGGTAGGGACAATTCCTTAGAGGAAATTTAATTATGTAATGTGAAGAAAAAAAATTGCTTCCACGTCAAATGTATGTTTATATCTTCCTTTTAGTCAGTTTTTTTGCCAAATATATGAAGAGCCTAGCAGAGACTTGTCTCAAATCACCTTTTGCTTAAGATTCAATTAAGTTTTGTTCAGTTTTCATTTTCTCTTTAGTTTTCCATTTTGTGAGCAGCTTTCCAGATAGACTGTATTACCTGTCCCATCTTCATTCTTTCTGCTGTACTGAAAGTCTCCTTGTCTTAGGGGTTTCTTTGTGTAAAAACATGGATTGATGAGTGTTGTACTGAGAGTTTGGGTTTTCCTTAGAACAATATTCTGTAGCATGATGATGCTCTGGCTGCATTGGATTTTCTTTAATAGTTGGCACTATTAACTTGACTTGATGCAAGTCTTCATGTCCCAACTTGACTTGTCAGGAAGTAGTTTCCATCATACCTTTGGTATTAACTTGTACTTCTGGTAATCTGATTAATCAAGCAATCAGTTGAATCTCTTCTGTTCTAAGGCAGTAGATAGTCTGAGAAAAGGATTATTTAGTCAGTGTATCTCTAAGCACATATGAAAATATTACACTCACTTTTTTGATTATTTTACAAAGCTTGTTTTTCTACAGAAAGCAAAAGGATCATGTATAGTTATCTTTATAAAAATTGTTCGTTTTTGCAGAAATAAGAATATTGTGCAATAATAGAAAAATAACCCTATGTGGAAATTTTGTTCACCTGAAAAATGAAATAAAACTTTTCACTGATGCCTTGGCAGAGGGTTTATTTGTTTTGTTTAAGGTGAAGGTGTGGTAGAAGTAGTAAAAAGACACTTTTCTTAAAATGCTTCATTTTCCAAATTTATGCTTAGCACTGAAATAGAACTGGAAAGCAAAAAAAAGACTTCTGGACCAGTAGAAAGCAGCTTGTAAGTTGTTTGTAAGGCTTCCCTGCAGAGCTATTGATAGTCAAGAAAATCAACAGTTTTCTAATTGTTATGTGTTAAATAACAAACATGAAGCCTGGGATGTAGGGGATTATTTTTGTTGGCAAAGCTAGTGTCAGTGTTCTTTTTATGTCCTAGTGATCACTAGGCTGCACTGCTCACTCTCTCTTTTTTTTTTTTTAAATAAACCAACTGAGATCTAAGTGTGTTTTTCTGCATTTCACGTTGAATTTTCCCCTGCAACCAATTACTCAATGAGATTAATTTATATCTCTTCTAACCTAAATTACTAGGAAATCTGTTCATAATTCAAACACAGAAAAATGTCTATCTGCTTGCAGATTGGTAATGAAGGTTTAGCTGCTGACCTTACAGATGACCCTGATACTGAAGAAGCTTTGAAAGAATTTGACTTTTTAGTGACAGCTGAAGATGGTGAGGGAGCTGGAGAAGCTCGAAGTTCAGGAGATGGAACAGAGTGGGGTAAGATGCTAACAAAAGCACTTAGAAATGAGGGAATACTTATTCATGATAGTACATAAGCATTGCAATACCTGCTAAAGTGGTGTGGATGTGTGGATGATTGTGATGTTCAAATGTTGATGCTAAGAAAATGGTATATTGTATGCTGAAACTTTCATATATATATATATATGCTGTCGTAGTTGCCACAATTACAATTATATTTGTTTCAGGTTTTGTTTTTGATGCCAAAACTAAGAGAAGAACATTTTCTTACTTAAATAAGAAAGGCTAGGATTCTGAATGTTTCCATACGTGTATTAAATTTGCTTTCAAACATAGGTATTTTATTTTCTCATTTGTTTCTTCTCAGGACTTTTAAACTTCTTGTATTTAAATTAAATGTATTTCTTTGGGGTACTTGAAAAATGGACCATTAGTATTTTCAGTTTTTCTGACTGAGACTTTTAGATGTTGTTGCTTATATGGCTTATACTAGTGAAATAAAATAAAAAAATACTTTTGTAATAGCCCAACCTTTTAGTACTAATTTGGTGTGAAACAAAATATGTTAAAGTCAGAAATTCTTGCAACCTGCATGTTTCAAAAGAAGAAACTGAAAGAACGAGAAAATTTGTGTAGGAAAAAGAAGTTACCCAAGTAATTCATATCTGCCTTTAAATGGGAAATTGACTATCTTGATTTTTGAGCTGTGATACAAGCAATTTTGTAGTTGCATACTGTAAGTTTTTAATTATAAGCCCCAGAAGAATCACTACATCATGTTGTTTGACCATTTTATGTCATTGAGACGATAAAGTCATATTTCAATAAACACCCTGGGGGAGCAAAGCAAATATAAAGATCTACAGAAATTAAAATAATGGCACATCTTCCAGGAAAATAATCCAGTGTTGATTTTGAAAGTATCAAGGAGTAGAAAGCATTCCTTCCAGAAAAGCAGTATCATAGGATTAGTCACCTTTATTTTTAAAACTCAGTCATGTTTCTAGTTGGAAAATGAATCTGAGCAAATGGTTGCCTTTTGTTTTGGTAATAATTGTCTATTTATAGTAGAATTCTAGTTGCTTGGTGTTATTCCTCTTTGAAGTTGCTGTTATTTGATCAGTTTCTTGATCATCTTTTTATTTAGGCACACAGGTAGAGCTGTTGGTGTAAGATGTCTCAGAACCTGAAGTGGAGTCTTTTACTTTGTAACTTTCCTTCAAACATACAGTGATGCAGAAAGTTCTGGTTCTAGCATCAGTCTTGCTGCTTTTGTATATAAAAGCAAAGATAGTTTGATACTGTAGTTCATGCAGCCTATACTATAATTCATCCATTTTTACCACAGTAGGCTGCTGAGAATTATTGTATTGAACTAGCTTGTCCCTTTAAATTCCAAGTCATTGTTTCCAAAGATTACTTTCCAGTGTGTTATCTCTGTCATCTTCTCAAGTAGTTACCCAATTTTAAGGTCTATTTTAAAAACTAAATTGACCCACCACAATTTTTGTTGAGTAGTTCAAATGTCTTTTTTTACTTTTTAAGTGAACCCATAGCAAAAATGAAGCATTTAGGAGTTTGTATACAGTTGTGACAGCTTTTTTGTGACAACTGATTTAAATGTAGTAATTCCATTGTTAGCAAAACAATCACAGACAAGGAAGTGAGAAGGAAGAAATAAAACATACACCTACTTTTCATCTCTCAAAGTACGTGTGCTAAGTTTTGCCCCATGAAGACAATATCCTAAGTTTATAGTATATTTTGTGGTAATTTCCCATCTAAATTAGTCAAAGACATACTTCCAACTGTAGTAGCAATGTTTTTTTCACATTATGTCACTGATTTTAGTACAGTTGTTCTTTCCATAAATGGATGTTTAAGGATACAATCCATCAGATCCTGGGGTTAAGTGTTACTTTTTTAAAGGTCATTGTGTAAATATGACAAGGCTTCTTTATTAGCTCCCATAAATAACATTTTAAATATTGTCCTGGTTAAATGCTGTCTAAAATAAAATAATACATTGCCTAAACCAATTTATTTTAGCCTGTCACATTATTTTGAACTCTCTGAAACTGCTGTTACTTGAAATCTCCAGGTCTATACATTTAGTTATTTATTTTGAGGGGGAATTCTAACCAATTACATCGACCATGAATGTCAGTATTTCAGTTAAAATTCAAATTTTTACGCATAGTGTAATAGTTGCTCTCTTCTGTTTTCATAGTTTTTTAGTTTTCCTGTCATTAGCGTCCTTGTATCACTTCTGACTCTTGCAAAGGTTTAAGCACTCTGAAAAAATGTAAATGTTTGCATCTCTTATTTATTTATAATGCTTTTGTTTAGTATATGGAAACCAAACTTTTAATGTTCAGGCTCTAAACATATTGCCTACTCTTGCTTTATTAATACTTTTAATATTTATCTGTCAAAGTATTATCTGTAGGTCTAAAATATGCTAAAATGTTTCATTGCAAAATTCGATAGTTATATTTTTGCTATTGGAGACTTCTGCAAACCAGCCAAAGAGCGCTGGGAAGTTTGAGTTGTTTTTCTTTTGTTCCTTAGTACAGCTTTTTATGAACATATTCTTTTTTAGTAAGTGCCTCAGTTAACATACTTTGAGTATTAAATTAATTTCAAATCTTGCAATTTAAAGTATCCTGTTAGTTGGCATGCTTTACTTAGGAACAGTTTATCTTCAAAATAGTGAAAGATGAGCAGGTTCAAGCAGTGTTAAATGAAGAGTCAAAGTATGTGACACACTAAAAAAAGAACGTGCAGTTCTCGATTAAAGGATTTATAAATGTTTTGTGGTGATTTATTATAAAGAAAAATGCATATATAACTTCAGTTTGCTTAAGCAAACAGGAATACATATTGTATGTATAAAATAATAAATACGTATTGTGGTACGTATTACAGATTTAAGATATTATGTAGTCTTTTTATTCTGCTTATGGTTTCAAAGACTAACTATGTGTTCATCACTGGATTTCTCATCTCCATGAAGCACAAAAGTTCTGTTTGCAGATGGACCATGAGTCAGAGAATGACTGACTGTGCCCAGCATTCTGGGAGGCAGAGTGTGATGGAAATTCAGAGTCTCTTGGGTCATCATATAAATATTTTTTAAAAAGCAAAACAAAATCCAGTTAAAAAAAACCCTAAAACCAGCCTTTCTCCAGTAAATTATAATGGTTTGTGGACATCCTGGATTCTCTGTGCTTTTCTGGTGGCAGTTCAGTGCAGTTTCTAACCAATGCAGGCAGTTTGAGGAAGTTCACTATTGGAGGGCAGTTACAGAGGCCTTCTAGTTACATGGCTCTGTTCTGAAATAGCTTAGTTTATCTAGGCATACTGGAGAGAAACACTGCTGGGTTTTCCTTGTTTGAAATTCGTTTCACAACCTCCCCGGTTAATCAGTTAGTGTTTTATCTGGTTTTCTGTTTACAACCTACATTTCAGCAGCCAACAGTGTTTGTTTTGAATAATCGTTTGCAGGCTTGTGCTTTTCCTGTTCTCTGTTGACTGAGCCCAGTTCCTTCAAATTCTTTGTCTTGATATTTAATGCCCTATTTGTTTTGCACTCCACAGACACTTTCTAAACTTCTAGTGTAGAACACAGACTGAACATGTTACTTCAATTTTGCCATCACCTGTGTTGAAATACATGGACTACTCCTGCACCTTTTAAAACATACCAAAATGCCTTTTTTACAACAGCATTGCATTGCAATTAGATGTAGTCATCTTCTGGTTCAGTTTAATTCCCTAATCCTTCCCTGCAATGCTTCAACCTAGCTGATTATTTTCATTTTATTAATGATGCTTTGAATTTTTTTTAATTCATTTTAATTTGGTTTTAACTGAATTTCTGTTAATGGAGTTTTAGTTTTTTTCATGTGTTTTGGGATTTTTTTTCCTAATTTTCTTCCTCTTTTGATTGAGCATATCCTCTAACTTATTTTCTTGTGCCTCTTGTGTTTCTTGACTCATCACTATTCCTCTCTGTCAGTGTTTTGGCCCAGTGATCATAAAGATTGAGGTCTTTGTGTTTGCAGTTTGGTAGTTGTAGCTGCAGTTTGATGCAGGATGTCATTGTTCTCTTTTCCTCCCCGCAATTCTTTGTGGTCCGCTCAGGGGACTTTGCCATTATGCTGCTGGTTTCATGCTTTCACTGCCCTTGCCATTTCTATATTTCACCTCCTTGATCAAGACTGACCTATCTTTGTTATTGTCCTATTTGAATGATGGTAGATGCAGCAGTATCCGAGAGTATCTGCTCCTTTGTTGTCATGTTTTGTCATGAAACATGAACTTGGAATAACTCCTATTGTTTGCATCCTAAATGCATGTTTCTTTGTCCTGCTGTGTATGACTCCTCTTGTGCACTTTTATGATTATAATGGTTAAAACTTCAAAAATTGGTACAATCATATTGTAGGTATGATTGGAAATTGGGAACTGAGGAACTAAGTTTTATTATTTTGTGCCTAAAGAATTTGTGAGCATCAAGCTAAACTGGCACACAAACTCAAGTTTAGTTGCCGCCTAGTCATCTACTAGCAAAAGTGCTTCCGCAAATGTTATGTTTGCCTTGTCTTAGAAACAGGTTTATCTTTTTTCTAATTCTAAGTTTCCAGAAACGTTTGAGATGGATAGTTTAGAAAAGTAGAGAATTGACTTTTTCTAAAGAATAATTAATTCTGCAGTGTTTGTCAAAAAGAAAAAGATGTCTTCTGAAACTATTGTGGAATGTTCTATTTCTGCTAATGATTTAATTTCTGGAATGCAGTAGGATGTCCACCTGTGTGAATTACTTTTCTTCATCTTTATGTAAAGAAGTGTATTTTTAGACTTGTTTCTCTCGTTATGTGTAGGACCAAGGTTTCTTTCTTGTGCATGTAGTATGAATGCGAAAGGATGCATGGTGGTCTTCATGAATAAACTGGCACTGACTTACTCAGCTTGCATTTTCATGAGAGATACAGCATGAATACTTTTATTTGCTTATTCAACACTGGCTGAATAATTTCTTAACACTGTCTTTCTAAAGATGCAGTAATTGTTTCTGAACACCAATGATTTTTTTGTGTATTTTGAATTATCTAACATAAAAAGTTGCTTATGAGGCTTAATTTGTTTGCTCCTTAGTAGCAAATTAACATACAATTTTCAAATATGTAACTGATAATATACAGTGCCTTGGAAAACTGTATGAAATGAGACTTAGTCTTTTATAAACTTAAAACTGAGACTGCACCTTTAAAGTAAAGATTTATTAATAACTTTTATTAATGCTCTTATACAGCTATGACAGTAAATCACCAACAGCTTGCATTGCCAATTGTTGATTTTTTTTCTTTTAATAATATGCTGCATGTAGACAAAGATGACCTGTCCCCAACTGCTGAGGTTTGGGATGTAGACCAGGGACTAATAAGTAAACTGAAGGAACAGTACAAGAAGGAACGAAAGGGGAAGAAAGGGGTAAAGAGTAAGTGCAGATTCTGAATCTTGTAATTCAACACTTTTTTGCCTATATATATATAGAAAACATTTTTTCTCACAAGTTATGTTTTTGTTTTTTTCATTAAGCATCATTCTCTGTAATGGGGGCAACCAACTTTAACTTTCTACCTGCTGAATGTGAATATGTTAAAACCTTTGGCAGCGATTTCCTAAATGAGAAGTGTTGAAAACATAAAAATTCAAGATTAAGTAGGTGAAGAGAATTAAATACTTTGAAATGTGAGTGTAAAAATAATGAACAACTTGCATTTTGAGAATATTCCTACTCTAAGGAAAGACTGCTTCTTAAAATATAATACTGTGATACTGTTCTGGGAAGGGTGGGTGTTGAGGTTTTTTTATGGGGCTGGTGGGATTGGGGGTTTTTTGTTTCTTTAAAACATGAGTTTTTATCAAGCTATAATTACTATTTATGGGCTTGTAATTATTTTTACAGTTATAGTCACTGGGGGGAAAAAATGTAGGTAATATAAATATGAACTTTTTGTTGGCTTTGTTTAGGATATAATCTTTATTTTATGGTGCCCTTCATTTTTCTGTGCATTTACCACATTTTGGTTAACACCTCTACTCTTTAAGAGTTTTCTCACCAGTTGACCTACTTAGCTATGTAAGTTGACCTAAACTTCGGTGTTGAACGACCTGGTAAAAGTGCTTTTGGAAACTTTGAACTATACAAAGATCTTAGTGGATAAAGTATTATTAAATCTATGTCATCATAGAATGGCTTGGTTTGCAAGGGACCTTAAAGATCATCTGGTTCCAGCCTAATATAGTTTAGATTAGATATTAGGAAGAAATTCTTTACTGTGAGGGGGGTGAGGCACTGGCACAGATGGCCCAGAGAGTTGTGGGTGCCCCATCTCTGGAAGTGTTCAAGGCCAGGTTGGATGGGGCTCTGAGGAACCTGTGTCAGTGTCTCACCACCCTCACAGCAAAGAACCTACTCTCGGTTTAAATCCAGTCCTCCTTGTCCTGTGACTACCTGCCCTTATAAAAAGTCCCTCTCCATCTTTCTTGTAGGCTCCCTTCAGGAACTGAGGGGATGCAGTTAGGTCACCCCAAAGCCTTCTCTTTTGCAGGCAAAACAAACTCAGTTCTCTCAGCCTTTCCTCATAGGAGAGGTACTCCATTCATCTAATCATCTTGGTGGCCCTGCTCTGGACTCGCTCCAACAGGTCCATGTGCTGGGAGCCCCAGAGCTGGATGCAGCACTCCAGATGGAGTCTCACCAGGTAGTAGAGGGGCAGAATCCTCTTACTCACTCTGCTGGCCAGCTTCAGCACCTTTCACTTGGTCTTGTTAAACCTTGTGAAATTCCCATGTGGCCACTTCTTGAGCTTGTCCGGGTCCCTCTGGATGGCATCCCATGTTTAGAGAAGCTCCTGTGATTGCAGTGTTTTTGTTTTGAAAGTATATTTTAACGGTTTCTGCTGATACCTAGTAAAAAAATTATTTTGCTCAATTTGAAATATTGTGTGAATATGTGCTAACTAAAGTAAGTGACAAATAAAATATAACACTTCATGAAGAATGCTGTAATTATTAAGATTTGAATTTGCTTTCTAACACCTAAGAATTATGACTCAGTGCATGTTGGTTGTTTTTTCAGCAGTTTTGCATGACTTGCACACATACACACCTGAACATAAAATCTTTGATGAAGCAAAGATTTTTACCTAAACTATGGTTTGATTAGAGCTTACAGTAGTAATCTGCATGCTAATGGGTATCACCATTTAACATGTTAATCAGTAGTTGACACCAAATTCACATGATGTATTTGGTAGGGTTAGAAGCTTACTTTTAATCCCAAAATGGACTTCTTTTATTTGAAATTTTCTTACTAAACTTCATATTTTAGACTTTTGGAAGCACAGTGGCTGCAAAATAACAGAAAATTTTCCCCATCTAAAGTAATTTTGAAATTTTGTGTCCACAATGGGGAATATTTAGGAGGCAACTGTGTGTTGCAGTGCTGTGAGGTCACAAGTCATTGTTTAGGTTTTGAGTTTTAAGTTTAAATTCTCCTTTGGGAAACACTGAGCTCATATATAGTCTTACAAGGGGGTTTGGAAGATTTCTTTGCTTGTCACATTCATAATAGTAGTTTCTAAATAAGAATTGGCTTCTAAATCACTGAGCTGTTTAAATGAGAGAACTCCACACACATTCAAGGTTGAGCAGGTTTATTTCAATTTGCAGACTTTTTCCTCTCAGCTTTTTAACGTTCTGAGGCTGCAAAATAACATTGAAGGCCTTCTTTATTTCTGCTTCTCGTGTCTGATCATTTGGGAACTTCATTCTGAATACTCATCTCTTACTTTGCTCTTCAGTGTTTTGTCAGACTACTATCAGAATTGATTTCGAGCACTATCAGAACTTACCTGTGTGGTAGTATATATGTCTTATCATCAGTGCCAAACAAATGTGCCTTAACTGTCATCTCTTGCAGTACTTGGAAGACACCATAATAGGCCAGACATTCTCGTGGTTTCTTCTGTTGAATATGCATCTGGTAACTGTCATAATCTGTATTTAGTGTGTAACATAGTGGGGTAATCATAACCCTGGCCTCAGCTGTGGAAATTTTTGTTCCAGATGTAGACATAAATAAGTCAACAGAAGCAGATCTCATTCTATTTTGATACTTTTCTAGTCTGTATTCATACGTTTTCTTTAGGGTGGAACACCTTAATTTAGGTCATCTTCTGTCAGCACATATTGTAATACTTCTTGTAATACTCTTTTTGCTTGGGAAGAGGAGGGTGTCTGTCATGACAGTCACCATGTTAGGTGAAAATACTACCTTTTTATGAAAAAATCTTTATAAAACCCACCAACACAACAACAAAAATCTACTAACCCACACTTTAATTTCATTTATAATGTCATCTGTAAAATAATGCAAAACCTGTTTATTGGAGTTCCAAGTTTGATAAGGTCAGTTTTGGCAGGTAAAATAGGGGATGACTGTTTTTCAGATATAGCCTGTCACATTTGCAGGACATATGTGCAGGTGTTGTTTATCTCATTCTGTACTATCAGGTCAGAGTAATGTGTTCTCAGCAATTTGAAAAATAGTTTTCACATCCTAAAAATGTATGTGTACATTGCTGTTGAAGTGAAGATACTTTTACTGGTTTTCCTTAGTTTCCTTGAATCTTTTCACAATTTTTTACTTTTCCTTCGCTTTTCCCTTGGTGTAATTCTTCTGTATTTATGAAACAGTATCCATCCCGCTCACTTTGCTAGCCTTGATTTCTGGAAATAGTGTAATAGTTGATAGGCATGAAAATAGAACTGAATGTTACCATCCTCATTACCATCACTTTTAAGGATCTGTATGTTATATTCAGACTTGGGCTAATGCATCTTGGAGCTAATAGAAATCTGCTTTATGGCTTCTCACACTACGACTTTTCATTGCTGAATGTTCAGTTACCTTTCCTGTTTTGATCTCTGAAGGACAGTACACTAAGATAGTATTGTAGGTGTTTTGCTTTCAATCCTAATGGGTTTGTTTACCCATTTTTTTGTTCTTGTTTTGAGGGTAAAGTGCAGTCATCCAGTTTGTACCTTGAACCTGGCTGTTTATGCAGAGACAGCATGTTTTTTTCTTTAAAAACCTCTTTGTAACATTTAAAACACTTCAACAGTTATATATGAAGGTACACTTGCACTTAATTGAAAGCAGAAATCTGTGCAGTCTTTTGTAGTGGTGGCACAATCTTGAATATTGACATTTTTTGGCCTGAAATGCACAGAAGTTATGAGAACAGCATCTGCTCTTTTGAAAGCTTCTCTCTGTATTGTTTCATGGATTGTGGAGTGTTCTGAGATTGTGCCTGACAAGAAGTGCCCAAACATACCAAAAAACACTAAAAGGTGAGGCTGTCCTTCCCCTTATCAGTGACAACCAAATGAATGACTGGTTAAAGGTAGCAGAGCAGGGGGGCTACTCCTAGTTACTTCTGAGTGTGCTTTGAGACAAACTTCTCATGCTCATATGTTTGGTGTGAAAGCACCTCCAGAAGATGCTTTCAGTTTAGATATGAGTAAATTTATAAGCCATTTTTGACATTTTCCATCGATGTGTTGGAACAGTTCATGCATATCAACATGGAGAAAACAAATGGGGTTTCTTCTGAAAAGCAGAGGATTTATTAAAGTAGACAGTTTAGGTTACTTGTTATCGTCATTTATTGATTGCTCTATGCAAGAATGTATCTGCTGCTGGTCATGGCAGGTGCCTGGCTGATGGCCAGCTGGAATAAAGACAGACAAGCTTTGTGGTCTGTATGGTAGAGACCTATCCATGTTAAGAGTGACTTTTACGTATATGAGAGCTTACCTGCTGACTACCATTAAGTATTGTACTGTTGAAATGAAATCCTGTCAGTCCAGTGGCTATTAGAAAAAAAATGTTGTTTAAAAAAAATAAATTCCTCATTTTTATTCTTTTACACTCACTTCATTAGCTGAGATCACAGGTTTCTAGACATACCTCTACATGAGATTGAAATGAAACTTAACCACTCAAGTGATCTGTTGCAGAAGGGAAAGTTTTGGAACCGATTTTTATTCTCAAACAGCTTCTGGGTAGCCTTTGTATATTTAACTGGAATACTAAGTGTTCTGTAAAGGAAATCAAAAATATCAAAAGCACAAAAATTATATATAAAGTTCTATATTACTTGGCAAAAAGAAAATGTTTTGCAAATAGTAACGAGAAATTTTATATAGCATCCTTCAGGGGTATGTGTGGTGTACTTTCTATGATTCTACTTCAAGCAATATTTTCCACTGTCATCCCTCTATGCAGGGAATTCTCCACTGTCGTCAGGGAATTCAATTATTTATGGATATTTATTTTTGAACACATCAACTTTACCCAGTAAGATCTGAAATTATCAGATACTTTTTGAAAGAGTGCATTTTAGTGTTTAACTGTTTGAACGAACAGCTCTGCTTTTGATAAGTCATCTGTAATTACAGTCATTAGCTTTTACTTTTTTAGGAATAAAGGCTTTGTTTTAGCTTTAATTTACCTTTTAATAAAAGTGGTACATTTCAGCTCAGATTATAAAAACATTTTCCCTAATGCTTGCTTTACTAAATGATCTACATCATCTCTGCTTGCAGTTCCAGGAAAGGCTGTTTTATTGATTAAAAGCTGTGAAGTGTTTTCTTTAAATAGAGATTCTGTCTCTGAAACACAGTTTATGATTGAAGCTTGACTTTGTCATGGAAGCTGTAAAGATGGAAGCAGGAATAAATAGTAATTTAGAAATACTTTAAATTATACTATTCTTGTTTACTAGTGTCTACATAATTGAATGCACATGTAATTCAACATGCTTTGGTTCTAGAGGCATGCTTTTAAAATAAGGGTAATATACATCTACAGTTTCATAGGGTGGTGGAAGCATTCTTGCTCTCATACTTAATAAACACCTTATACAATTTAAATACCATTCAAAAGCAAGGAAAGTTAATTGTTTGTTGCACCCCCATTATGAGTTGTCTGTACTTTTGCCCTCATTTTTGAGCTTATTTTTTAATTTGCACTCTGTTTCTCAGTGTTAAATTGTTTAGTATAGTTAAAGTCGTGTAATATTACTAGAAAATGCTTAATTCATGTTTTTTGCTTAATAGTTGATGTTCTTTTAATATTTGGCTTGACTTCAGTAGGGCTGTAAGATGATATTTTTTCTCTCTCCTACAGGAAATTGTAGAATAGATCTACAGAACACAAAGGCGTTATTCTTTGATTTAGTGAATTAAAATCGTTTGCATGTAGTTTTCAGATTTGATGTATGAACTCCTCCTTTTGATTTCCAAAATTTTAATAAACAGAAGCAAAGCACTATTTATTTTAAGGAGGTCCCATCAGTAATTATTCTTGTTTAATGGATTTTTAGACTTCAGTCAAGTCAAGCGGTAGCAATCAAATGAATCTTTGCTGCTGACATTAATTTACAGGAGTCAACAGGACAAAACTTCACGACATGATAGCTGATCTGGGCGATGATGAGATACCCCACATCCCTTCAGGAATCATTAATCAATCTAGGTCACCCTCTTCTAGAATGACTGATCATGATGGTGCAAGAGCAGAGGAAGGTACAAAAAATTATTATATTTCAGGAGATTTTTTTTTTTTTAGAAAGCACACGCTGTAATTTATTGTCCCCTCTATAAAGCTTCATGCAATTGCAGCTTGCCACATTATTTTAATTGCAGTTCTTCCCAAATGGTTTTATGAGAATATGGCTTGAGTTTCTGTGGCTTATCATAACTCACCATTATTTCATAAGTGTTTTTAAATAACTTTATGTACAGCAGTGTGTTCTGAAACTCTTCACTATTAAAACCCTGTTTGCAAACACCACCACCCGCTCCCCGTTAGTAAAACCTTTCACAAACAGGTTGTTATTTATTGAAGGGAAAAAAAGGTGAGTATTAACATTGGATTCACAGTTTGGATTTTAAAGTGGAAAGTGATGATTTAAGTTACTAGACTAATTTGTCTCTTTTCCTCAAGTTTAATGTTCTCTTTTTAAAAATTCTTTTGGTCTACATACAGAAATTTGTAAAGACACTGTTTATTTCTTTACATGGTATTTGTTTCAGTTTCAGGATTATCTTAGACAATGGAAGTTAGTGGCAAGCTTTTATCTCAAAAGTCAAAGATCTTGTATTCTTTTAAGTTTTTTGTTTTAAAGGAATGATTTTCCGTGTGTTAACTTTGAGATTACAATACTGTTATGTAAATTCTGTCCTCTACTCAGAACACGTTCATTAAGAATACTCAGATATAGTGAGATTTGGCTCCTTTAGGATTGTCTTTGACCCATAAGCCCTGGCATAGTATCAGCTATACCAGAAGTGAAATTTGCATCACTACTGATCCCAGTAATCTCTTGGTTCTCCTGTTCTTCCTTCCCCTTTGGCCCCATGAATGGCAATCAGCAGGCAAGCAGAAAAATAGAAATGTTGTGAGGAGGTTTTTTTGTTGCTCTCCCAAACTGTTTTTTTGCAAAAGTCATCTCCTCTTTTAATGCCTCACTTTTCATTTTGATTTGTCCATAGACGCTGTGTCACAGAACACAGACCTTCATTGTTAAGGACAGGCCATACAGGGCTGTTGTCTCTGTTAGAGGCTTTACATCTAAAATAATATTGGACAAAACAATCTTTCTGAAGAAGTAGATGCTAAATTTGAATTTGGACGGACTTGCATTGCCTGGTTCCTGTAGCACACACACTGTGCTGCCCTTCAAATAAAGATTGCTCACACTGTTTTCAAATAAACTGTGCTTTCAGGTTCATATTTTTATGCTGTTTAATGTGTCCATATGTTTTCAAATTGTCAGTGTAGTTTGGGTTTTATTCATTAAGAGTATGAGTATTTATATCTCGGTTATCTTACCTGCTAATTGTGGTTTCTGCATTGCTTTTCTATTTGAATATTAGAGTCTAAATTTTGCTGCTTCTATCCTGAATACTATGTGGCTTTTTGAGTTTTTGTTTGTACCATGTGGTGCAAAGCTGCAAATAAATAGCGTTGTATTTAAATTCCTTCTAGGTATGTCACAAGGCCAGATAGTTCATTATCATAAAATGCAGATTTTGCACGATGTGGTACAAATGCAGATTTTTCTCAATTGTTTTTTCAGCTGTGTTCTAAAAGCTAAGTTTTTGCAGATAACTTTAGGCTTTCTTTCAGGGGCACACTAGCCTATGCTGATGAATATTACCAAGCCATAATTTTCAAGTGACTGTATGAAAGGTTTATGCTGCACTTTAAAATATTACAGTCTGAGGTAGTAGTTGATAATTTGTTTTCATCTAGAGGAGAAAGTGTTATTTGGCTCTTTCCTGAAGGGGGTTCAGGGAGGGACTAATTCTAACTGGCTGGGAATATATCTTTTATATGTCTAAAGGTGTGGGGGTTTGTTGATTTTTCTTGGTTTTTTTTTCCCACTCTCAAGTGCCAGGTTAAATATGATGACAAAATTTTTATGCTGTAATTGCACTTGATAGTTTTGGCCCTGAGAAAGTGGGGTTTCCATTTCAACATATTGCATGACTTTCAGAAACAGAATCACCTGCAGCATGATTCTCCATCCAGTGTATTGTACAGAGAATACACTGGTTTTCCTTTTTAATATCTATATTGTGGAGGTGTCAATCTATAGATTGACCAAAAAAAGCAGTAACAGCTAATTGCTTGGGTATTAACAGACAGCTGGTTTTGGTGTATCACATATTAAGTTTGTGGTAAACAAGATTAAGATGTCTCTGTCATATAGTAGACAACAGCAGCCTCTATGAACATACACATCTCAACACAGATTAAAGCAGTTTCACTTTGTACAAATATTACTGCTTGACTTTGACTTAATTGTGAATGATGTCAAGAACTTGAAGGTAAGAAGTGCTGACTAGAATTGGCCAAGCAAATACTTAATAATACCATTTTATATTTCAGTATTTATTTCACCTAGTTTCACCTGCAGAGAAGTTTGTAGTATCACGTACATTTTTACTTTAGTGGTTGAAAATTCAGTTAAATATATATATTATGGTATGAGGATAATATTGTACTGTGTATTGAAAAAATACTTGGATTTTTTTTTGAAAGATGAAAAGCATTAAAAAGTCATTTCTTTAACTGTCATTTGTGTATATCTATTGATGCACTGCTTTTGATATACGGAGATGTGGATCTTTATTTTTAGTAGCTGTAACATGCATCTTTCATTGTGTTGCTATTCTGCCTTTTCTTTTTACAAAACCAGCTTGCAACCATTTTTTAAACTTCTCAAATATGCCATATTTTAAAATAATAAAAAGTGCAAATAAATTGTACAACATAATACGTATTGGCAACTTTAGTATCGAGAAATATTCTTCTAAATATTGGATAGTATTAATTTTGAAGCTTTAAATAAAGAGATAGATCATGCAAATAGAGCTTGATGAATTTTTAATAGAAGCTCTTAATGTGCTAGTGATGAATTTTTTTGTAGAAAGCATAG
Organism: Xenops minutus; assembly: GCA_035221455.1. Taxonomy (NCBI): domain Eukaryota; kingdom Metazoa; phylum Chordata; class Aves; order Passeriformes; family Furnariidae; genus Xenops; species Xenops minutus. The sequence goes on along the minus strand of JAWWEE010000158.1, from coordinate 35,768,861 downwards.
AAAAGTTAATCTCTTAAGGTGAGAAAACATAAATTTCCACAAATAATTAGTAGGATAAGTTATAGGGCTTACGTAAACCTTGTGGACCTGTCCTAAGTATCAAATAGGAGTAACAGGAAAGTAAATAGGTGTTTTGTAGGAATATGGCTCTTTATGAAATATGAGTGGTTTGTAATAGACTGTCAGATTGAGAGTTTTTGTGAAATATTAATGGCAATTAAAAGCTTATTCATATAAGGGCATGGTAAGCCACTTTGGGCTGTTGTTGTAATGTGGCACTTTGAGTCAAGACCTCTGTATGGATTGTGGATAGTTTAGAAAGAGGTGATTGTGCATAGTTAGAATATTATTTGCTCTTTCTATTCAATTGTAGGAACAGCAGTCTTTATTCCTGCATGGATTATATTCTTAGATTCTCACATATGGTTGTGTTGGCTGTACTAATAAGGTTACTTCTTAATAGTACAGTAGTTCTTAAGCATTAAGCATTGTTTTATTCTTGAGAAGTGGTTTTTTTGATCTAGCTAGACTGGCTCCTCTTTGCGTAGCCATAGCAATGATGCCAGGCATCTCTAACTTTACACCTGTTCTTAGTTCCTTCAGGAGGAGTGGAACAGAGCTAGGTTACCATTAAGATAGCAGCACTATGAAATAATGAAGATGCGTTTTCAAGACAGCAATATGTTGATTGTTAGTTCTCTTGTTTGGAACTGCTTTTATAAGACAAAGAAATGGGAAATGGATGTTTTTCACATTTGGAAGCTTTATTTTTTCTAAGTTTCAAGGGGTTTCTGAGAGGATTAGAAACAAGGAGCGGTGTTAAAGTGAGACCACAACTCTGTCTGCCAGATCTGTAAAATTCAAAAGTCAACCAAGTTTCATTTTTCAAGATGTCAAATATAATTTAAAATATTTTGCAGATGCTTGTACTTTGCTCACACATAGCTTAATTTTACATCCTCTTAACAAGTGTTGCAATTTCTGCATAGAAGAGAACACTAAGAAGTAAAAGCAGCTTCTAAATTGTGCTGAAGCATTACAGTTGTTTAAGACTTCATTCCTATTCCTTATTGCTAAATTGATATTTGTGGGTAGGTGGAGGTTTACAGAATTGTTGGAGTGTGTAAAGAATAGGGGTGAATATGGGAAACTTTATTATTCAGATGTGAATTTATAATGAATCACTATATATAACATTTATTCTAAATCATAGTTAACAGAAATGTTAAATTTTAATTTGGGGAAGGCATAGCTAGCCAAGATAAGTAGCAGTTGAGTGTACTTTGAATTAGTTTCTCTGCATGATTTTGGAGTCTAAGAGACGAATGAATAATAGATGTTTTCATTTTTTCAGTCATCTGAAAAAACTCAGAAGAGATGTTTTGCAGGAGAGATAAAAAATACTTAAACATGCAAGCTGAGATATTTGACTAGTATAAAGCACAGAGACTTACTTGTAAGTGGATGGAAGGTAGTGAATAAAATACTTAGCTGAGAATTTGGAAACCTGGGATGTACATTTGATGTTGCAATGTAAAGTGATGTCAATCAAGTCACTTGTCAGTATTATTGAACACCTCTGTGAAGTAAGTTGAAATCAAATGAGAAAGCATGATATAAGAATTGTATATATAATATGTGTGTGTGTTTGCACATGTGTGCGTGTCTTCATGCTTTTTTTTTAGTTGGGGCTATATGTAGTACATACAAGTTCAGTTTTAAACTCTGCTTTGCTATTAAGTGATGAATAATGCAGCTTTTCATCAGTTTGAATTATTACATTGAGACTTAAAGAAACTGTTTTGTTCTTTGTAGCTGAGCCAATAACGTTTCCACCTGGAGGAGGCAAGTCATTTATTATGGGTTCTGATGATGTGTTGTTAAGTGTACTGGGCCTTGGAGACCTTGCAGACTTGACAGTAACAAATGATGCAGACTATAGTTATGATGTAAGTGCAATTTTATTTTAAAATTCTTTATATAGTTTAATCAGTAATAGTTGGGTCCCCTGTCCTCCACCCTGAACATTATAGATGTAGAAAACAGAGATTTCATTAGCAAAAACTACTACTCAAGAGGAGAGAGCACCTTGTGGATGAGCTAAGTCATTTGGGCAACCAGAATTAACTGAGATGACATGTTTTGGGGTTTTTTTTCTGGTAAATAATTGAATTACGGTTTTGTTACTGGAAGATTGTGCTATGACATGAAATACATATTGATGTCTTAACATGAATTTGATTGTACAAAAATGGCAATTATACACTGAAATGGAGTATTAAGAAGGCATAGCATAAAATACAATATTAACTTATTTCTATGCTATCCCTTTTGTGATTATGTAGCATTAACAGCATAGACTATATATAAAAGTATATTCCAGATGTAAGCTTTTAGGGGGTATTTTTATTATAATCCAGAGTGCTCTAACATTCTTTTGACCATGTTCATTAAGCTGCTACCAGTAATGTTAAAGGAATTTTTCACTGGTTAGTAACATTGGATGGCTGGTTAGGGAAGTGTTCAGGTAAGTTCTGCATGTGGTGCTGTATTTAAAGTGTCTTTTGGTATTGGCTTGTTGATTGTGATTTTCGTTTGGTTGGTTTGCTTTTGGGTTGGGGGTGGAGGGTTGGAGTTTCTTAAATTATGATTGGTAAAGTACCTCTGTTTCTCTAACTTTTGAAGTAGATATATGGTGTTTATACTGGATACCATTACTAAGAATTTTTTTAACAACTGAGAATCTGCCGTGAAGGAATAAATTGTTTATAGCTTTTTAGAGAGTCTGAAAATACTTGTGTGTGACTACACACATATTTTTTTAATCATAGTTGTCTTTTAGTCTTTAAAACTGGTAGGATTATTAATTGCTGTCATGAAGTAAGAGCTAATACTGAGGTTTCTCTGTTGTTGCAGGGTGTTACGTCACATAGTTTGATTTCCTGAATAACAAATGAAAATATTAATTATCCATCCTATTTTTGGACTGTAGAAAAATAGATGAGAGACCTTTTTAAAGTATTTTGAGTACTTTGTATATTTGTGTAATATATCATCCTGTTCACAGTTGAGAATAGTTTACAGGTTCTGTTTCATTTTACATGATGTAACATTGCTAGGAAATCACATATATTAGGTCTTTCACTTTGTCGGTATTTTACCTTCTGTTTACCTCAGTCTTGTGTGTAATCACTTCTAAAATATGTCTGACTTGAGGATCATGTATAATTATTTAGAAAATTATCACTTTTTTTTTGAGAGTGTTTCAGTGCAATCTGTAAATGAGTGAAGTTCAAAGAAAAAAAAATTCAAAAGCATCAGTTCTAAATGCTATAAGGCAGCTTAAGTTTGAAATATCCAGAACAGAATGTTCCTAACTAGTAGTAAATTCCCCTGGACATTACAAAGTTGAGTAGTTTGGGAACTTGTTTTACACAGTGCTCTATTTACTTGGTTCTAACTTCTAAAATCCTCTGGTCTCTAGGTTCATCAAAGAGTTAAGAAAACTGTTTTAATGCTTACTTCAAAAAGGAGAAATATTCATTTTAAAGCATAGAATCTCAAATAATGCTTATGAACTTGGCAGTTGATTGGTATATTTTCCTTAAGTGTTGTTTCCATTTTACTCTCAGTAAATATGAGGCATCTAAAACATAAATGGTGTACTTTCAGTGGTGAGGCAGCTACAATTGTGAGATTAGACCAAAAATTGTTCTTGTAGTTGCACCGAATTTTAGGTATGTCCTATTCCCAAGTTCAGAATTTTGGAATATCGAGTTCTCCGGGGTCACACTTACCCTTCATTAAATTTATAAAGGTAGTGTGACAGCATTTGGCTCTTGAGGCACATGTTCATACCACAGAATTTTCTGATACTTTTTTCTCTTAAAAATCTGAAATAATGCTAAACACCCTACTTTCTTCTGCCCACCAAAATCCCAAGTCAGCCTGTATGCTTGAAAATGAATGCATGGACTAATGAGTGTGATGAGCCTTCACGCTGTTCTGTAATACTGTATTTTGCATGGTTCATTCTTATTGGCTATTTTTAATGTCATGAAAATGGTTGTCGGTTGCAGTTGATAGCATAAATTACAGTATCTGTATAACTCCCATATTAGCAGAATACTTTATACCTCTATTATAGATCATGATTTCTTGTTCTCCTGTTAACACTCTGTTGAGAATTACAAGGAACAAGTAATTAGAAGGAACAAGAAGTTCCTGGGCTAAAGTGTGATAGCAGTCTGGAAGAACAGTGAGAGACATCACTGTTCTTGTACTTTCTCTTACACATTTTTAGTTGATTTTAGCTATTGTTGAGGCCAATGCTGAAGTATCTTAGGTCAAAAGAATGTGATCATTAATATGTTCTGATGCCATAATGGCAAATATATGCCATACTACTTTCTATGCTTAAGAGATTGCAAGAATTTCTTTTTACAAGACGAAATTTGTGATGTCTTCTTCAAGAATCCTAGTAGCGTTGGACTGTAGAGGATGGCCTGTGAGACTTCAGAAGCAATATTGGTTTTGAGGAAAACATGCTTCAAATTGCAACTTTGCAGTATATTACTGTCTTTTGTCAAGTAAAACTTCTTTATAAAACAATGTATAGCCACTTTGCTTGTTCCGAGAGGGAGGAGTATATACTGGTGAGCCAAGACTAAACTGGGGAAGCATTACAATGAATAATATAATTGACACCAACTGATCAAACTGTTACATGAGAATCTGTGGTACTTGTGACAAATATGACAAAATAGTTCTTATGGTGCAAAGAGTGAATCAGAATAGAATTTGAAGTTGCCTTTGCTCTGGGGAAGCTTAAAGCAGAGAATAAGTGATAAATACACACGTATGAAATACTGCCTGAGCTAATAAGGAATTTGCAGCATCAGGCAGTACCTCACGCATTAGTTGAAGGTTTGAAGGTGTTAAGTGTTCCTGTAGATGAAGCTGATCTTACTGCTTCAGTGTAGTTGAATTTTCAAAATGTTCCCAGAGACCGTTCATTAGAGGCTCTTTAATTTCAGCTTGGTTTGGGAGGTGTGTGGAAAGAGGCTGTTTCTTCCTTTAATATCTGGCATATGCAGGAGGCAGAAGATAGAAGTAGGTTTTTATTTTCTTACTGGACCATTCACCAAATAGAAATTGGGGTGTGATTGACATAGTTTCCCTGCTTCCTGTCCAGTCCACCTTTCCCAGTACTCTTAGGATATCTTCTGTCTTTTAAAGCATAGCTGAAAAATGCATGGTGGCTTCTGACTTCATGTGTCAGAACAAACTTAAAGTATCAAATAACACAGATGGCAAGAATTATTTTTTATATTTTTATTTAAGAAGATTTTGTCCTGTGTTGAATTTGAAAGAGACTGAAATTCAAGATGCTATTAGTTCTTCATCACAGTGTTTGTTCAGGTTGAAAATTCCATGACAGTTCTTAATTTCTTGAGTTGATTCTGTGTATCTGTGGATATGTAGCACATTAACACCTTGAGATCTCACACTTTAGAACACTGATATAGTGTCACATTTTACTTCTTTTCCATTATACCTCTGGCCTGTTTTGTATCTCACATTTACCATTTGTAATCATCAAATCCCTTTTCCATGTCCTTGACTGTGTTTTTCTGAGGTGGGATTGGGTGTTTGGGTTATCTAATTAAAGTCAGTTTTCCAAACTCCCTTTAGGGGAAGGAAGAAGTACCAGGAGGTGTATTTCTCCTGATGATGGAGGCTTAGGATGGAATGTAGTCTTTTAAAGGTCTGCTCTTTGCATAAATACAAGTTGTATTCTTAAGTGAATCTCTTGCAATCACTAGAAGGGCTTGAGGTTTTCCAGCAACTCTTCTGAATTACCTATAATTAATATTAAGCAGCTGTAATTATTGTATTTTAGCCAAACAGTCTACAGGTTAAGAATATGAATTGGATGTTCACAACATACATAAATGTAGAGTTTGCATAATATTACTTCACAAAGTAGCTAAGTTATTGTCTCCCAAATTCACTTCAAAAAAAATATTTGTATGGAATGTTACATTTAAAATTGAGACAAATGTGTATTGAAATTTTGATTACCTATTTCTATGTGCATACCTTCACCTGCAGAAGTATTCAAGAATTACCATCAGTTTCCTATCAATCTCAGTTGAGTTACTCATCTGAGGAAGATCACTCACTGAGCACCTGAAGTTCATTTTTATTCTGTTTAAGTGATAAATGAGATTTTGACAGTTGTAATCTCTTCCTGGAGTGCACACACCATGATAAGCATTGAAAATTTCTCTTTCTTCAAGGAAGAAGAATTAAAATATCATTGCGCACTAAAACCGGTTTTTGAAAATCAAGGCTTCCTGTCTGTGTATTTAACATTATATTCTGTTCCAGTCTGGGACAATAGAAACTATTACAATAGAAAGACTTACAGACTTCCTTGTATGCAAGACAGGGGGTTATAGATATGCATATAGACAAATGAATAGATAAATGCAAACTTAAGATTGAACATGTATTAGCTGAATGAAGCATAACGTGCTTTCCTAAAACGTAGGGGGATATATAATATGTATTTTTAAATCCAAGATAAAATTACTCCTTTCCTTCTTTTAAGTTGCCAGCTAATAAAGATGCCTTCCGAAAGACATGGAACCCTAAGTATACTCTCCGCAGTCATTTTGATGGAGTGCGAGCATTAGCTTTTCATCCTGTAGAGCCTGTGCTGGTTACAGCCTCTGAGGACCATACTCTAAAACTTTGGAATTTACAGAAAACAGTTCCTGCCAAAAAGCAAGTATATGGGTTTTTATAAAACATCAATTGTATTTTAAATGCTTTAAAATAATTAAACTCTTCTATTTTAAGAGTTTTTCAGTAGAGGTTTCATGTTGTGTAATAATTTTTCTTTCCCTTTCAGGAGTGCCTCTTTAGATGTAGAACCCATCTACACGTTTAGGGCCCACATGTAAGTGTTTGGCATCATTCATGGTTGATGAATATATTGTTGTTATCTCATGTATTCATAAGAACCTTCAGTGTAATAGCCACCAATCCATTCTCTTTTTACGTTATATAGACAAGGTGCATTATACTTTGTAAATCAGGTTAATACTGAGACCCTGTCATGAATTACACAGTCCATGATAACAGAGGAAGAATAGAAAGTGGCAAATGTGATTAGTTGCAGTGGAAAGAAGAGATTGTAGATGATGATAATGAAATCACCCAAGACATGTCTTGTACTGTAGATTTTATATATAATATGCAGAAAAGATAAATAAGGTAGACATTACTAGTCTAAGAATCTTCAGATACAGGTCTGAGTCTTAGTGATTTTTCAGCTTGTGTTAACTGCTTTATTACTGCCTGAGTTTCACTTGCTAATTTTGAATTCTGCTTTCTTTCAATAAGAAGGCAAGGCAAAAATGTGCAGTCGATAGCCAGAGTAGTTTGAGTGTACCTTGCTTATATAAGTAAAGATCCAGTCTCCAACCCGGTTAGCAGGTAAGCTTCATAAGAGTTCTGTGATAAGCACACAAGTGGATAACACTTCTTGTGCTGGCCTCAACAACAACAAAAAAAGAAAACAAATTTGTAGTTTGTGTTAGGAAATCTACACACTCTATTGTCATCCTCCTCCTTTCCTTATGCTGTGTGATAGAATGTAATATGTTACTTTTGTGTTTATTAGCTAAAGCATAAAATGCTCTTCCCCAGGGTCGGGTGACTAATTTGTCCTCATGTTGAAATATATTCTTGTGAGCGAGAGAGGGTCACTGACGAGTTGAATCCTCCTTCAGATCTCTTTCTTTGTCTAAATTTGAGCTATTACTTGCATATTTGTTAGTGAATACCCAAAGGTAAGATTTGGGGAAGTTTCAGTACAGAAGTAATGCCCACCCCGTGGCTTCCAGTGCAACATAACAAAGTAATTTTATGATTTTTCCTCTCAGACAAGCATTGAGCAACGTTACCTTTCAACCCATATTCTTCACTTGGCTGAATCCACCTATGTATTTGGCAAACAGTCTTCCTTTTCAACATCCTTAAATATGTAATTCTAGTTTGCTCCTCTGCACTGCTGTATATCATGAACATGGCCTGTTAAGTCACCCAGGCATCTAAAATTGGGGATATGGTTTTAGATAGTTAAACCTGTTTTAGTAATATGTTCAAAGGAGTAGACCTGTTTCTTCCTTTGGGCTACAACTTGTGCTTATCTGGTATCACAGCAAACAGGTTGAAGAAGTTAAACCAGTAGAAGTCTAACCTTGGCCAAAAGGTACAATTACTAGGATCATTCCTCTGAACCAGCTTACCAGGGCTTAGGTTGCTATCCATTTCTAAATGTAGGCTGAGAAAGTATTTGCCAGGAAGTCAACTACAGCACAACTAGGCTATTAGTTTGTCATAGATGCACTAAAACCCCACATTTGTAGGTGTACTTAATTCTGACAATATGGGGGTGGTCTTTGAATTGCTTGACTTTGCATAGTTCTAGATGATTTCTTATGATTCTTTTAATAAAGATTGATATCCCTTGTTGAGACTTTAAAAATGTTTAAGTAGAATTAAGAGGTTTTTAACTGCTTAATCCAATCTGAATGTTTTAGAAAATGGATAGCCAAATTTTCACTTCTATCCATGTAGGCAATATCAGCTTCTTTTTCTCTGTCTCCCGATAGTGGACCTGTATTGTCATTGGCAATTAGTTCCAATGGAGAACAGTGTTTCAGTGGTGGTATTGACGCAACCATCCAGTGGTGGAACATGCCTAGCCCTAATGTGGATCCATATGATACCTATGGTAAATATCTTTTAAAAGTTAAACAACTTACGACCATTGTCTTCACAAGTAATTTTCTGCTTGATGCAAATCTGTTTTCTAGAGCTTTTGTGAAATAGAACTGCCATTTATCAGCTAAACTGTGTGTTTTGAACTTTTTATATGTGGTAAACATTAGGTATTTATTCCCATTTGCACTGGTGATGTACTTTGTGTAGAACTGTAAAAGGAAGACTTAGCAATACCTGAGATTTATACAGTAAAGAAAATGTTAATAATAACTTTTATTTTTGAGAAGCAAAAAAATTTTGAAACAGAATTCCAACTTTTTAAAACTAAAATAACTGTACTCTATTTCTGTGTTCTGTGTTTCTGATTTGCATCTCAGTTCCCTAACTGTGTAGGTGTCTTTAATTTTAGATGTTTCTAAAATTAAATAGCTGGTAGCTGCTTGGAAAATTCTGCATCACTTTCCTGCCATTGATGATGATCAGCATTTCGCCTTTTGTGTAATTCTAAAGGTGCAGTTCCACTGCAGTTTGAATGGGAAAGAGTCAAGAATTCTCCCTCTCTCCCTTGTGCCAGTGTAATGAGTGAGCTAATACAACACTCAGGCTGCATTGTCTGTGGCAGTGAGAGAAGGGAGCGGTGCTGTCTTGCACTGATTCAGGAAAAACACTATACTCTGTCCCTTAAAATCAATATATTCTCCCATTGTGCCTCTCTGATAAAAATATATTCAGTGCAGTCTAATCACAAAAAATGGTCCAGTTTGTTCATGCAGGTGGGATTGTTGGTATAATTTTTACAAGCCTCAGACAAAACTGTCTCTACTCAAGTGACAAAGTTATTGTTAAAAGAGAGAGCTCTAATAGGATGTTTTTCCTTTCTAAAGCTTTATTTGCAGGGTCTGGGATTGCAAGACCAACTTGGTTTTAGTTTTCTGTAAAACTAGGTTTTAGTGATTCACTTGGCTTTTTAATTTGGCTTTTTCGCCCACTCCTCTACTCAAAGCCTAGATTTTATTCTTTAATCTAAAGAATAGATTAAAAAACCCTCTATAAGAGACTCCTATAAAGTATCAAGGAGATGAAAATAAGATTCCCAGTTCCACAAGAGAGATTATCTTGTTTGAATTATTAGGGTGCTTGATAGTTTTTGATCATACCCTTTTGTCAACAGAGTATGCTGAGTAAAAGCAGCATTAAGCTGCTAACAAATCAAGGATCTTTAAGATGTTGAATTTGGAAGGAAGAAATAAGAGAGGAGGTGGTAATAGGAGGGGATAATTCCATAAAAGAGATATAATTGTTTGAGTTGCTTGTTGGTTTTTGGTGTTGGGGGTTTTTTTTGTTTGTTTGGGGTTTTTTTTGTCATTGGCTGGTTTGGTAGGGTTTTTTGGTTTGAGTTTCGTTTTCTGTTTGGGCAGGTGGGATGTACAACGGTTTTGTGTGGAATTTAATTTATGTTGGAGCACAAGAAATACTTATTTTATGTTTCTTCACTAAAAAGGTTTCATTTCTGAACTTTTTTTTTTCCAGAGCCAAACGTTCTAGCTGGCACATTAATTGCTCACACAGATGCAGTCTGGGGTCTTGCTTACAGTGGTGTAAAGAATCACTTACTCTCTTGTTCAGCAGATGGCACTATTAGGTTATGGAACCCACCAGAAAAAATTCCCTGTATTTGCACTTACAATGGAGAGAAAGGTAACTTTTTGCAGTGGTTTTGAAAATCATGAGGCAGCTGATGATGCATCCAGGCTCGTTATCTCAATTTATCCAAACTTAGGTAACAGAGCTAGAGGAAGAACTTTTAATAAAGTAATCATGGTGCTGTAGCATTACTTTAAAGAAAAGAGCCAATTTCTTCTTTAAAGTATGAGTATAAAATAAACTAAATGTTTAAACTGTCAAAAGTTTTAAGAATGTTTCATTCTTTCTAAAGTAATTTTTCTCTCTTTCCAGAGCATGGAATACCTACATCAGTTGACTTTATAGGCTGTGACCCTGCTCATATGGTGGCATCTTTTAACACTGGCAGCACAGTCATCTATGATTTAGAAACATCCCAGTCAGTGGTAATGTTTTCATCACAAGTAGAATCTGGTAAGTGGAGCTCTTCTATAATAAATATCCATCTTGGATGAGGTATCTATGGTATTATGTGGTGCCTATTATATGGTGTAGTTGATCAAAAAGTTTTGAGCTTCTTCTGCATCATTCAGTTTGAAAGATGCTTAAAGACGCTTGGAACAAACACGATGGAAAGGTGATTTGGCTCCTCTATTCTGCTCTCCTGAGACCCTGCCTGGAGCGCTGCATCCATCTCTGGGGCCCCCAGCATTAAGATGAATTGTGAGCCTGTTGTAGTGAGTCCAGAGCAGGACCACAGAGGCGATCCCAGGGCTGGAGCACCTCTCCTGTAAAGACAGGCTGAGAGGGTTGGGGTTGTTCAGTTTGGAGAAGAGAAGGTTCTTGGGAGATGTTATTGTGACCTTTGAGTACTTAAAGGGGCCCACAAGAAGCATGGAGAGGAACTTGTTAAAAGGGCCTGTGGTGACAGAACAAGGGGGAATGGCTTCAAACGAAGAGTAGGTTTAGATTAGATGTTATGAAGAAATACTTTACTGTGAGGGTGACAAGGCACTGGCGCAGGTTGCCTGGAGAAGTTGTGGATGCCCCATCCCTGGGCAGTGTTCAAGACCAGGTTGGATATGCCTTCAAACAACCTGGTCTAGAGGAAGGTGCTTCTGCCCATGGCAGATGGAGTGGGAACTAGATGATCTTTAAAGTCCCTTTGACCTAAGCCATTTTATGACTGGATTAGTGGGATTTGAAAGTAGTTGGAGCTAGTGAAAGCAACAGTTATTGTTTTCTAAGCTAAGATTTCTTAATATTCAGTTCTCTGGTTTGTATGTTAAACCACGCTTTTGATTGTATAGCAGCCCTGACATGGAGGATATTAAGATAAGTAAATAGGTGCATTAAAAAGAATATTAGTTCAGTGTAGAATTCTGCACAGGTTGGGATTTCACACTTTTCTGTGAAACTTTCTAGAAATCCTGTTGCTGCAAATAAGGTGCTAGAAAGATGTAGCTCTTCTTGTATGTATGTAATTGTATGTGTCTGATGAAACTCTAGATAGAGGAGACTTTGTGAACTTCTGAAAGTGTTTCAGAAGGAAGACCTCAGGTTTCTGGTCATTACTCTTTCTATGAAATGGTACCTAAAGGAATAATGCAAGGGGAAAATTTGCTTCTCCCCTCCAAGTAATCTCTTGTACTTAATAGTTACAGTCTTCAACACAGGTTACAAAACTGTGAAAGCTATCTTGTAGATATCTTGTGCAAAGCCTGACACTGAAGTGAGAAGGAACATCACCATTTGGAGCAATACCTTTCCTAGTTTGAAAATTCTTAAGGGAATCAAGGAAAATTAAGCACAGAAATTAACGGAAGAAGCTTTAAAGCACTCTGCTATCAAGATAAGAAAGTGTTTTTCAAAGAGTATGCTAAAGACTTCTGAAGAGATTTTAAACTGTTCATTGTTTCCTTAAGTTGAAATTAAAGATATCTGACAGAATCTAATAGATTAGGTTGACTTCACTTGTTTGGATTCTCTGGTCTAGTGGAAGGTGTCCCTTCCAACCCCAACCCTTCTAAGATTCTATCTTCCCCCCACCCAAGGTAAATATTTTTTTATGGGATATGTGCTAAATATGTATTGTAAATGCTACACTTTGTTTCTACTTTGCTAATACTGCCCTGCAAGACTTGCTTGGTCTCCTATCTCTCTCAAGAATCTTTCATGTATGTAAACCACCTATACAGCTTTAACCTTACTCTCTGTTGCCTAAAGTCTACCTCACCTAGCCCCATTCTGTAAAGCAAGAACCTATTACTTCTTAGGGAATCCATTGATCCTAAAATATTATTTATGATATTAATTAATATGTAATCTAAAGTGGAATGCTAAAATGCTGTCATTTTAACTTTAGCACTTTCTTTAACATAGATGAATATTTTTTATTTTTCAGGTGTACAATCAAATAATCATATTAACAAGGTAGTAAGTCATCCCACACTTCCTGTAACTATTACAGCACATGAAGATAGACACATCAAATTTTTTGACAACAAAACGGGTAAGGATAAAGAGAATCTAATTTGTATGTATCAATTGTAAAGAAATCTGGATGGACATAGGGAGAATCCATTTGTAGGAAACTTATTAGTAATGTAGTTTTACACCAAACAGAACTTTCAGTATTTTTAAGAATAAACCTCTTCAGTACCTTTTCTATGAAATAGTGATACCTGTTGCAATTGTGATTTCAGCAGTCAGAAAACGCTCTCAAAACAGGCAGAGATCGTAGTGAGGAACAAGAAAGCTGTCTTTAATTTAGAGCTTTTCTAGTTCATAGAATATGTTTGCTGTTTTCTTCCTGATTTTATTATTTCCATGCTTTTAACTCTAAGCATTTATCAGTAACACTTTTAAACTTACAGTAGTAAAGAACATTGCTTAGTACCTATTAGAGCAAAAAATAACGCTAAATTCATTGCAGTAGTGGAATACTATGTTGTACTTAAGTTGTTGATTAAGTTTATAAAACGGAAAAGGATCTGGAGGAAAGAGGGGAAAGAAGGCTATGGGGGAAAACTGCATTGTCTGTCATGACAAAAACATAAGAATTTTAAGAACAAATCTAAACTTCCCATTCATGAAACTATCAGTCACTTCCTGTGTGTTATCCTTTCAAAGTTGGAAGAAAAAAAAAATCAAGATAAAATCAGTTTAAGTAAGCATGTGTGCAAAGCCAGGAAACAGAAGGTAGAAGTAAATGGTCATTTTGTGGAATAAAATATTAGCAGGTCTGGCGGGATTAGCAATAGTTCAACATGAGTCATCTGGATAGGGGACAGTATATTGGCAGTTAACTGACCTTCATTAATCCAGGTTATTAAACGTGGAGTCTGAGGTAGAACTGAAGATCTTAATACACTTAAAAGCAGGCAAACTGATGTGGATAAATGGGAAATGATACATGTAAGAAAGAATAAACATTGTAATATAAAATAGTAATCACTGGGCTGACTGTTCTTACTCAAAGAAAAACCTTGGAGTTCTAAGAAGAGGTATAATGTATCAGTTAGTTGCTTAGCAGTCAGAACAGCAAAATGAATGTCAGGAGGAAGAAAAGGAATAAACAACAAAAAGTAACATTTTTAATACCTTTTTATGAAGACTTTGAATGAAGCCTCCCTTATCTCAAAGGGTATATAGCCAAATGAAAGTGTTTCAGAGAATGGTTAAAAAGATGATCAAAGGTCTTCAGTAGCTTTTAGCTTCTTCAGGAAGAATCTTAAAAACTAGAGTGAGATTCTTCAGGGAGTCAGATAACTGAAGAAAGATAATATTGTTTCTTCATGTTGATCATGTTCTTAGAGGGATTTATTTGCTCTCTTTTTCAATACATGAGGTTCAGTTGCTAACCCCCAATAGGTGATAGGTTCAAAACAGAAAGAGGGGATGGTTCTTCTGTGCAGTTAAATATTTTGGAACTCCTTCCAAAAAGCATCATGAGATGCTAAAAGATGTTATTAAGAGTCCAGGAGTGGAGGCCACTGAAAACAAATGCATTAAGAGTAGTTGAATGCAGAGTTATTCGGTTTGTGACATAGCTCAACAGTTAACTATTAGAAGCTGAAGAGTATTTTGGGCAAGTATTGCTTACAGTTGCCTTGTTTTTATTTTCCTCCCTGGTTTACCACCAGTGGCATCTCCTAGCAATGACAAAGATAGGTGGACCTTTGGTATGTCTCAGTAAGTCTCATTTTACAAAGCTTCATCAATGCTCTGTCTTACTGGGGCAGTTACTAGGAGAGTTAATAGACTAAAAATTAAGGTTCTCACCCAGTCATTTTAGGCTTGGTCTTCATTGCCATTGCTACCAGTAAAGATGCCAGATGGATATAAAGATTGTTTACAATGGGGGTGCCTTTTTGAGAGTTGCATGTCATTTACCCTTATGTTCATACAAGAGTCTGCAGTTGAAACTTTGTAATTTTTAATGGAATAGGATCATTCAGATATTACTGGAATCTAAATAAACATGTTATCCTATGTTGCATTTAATGGGAATGTTTTGGTGTTTTTTGTTTGGTTTCTTTTTTTAATAAACAGTATTTCACAGGAAATTCACTGTTTATTCTGCTTTTAGGTAAAATGATCCATTCTATGGTTGCTCACTTGGATGCTGTCACAAGTCTAGCTGTAGATCCTAATGGAATCTATTTAATGTCTGGAAGTAAGTGTTTTTTTCATATTCTATATACTCTACAAATTTTGCATTTATGATGCACTGAAGTGTTTGAAAAATATAACTTCGTCTTTTGTCTTTTCTTTTTTTCCTATACAGGCCATGATTGTTCCATTAGGCTATGGAATTTGGACAGCAAGACATGTGTACAAGAAATAACAGCTCATAGGAAAAAGCTGGATGAATCAATTTATGATGTAGCATTTCATCCATCAAAAGCATATATTGCCAGTGCAGGAGCTGATGCCCTTGCCAAAGTATTTGTGTGACATAGCAGAACAAACCTGCATCATAACAGCAGGTCTGTTTGGACAAAAAAGAGGGAATGCGTCACTGCCATCAATTAAGGTTACCAATAAGACACTACATCTGATCTGCCTAGGTGAAGGCTCCTAAGTGGGGCAGGTATAAGTTGGTGAGAAGTCACCACATCTTGAACAATGTCAGGCTCATTCATTTAACTGTAATTACTGTATTTGGGGGGGTGGGGACAAATACAAAAATGAAAATCAGTATTTGTAGCCTTGACTGGATATGAACTGAGCGTATGTCTGTTCTTTAGGTGTCTTTAAGCAAACGTGGAGTCTGATCTTACAAAAGACTTTTATTTTGGACTCTGTGTGCTGCCTTAGGGTTAGGAATGTGGTGCTCTTGTGGGGGGAAGTGAGCTCCAAGAGTAGCTTTCTTTTCATCTCTTAGTAATCTTCTGTTTATCAGTTGAATGCCACAGATTCCCCTTTTAAACTTTTATTTTGCTTTAAAGAAAAGGAAATTTAACTTAAAATATTTTAGCATTAGTTGCACAAAATGTTTGGATAAAATTCTAGTTTTTATAAGTCTTTTTATATATTTAGCCTGTCACAACAGTGCTCAAGATTGTATTGATAATGTTTTTCTGCATTATAGAACCCTAAAACACAGAGATCTCACTGACCCGCTGCTGTGTAACCACACTCTTCCCTTCTTTTGCCTAATACAGCTCAGCTAAGTCCTTGCTTAAGGATGCTAATTCATCATCATCGCATAACTGTCTTCATAAATAAAGGACTGTAAAATGTGTTCAAATGAAACACAGAGGGGTTAACACCCCCAAATGAACTCTTTAAAAAAAATTAATCTTGGCATCCTATCACTATGTGATATTTTGTACATCTTACTGTATTTACGAGTTTATTTATCAAGGATTACCCATCTTGCTAATGGCCTATTGTTATTTATTTCACTTTTTGTTGGTCTTTATATCCTTTTATGTAGTGTGTTAAAGGGCCCTGTATATCTGTTATGGCACTCTTTGAGCAGTCTAAAATAGATGAGAAAATGGGACGTTTGATAA
Source organism: Xenops minutus (assembly GCA_035221455.1). Classification (NCBI taxonomy): domain Eukaryota; kingdom Metazoa; phylum Chordata; class Aves; order Passeriformes; family Furnariidae; genus Xenops; species Xenops minutus. Next base: position 35,752,416 of record JAWWEE010000158.1, on the reverse strand, counting down.
TCCTAAAGTTGCAAACCAAGAAATTCTTTTTCATCTGGTTAAGTACCTGGAGTGGAGTTATCTCCAAAAAACCAATCTTGTTTCAGAACCTTTGGAGTGAAAATTATTTTTATTTGCATTTCAAATAGAATACAAAAGTAGTTGATTCAAGATTCATAAATCTGCTGTGTTTGGACTAGTTATTCCCTGCTTTTATTTTATTTTTCAGATGTGCTTCAGTTTATGGTGTAACTAAAAATTTTGTTTGTGTAATGCATGATTAATACAAAAAAGTATTTTTTCTAGTCTTCCACAAAACTTTTCTGATCAGTTTGCGAGTTTTGATGAGTTTTGTAAGGTTTCTGTTTTACAAACTATGAATCAGCAAATTTTTAAGATTGTACCACATAGCAAAAGTACAGCTGTTGAAAAATAATGTATATAAAATGCATATAATAAATATTAAATGGTGTACCTGTATGTTACTGTTGGCTACATTATTTTGTGTTGCACAGTTTGAAAGTGTCATTCTACAAATTACTAAAGTAGGTCTCAATTTTAGCAAAATGACCATTTGTTTATTATGCTTATAAGCTGCTTTGCTTTTGCAAAATTGTAATAGTTGTCTGGATGTCAACCAACTGTTCAGTTTCAAGCAGCAGTACCCACATATAAGAACATGTTTCCACAATGTTTTAAAAGATTTTTGCAGGAACAAATTGAAAATTGCTAGTGTATTCTTACAGCCTTTATAAGATAATCAGTGCTTTTCATTATCTCTGTATATCAAGTCATTTTGAAGTGATTTAGGAGCCAGAAGGGTGTACTCTCTTTTTACTTCAAACTGCCAGTGAACCATTGTGTTGAATTTAAAAAAAAAAAAAAAATCAATTTCTAAATGCTTAAAATTTGCCCATAAATCAAATGTTATCTTTTTACCTTTGTCCATTTCTTTACAAGTCCTCCAATAAAGATGATGCACAAAAGGCTAAACTGCAGGTCAACATTTACCTACTTGTGATGTGTCACTTTGCTCAAAATGGATCAGCAAAAGCAGAATGCCACAATATGAATATTAGATTTTCATGTAAAGTGGTATGTTTAGGTATAAGTTACCTGAAGTTAGAACATGTTCCTATAAGTGGTTTAACTGCATTGTTCCATGTAAGTTTCCAGTTTTGCAGTAAGAATGTATTTCATGCCATCTCATGTCGAGCAAATTAGAATTTAAAAAAAAAAAAAAAGGAAACAGAGGTGCTTGTGGTAGACAGAATACTGCAGTCATATTTTAAAATTAATTTTGTTTTAGTAATAATGTTGCGTTGCTTGAAATGTTACAGTAAATTATATATGAATTGGAGAATTTTGTCCTTTATCATGGAGATTGAGGTGAGGCCTTTTAGTAACTGCTTGTAGGACACTAAGACTTTACTTTTGAAAGTAACATTCAGCTGATTTGCACTTTTTGTTCCTTCCAGTCTAAAGCATTCAACTAATCAACAGACAAGAGAATATTTGAATTTTATCGGACGTCATTTCATAATCGCCTTTTCTGAAGCCAAACATTATTTCTGGCAGCTTTTCCAGACTGCTGCATTTTAATGCTTAAATGAAATGTGATTGTTTAATAAACATTACCATGCATAACATTTACCTTTTTTTTAATTGTATTAAAATTGAAATGATAAAAACAAAAATATTTGCTTATTTTTCTTAATTGAATTCTTAACGCTCATCTTATTGAACTAATGCATAGTGGATCAAATGCTGGAGTGAGGCTTCACTTATTGAATATTGATGATAATATCTAATACAGTCTTAGTTTATTTGTTGTGGGGTATAACATGCTACAACTCGTTCTTGTGGTTTTGGGGTTTTTAGGACAGAAGAGCTGTAGTACTGGTGATGGGGGAAAATTATAGTGCTGAAAGAAATGTTTTTATTTTGCAAAAATGCCCTTGTAAAAGGACTTACTTCTCTTTTGTAAGTAAGACCCAAGGGACTTCTGCCCAGAACCTGAAAGGAATGCTATCTAAATATGTTTAATAATACATTTAGTATTTAGGGTATGATTGATGTTAACAGACTTACTCCCCATCTTGCTTTTTATTGTAGGAACTGTTTTAAGCAGATGACTGATGACTGTAGTCCAGCATCTTATTTACATAAATAGCAAATATATATGAAAAAGGATGTAACAAGTCCTGGTTAAGAACCTTCCCTGATTTAGAAATACTAAGGACCAATTTATTTGCCAGGAGAAAATTGGCAGATTTTCCAAGTGGAAAAACTCTGGGCTCAATGCTACATTATTGGGGACTGTCCATCGCAGCACACTGTCCAGGCATGCCCTTGTTATCATGTGCTTTGATTTATTTTAAAACTGCTAGCCCTGTGCTCTAGCACTTCCCATCTCAAATCAGTGGAAAGCCTCTTGGTCACTTTTATGTCTTCTACCCCAGCAACATGCAGCAACATGCAAAAAGTTGTCTCAAACAACAGTTGAGCAACTGGTATTTTTGCAGGGAGGCTGAACACACAGAGAGTGTGGTCTCCGTAAATCCTTCTGGGAAGACGAGTGTAGTCTTTTTGACTCCCATATAGAACACATGGTATGAAAATATGACTGACTTTTCATTTTAGTTCTGTTTCCTTTCATAGACGCATAGAAAGGCTTGTGTTGGAAGGGACATTAAAGATCATCTGTTTATCACCCTGCTGCTACATCCAGCCTGGCCTTGAGCATTCCCCCTTCTCCTGTCACTATGTACCCCTGTAATAAGTCTCCATCTTTCTTGTAGGCTTCCTTCAGCTACCAGAAGGCCACAGTTAGGGCACCCTGAAACCTTCTCTTTCCCAGGCTGAACAAACCCAACCCTCAACCTTTCCTCACAGGAGAGAGAGACATGCTCCATCCCTCTGATCATCTTGTGACCTTCCTCTGGACTTGCTCCAGTAGGTCAGTGTCCTTCCTGTGCTGGGGACCCCAGAGCTGGATACAGTGCTCCAGGTGCAGTCTTGCTAGAGTGGAGTAGAGGGGCAGAACCCTCTCCATTGACCTGCTGGCTACACTGCTTTGTTCTGAAGCTCAAGACACATTTGGCTTTCTGGGCTGTAAGTGCACATTGCCAGCTCATGTCCGACCTCTCATCCACCAGCACCCACAATTCCTTCTCTGCAGGGCTGCTTTTGACCAGCACCTTGCACTTGCTCTTATAAACCTCATGAAACGCCCCTGTTCCCAGGGGGGACAAGCTTCTCAAGCCTGTCCAGGTCCCTCCTTCATTCCATTCTTCAGGTGTGCCAACTGCACCACTCAGCTTGGTGCCCCCACAGTGCCCGAATGTATATATATACACATGTATTTATGTTATGGTTTTAAGAACTTTTTTAAAAGAAAAAAAAAAGAGCAGAAGGCTCCAGAATTGTTTTGAAATGCTGATTCTGAAGTGAGCATGAAGAAGCTTTAAGTTCCATATTTAATACTTGCACTGTTGAAATTTGGAGAATGCACATCCTTGAGTCCTATGCAGATTAAATATATTAACATTTAAAAAATAAACAGTTGAACCTGCAAAGACTTTAGAATGCCTAAATATGTATTATTGTTTTCTAATTTTAACATAGAATCAAACTCTGTGTTGGTAATGTAAACCAAAATGCTTTCTTTTTAGTCCTCCCTCTTAACTTATGGTATCTTAATGGCCTCCCACATAAGAGAATTCATCTAGATGCTCTGAAAGTGCATGTATGGCAACAAAATACTTACTTTGAGGGGTTTTAAAAATATTTATAGAGTTTGAGGCGGTTAATTTAACTATGGTGAAATCCATAGTAGTGAAAAGGAGATGATGGGAGGTAACCTAGGTCATAACATTGCTGTTTTCAGGAATCACTGAGCCTGTGACTGCAGTGAAAACAGTACAGTGAGAGTTGCTGACATGTACTTTTATCAGTAGCTATGCTTTAATTTCTCTAGATGCTTATGAGATAAGACAGATGTCAGTGAGGCCTAGAAGTTTTCTTGTGATCTCTGACATTAATAGGAGCATACGTCTTGAATTTGGTATTGATAATTGACCTCCTGGAAGGTCATTTCCTGGAGTAAAGTAACTGGAGAAGCCAGCCATTGGCCAACCCTCGGCCACCCTAGTACACCAACAGTGTCTGGGAGCAGTGCCAGAGTTTAACCTGACAGTAGACAAATTTTTGCCTTGACTGTATGTAGTGCTGTAACATAATGCTTGGAGTAATACTTAATCTCTAGCATATTGTCTTAACTGAGGGAGAGAGAATAACTGATTCCTACAAACATATGGCTCCACTTTCCATTCTCTTAGGAACATAAGCTATTGCTTGTAGTTATCTCTTGCCCACTAACAAATAGCAAGGAGCAGCTTACCCATTTAATATCTTCATCTGTGAAGATATCTTTAATATCTTCATCTTCATACACAGTTGTCTTCAGTTACATGGAGAATGCCTGTAGTGTTCTGATAGTTAAATCTTATCAGTGCTGTGAAACTTTTGATACTCTCATTCAAAATTAATTGAAATTAATGGATTTATTACAGAATTTAAAAATTTCTAAACTAAAGAATCAGTGTTTTGAATTTATATATATATTTGGAAAACTAAGCCTTCATGTCAGAATTGATAAGTGATTTTGTATTAGCTATGTGGGTTAAAGGCTGCCTCTTTTAGCCTGAGTATTACTGGAAGCTGTATCTGTTTTAGCAAAGTTTCAAGCTATTGATATATACTTATTCTTTACCAATGGTGTTAATTCTTTGAAAAGAGATGGTCTTTCAAATAAAAATAAAGATAATGCTAGCTTCATTGTTACGTGGCTTGTAGAATCATTTATTGCTACCACAAAAGATATGGTGCAAGTTTTAAAACCTTTAGATGAAATGATCTGATCTTTAGCAAGTACTGGATACCTTAGAATAAATATTTCACTTGGTGATCAAGGAGTATTTGCTTTTGGGATGTCATTGACCTTGGAGACCCTTTAACTTGAAAGGAGAACACCACCATAAGACAATCATTTGCAGCTTTATCCTCAGGTTCCTTTCTGACAAAAATTAATGGGATAGGCCATTCTTTTAAAGCTAATTTCAATATAAGTTCAGGAGGAGCTTTCTGCAGTTGAACATTTGTTATAAATATTCTTAACTCTATTCAGTCTTAAGCATTCGTTACTGCCAGCTGACTTGCTAACTTCCTTCCCCCCCTGCTTTTGTCTTTCAGCTTTTCTTGAATGCTTCAGAGGCTCTGAGAGGAGGAAAGACTAGTTTGTATAAATGTTAAGTTGTGAATCCGTGCATGATCGACAGAAATACATGACCATTTGAACTCAAGTTGAGAGGGTGACTTTATAAGTTCTGTGCACAAGGTCTTGTGGCCCAGCCACGGTGATGGAGAGAGCTGGGGGGTCTCACCAGGTGGTGCCACCAGGAGAAGGTGACAATGGCCACTCCTGGCCTGGGGACAGAGCAGGGTTGCAGGCATCCTGCAACAAGCTGTGAGTAGGCAGGGCAGGAGAAGTTTTGCTCTTCCTGCCTTCAGACATTTTTGATATTGGTGGAGGGGGAGAGCTGCTCATGTTGTCCACTGTTGGTCGCATAACCCTGAGGTGTTTCCTGAGGCTTGGCCTCCACCTGCAGCTTGACTTGCCATGTGGTTGTTGGGAAGTTGTCACTGCTCTTCTGATCCTGGTGGGCCTGGAGAGACCAGTTGCATCTGGACACTTCTCAGACCAAGCCTGATAGCTGCTGGGTTTTTGCTCATGAACAGCAGCTGGCCAAGGGGCGTGGATTTCCCCTGTGAAAGGAGGGCTGGCCAGGGTGGTTGTCTCTATTGCTGACATTTTGGTGACTAGCCTGGTTGGCTTTTTAAAGCAGGCTTTTTTTCTGTTGCCTGAGGTGTCTTTCCAGTTGCTCTTTAGTACCCTGAAATGGGAGGGTTTCTTGTTTTTGAATTGTTTTAATTAACATGGTGATTTTTTTCCTTTCTAAAGAAAAAGGTTTTCATTTGATTAGGGGCATCTTGCATCTAAGGTCATGTGAGACTTATAATTCAGTGGGAACAAAGAGTTCATGTTTCATGCAGATGAAATACCTTCCTTCTCTGAAATCTCAGCAATGGCTGGGAAGAAAAAAATTCAAACCTGTTAGCTCTATCAGTAAAACATCCTGTGTGCAGCAGGCAGGGAGGCATAGATGAGGATGCTTGCTTAGTGTGCAGACCAAGCTGCTGCAGCTCAGCTGTTGGGAAGCATCAGGCGTCTGGGAGAAGAGCAGTGGGCAGCTGCAAATGTTGGTGGCAGGAGCTCAAAGCAGAAGCTCTTAGAAGAGCCTGCAGATGCTCTGCATGCAGTGGTAGTACATTGAAGTCTGAATCATAGCACTGTCTATCACTGTGCATGATACTTTTGGTGGACTGGTTGGTAGCCAGTTTTCTTTGGATTCCCTCTGCTGGATTTTTTTGGTGTTACTTAGAAATACTACTGCATCTTAAAAACAGCAAGTTTTAAAATACTCATAGAACCTCATTGCTAGGGTAGATGTTTGCAAAAACAGGAGCTGTACATTAGTTTCCTGAATTTGCTGCTTTGACTCTACTGCCTTAATAACCAAGATGACTGACTCTGCTACTCTTACTAAGCACAGTTTTCTGTTAAGAGGTTTAGCTAACATTTGCTGTTCAGAATTTCAGAGGCTGGAAATATTTTCCCCAGTTTGAGTGATCTACCACTGACAGTTTCCATGGTGCATATGCATTATATTCCATCAGAAACCTTTTTTTTTTTTTTTTTTTTTCAGATATTTGGGCTTACAGAAGCAACTGATCATGATCACTTTCTTCTAATTGTGTGTTGGTCTAGTCTCTGTTTAGATCTGAGCAAATCTGACCACTGGGGAGTAAATTCCATGTTGATATATTTGCTACCAGCATGCCTGTGCTTGACACTTCTGTTTTGTTTCTAAAGTGGCTCCTAGGCCTCACCAGAGTTAGTTCAATAGGACACATTTCTGTACCTCACCTTGCTTAGAATGTTTGCATGTGAGAAAAATGTTTTTTCCCCATTTTCTTTTCTGAACAAGCAGTACATTATTAAAATACTCAAGGGTGTCAGAGAATTTCAGAAACTACATACTTGTAATTTGTTTTTGATTTGAAAAGCATATTATTTTAATTATGTAGTTTGTTTGATTTGGAACTTAGCAAAAATTTAAAAGTAGCACTAAGTAAGTAATTTTTGTGATTTTCCCATCTAATTTAAATTATTTTCCTAAATCTCGCCAATCTTTTTTTTCAGTCTTTTTATTCGTTGTTGTTGTTGTCTCTAACTTGTATCCTTTGGCAGATAGTTGTTTATCATATTTGTAATCTGATCACATCCACCACCAGGGCAGAAAAATAGTTCTTATCTCTTTGCTTACATTCTGCCAAACTGATTGCTGTCAAGTAGTAAAGGCAGTATGTGACCTCAGCAAAGCCTGGACAAGTTTAGTTAGCATTTGCTAGCAAAAACAGCAAGGCAGGATTCACATGCTGGTGTCTTGGGAGCTGGTCCAGCATGAGGTTCAGCTGTAAGTTCAGTCACACCCTGAGGCTGAGGGTATATTCAAACTGACAGCCCCTGGCTCCCAGGGGAGTGCCTGCACTGTGAGTTTTGGCTTCCTGGCAGCCGGGAAGAAAAGCTACCTGCTCCTTTTGGCTGCAGGAAACAAACTGGCCAAAGCACTGCTCTTTCCCTTCATTACCCTGGGATAGCTGGTGTTCAGCTGCTCCTGCTAGTGTTTACAGGCAACTGCTCTGGCTGTGTAGACAAAAATAGTAAGGACACAGTAATCATTTGTGTGTGGATGCAGATGAATGTAAACAAATTTTAGAGTAATAAGACAATAAATACCCTTCAGTTAATGAAAGCAGTTTATGATCAAGGACACTTCACTAACCAGACTTGATTGTTTGAAAGGAAAGGAAATTTTGATCCTAATGAGATTACAGTGGGCATTTGCTTCAAAGCAGAGATTAAGACCTTGGATTGAATCATAGACAGCAAATTTTCAGGACCTGTTCTTCCTTGAGCTTAAGCTAGAGGCAAAATTCTTGTTGAAGCCAATGAGGGCAAAAGAACATGTGCTGCAGTTGATAGACATATATAACTGGAAAGTTGCTCATACTTCAATTATAAGCTGCTCACTGGAAGTTTCCATATATTTTGTGTCTCTATTTGGATGACACTTATCACAAGCTATTCAACCACATGCAGCTTCCACTTCTCAAGAACATGCTTTAGCTTTACTGTCTCAGGATCAAACCAAAGCCAGTCAGTTAAGATTTTTCTTCATTGATTTAATTAGGCTGGGCATGTAAGCCCCCAGTTTCCACACGGTTTGTTTAAAATTGAAGTGCATCATCTCTGACAGTGTGCTCAGGCCTTCTGTGGCACTCACCTGCAACAGCGAAATTTTCCGTGATTTTTTGTGGCTTTGATGCTTTCTGGAGCTGACTTACCCTTCAGCCTAGTGACAAAATTGGTGGAGCTAGGGATATTGAGAGTTGCCCCGTTAGAAATAACTTATTATGTCTTGCTTTTAAGCCTTGCCCCCACTTTTGTTCTTCAGAACAGGCAAAGTGAAAATAAAATATCTGTATTTTATGGGACCATATCTCATAGAAGTGAATGCTTATGTGACAACACTAATATGAAATGCAAATGGAAATAATTAAAAACATTTATGAGGGAATCTACTGTTCTGATGAAACTATACTATCACATGCCAAAAATAACACCCCTGTTCTTTCTTACCACTTCAAAATTGCTTTATAAGTTGTAGAGAATTATAGTTGTTGGCCTTTGATGCAAATGTTTTCTTTGGCTGGTTTCTTCATAGCTCTTTATTGGCATTACTTTTAAAAGGCAAAGTAAATACTTTTACAGTGCCTATTTTCTCATAAGAATATTAAGATGATCTTTCTTGTCTCTTGCTGGTTCAATATTAATAGTTTCACAAACAGTAATAAAGGTCAGTAAATTTCTGAGACCTGTTCTTGCACTCTGCTTGAGCATGTAATATAAGACTTTTTCTACAGGTTGCAGGGTGTCTGTATACCTGGCTGCATGAAGGACTTCTCTGTGGTTTGCTCATCTCCAGTCCTGGACTGTATACCTGCTTTTCCTGTATACTGCACCTGTCAGACAAGTCTATAGCTAGAAAGAGTCATGCTATCAAGAGATTGATGATAAAGAGAGGACCCAAATGCCTAAGATCTGTGCAAGGTGCAGAATTTGACATGCAAAACAATTTGTAAGCAGAATCAGAAACACTGGCCTGAGTTTCCTTCCAGGACTGAGAAAGACATACTGCCAATGATGAAGGAAGTCGTGTGCTCCTTGCCTGTGAGTGGAGAATTTACCCAGGAAATGTAAGAAACAGGTTTAATGTCTTCCTTGGTCTTCTGGCAGCGAACACTTCCAGTGCTCAGGCATATGTCCTAACCAATGGCTGTAAGCTGTAGCCCTTCCTGGAAGTTTACACAGTACAAAAAGTAATTTCAATTTATTTAGGACAGCAAATTAATAGAACTTTGTAAATTTAAGTTGCTCTGGGAGCTCCACTGTGAAGGGTGAGTTTTGAACTATGGTAATTACTATTTAAAGTAAAATTCAAAACAGCTCAATGGGAGTTTTAGTAGGTACCTAAACATCTAAGCTCAGAATTTTCTAAGTGAAGGAATCTTATTTTTATGTACAGTGGTATGTCATCATCAGTGGGGCTGTAAATCTGAGGCCCCCTGAGCCTTGTGAGTACTGTTCAGAGAAGTGGGGCATAGAGAATCACTGAATAGTTTGGGTTGGAGGAGAATGCTCAAAGATCATGTGGTCCAGTCCCTTTACCATGGTTTTCATCAGTCTCACTAGAGAACAATGACTAAAACTTTGATACTGACTCATTCAAAACATTTGTATAAATAGTACCCCTGCTATTTGAGGATGATTTGGTATTTAAGATAATACAGACAGTTAGGAAGCATCACATGCAACTTACTCAAGCTATACTACATGAGGTTTGTCTTGAAAAGACTTTTCTATTATGAGATACAAAACCAGCAGCAGTCGCAGTTTTCTTGCAGTATGTATTTCTATAAAAAGTTTATAAACTAAATGAATGAAACTTTTGCACAAAGGTGATACAGCATATGAATTTATACAGCCAAAGCTGAATACTCTTATCTATAAACACATAACAAAATTAAGGATAACAATTACTAGAAAAATACAAGTCATCTTTGTCAGTCATGTTTAGAGTAATATATAGCCAGTTATAATTTATTAAAAAATGCATAGCAAAAGCCTGATGAATACAATCCCTTCTGTGCCACTCCTTAACCACTAGAAATTTTACAATTAATAGTGGGGGGGAAGAAAAAAAGGAAACCCCAGAATGATGGGGAAGGTGCTGTTTTGTTTTCTATTATGCTTTTATTTGCAAAACCCCTTTATTTTTTAAGGAATACTTGAAGTATGATATCCAAACCAGGAATCTGGAATAACTGTGAGTATTGCATCATTTTAACTGTGCGTGTACAAATATATTAGGTATGTAGTAGACTTAAAGCCTTTTTTCAAGAAAACTATTCTTTCATCTTCAGAAAATCTCACACACCTATAAAGATGTTTTTGCTACCATTATAAATTTGTTGTTCTGTGAACTTCTAAATCCCTCTTCGTGTGTCTGCCTACTCTCTTCTAACCGTGTAATCCAATATAAATCAGTTAGGTTTCAAGGTTGGAGATACCTTTGGATTTGAATTTGAATGCTTTCAGTCCCCATTGTGTGGTCTAATTTAATCTCTTGGCCCAAGATTCCTGTCTCTAACTGTCTAGCCAATAACAACTTTTTAAATCAAGACAGTACGAGGCAGTAGACAGGAAATATCCGGTTGTCAGTTATATTTGGAATATCACTGTTGACTTCAGTGGTGCAGAGAGCAGTAGCAGTGCGTAATATGTGAGGATCCAGATCCTCAAAGAACTACTGTGCCTTAAATACCTTTCAAAATCTGTGCCAAAAGAACCAACCAAATAGATTCACAGAAATCTGTGTTAAAAGACTTTTGATATAAATTTTGCCAACCAGATGGCAGTATCATTCACAATAGCAAAACTCCAAGTAGTAAAAATAAACTGGTTTAGCTACAATCTGTCATATCTTTTCTTAAACTGCCTGGCAATAACGGATGTTTTGCAACCAGAGCACTGAAAGTACTTCATGTTACCAGCAGAACTCCTTGAAAAGATATAGAATAGTAAGCTACAGAAGGCTTATAGAATAGTACCTTGTCTTTAAAATTATATTATTTTGAGCTCATAAGGAGATATCTAGCAAGTGGCAGAAAAAAGTCAGAGCTGTATTATTTCCTCTGGATATCTGCTATCCTTAAGTGCATGATATGCATGGCTTAAAACTTTGGGATACTACATATGTATTGAAAATATTAGCTGTTGGCCAAATTCTGCACTTCAGTATCGAGTACAACTTTCAACAAGTTCACAAGAATCCTTGACTGATTACAGAAACAAAAAGTAGCCTTTCTTCTTCCTTTGTATTATGATGGTATTTATAGGAATAAAACACTTGTACTTTGGAGGGGCCATTTCAATTTCATGATTTTTAGTTTCAAAGTAGTAATAGCGAACAGCAGATTTTTGCTTTATTGTTTAGAGTCCAAAAAATCTTTACAGATGCTTCTAATAATATCGGGAACCATCTGCTCCAATCCTGTAAACTCCCTGGTGAAGAAAGTATGAGACTCTCTTGGTTCAGAAGCCATGTCTTTCAGATCATCCAGAGGTGCCCAGGCAACACCAACAGAGAAGACTGTTATTCCTACAAAAAGAAAAAAAAAGTAGTTAAGACCATTTTGCCTGTAGATACAAGAAAAGCAGCCATTTCTAAGGTCATTAATTAATCTGGATTGGAAAAATGTGTTTCAATATCTGCAGTCTGTCCAGGATAATTAGATTTTGCCACTAAATATCAGGATTTAGAAGATTTGTCTCAGGAAAAATCCTGAAGGAAATATGAGGTATCATAAGAGCTAGTGTCTTAGTTGTTTTTGTAGTGACATATGTGAACATAGCAGTCACAACGTCAGTCTTGAAACGCAAGTAACGCTGTGTAAAATTATTTTGAAAATGAGTTTGGTTCCTTTGTGTATGCTTAGTGCTTTCAAGCTTCATCAGCCCAATGAGCTTTTTGGCCAAAACTCTTATTCCTTTTCTAGATGATGATGGAGTTTCACTACTTGGTTCTTTATTCTTACTCTACTGTTTAGGGAAATAAGACTGGGTGTATGTTGTTCACTAAGCTGCCATAAGTGAATCTACTCATACCTGGCTCCATCCTACTGGTTGTTGGGTTGTTTTCATCCTAATGGAAAACAGTTCCTCAGGGCTTACATTTTACTGAATTCAAAACAGGTATGATACTTCGCAAACGTTTAAATCTTAACATTTACAATACAGCAGAAACAGGATGGATAAACTTGTGCTGCTTTTAAAAATACATAATTTACCTGCTTTTTGTGCAGCTGCAGCGGGTCCTCTAACATCATCGTAAGACTGACCATCAGTCAAAACAATGAGGAAATTTTTGTTAGGTCCATCTTTCACTGGCCCGAACACATTTCTGGTTGTGAAAGAAATGGCATCCCCAGTAGCAGTGCCCCCGCTCATGTAGCGAATGTTCCGGATAGCTGAGAGGACCTTTTCTTTCGTGATGTAGTCTGTGAAGCCAAATTCTGGGCGCTGGTCGTATGTGAACTGCACAGCTGCAACCTTGGACCCAATGTCAGAGATCTCAAAAGCCTTTGCGACGTTGCTAATGAAGTCGAGCATGAGGCGGAAGTTGCTTTCCCCAACGCTGCTGGAACCATCGATCAGGAAAGCGATGTTGATGGAATTGTAGCACGTCTTGCTACAAAACATCTGCTCATGGGAACACAGTTTTTGGACAAGAGGCTTTACGTATTTGGTAGTGCCAAACCAGGTGGGCATTTGGTAAGAGAAGAAGCCATTAGTTCGACATACAGCCTGTTAGAAAACAAAAAGTCAGTGGGTGAATGCTGACAGAGCAGCTGAATGGATAACAATCATGATTTTTCTTTCAAAGACAGGTTCATGGAGCCTCATGGTGGGAGCTTGGGGTGGCTTTTTTGCTTGTTTGTGTTTAAAGAAATAGAGGACAAATATCTGCAGTTGAAATCGGTGAAAACTGTAATAAACCTTACTTTGTCCAGTAATAAAGCCAATCCTGCCCCTCAAGCTCTGGACGTTTCAAATAATTTAGCTAACAGTTTGCCCAGACTAGTTGTGGAAGTGTTCAAGGCCAAGCCTCAGCTACCTGGTCTAGTGTGTGGCACCGCTGCCCATGGCAAGGGGAGGGAACTGGATGATCTTTAAGGTCCTTTCCAACCCAAAACATTCTGTGATGTTTCTGTAAGTACCTAAGGGTTGGACCTGCCCGCAATACCTCTGGGATGAGCACATGGCTGTCCTATGCCCAGAAGCAGCAGAGCTGTAGTGCTTCAGTCTGTTCGTGCCACTTCTGCTAAAATCAGACATCTAAGACCTCCCTGTGGAAAATGAGTGGTTTTCTCACTGCAGAGTAAGTAAAGATCCAGTGATCAGAAAGCTTATGTGAGAGTAGGTGATCTGTGTTTGAATTCTTGCTCTAACTCAAACAGAAAAATGTCCAAAATTTTGCATCAAAGATGAAAGTCTTGTACACGAACTTGCTAGGATATGTTTTTCCCTCTTTGCTGCCCTCTTTATAGTGAAAATAAGTAAATAATTATCTACAGAGTAGGTACAGAAAGACAGGGCTCCCTCTGTGCCATTTCAAGAGAGTGAATATATTGTTTCAGCATTTCATTGCTTTGGCATATTTAACCATACCTGAGATGGGAGAATTTCCTGCCCTGAGAATCTTCATGCAATTGCAAAGTCCAGGAACCACAATTTGGCCAAGACCCTGAACTGGGAGGACAGTGCTACTTTTGTGTGGCCCCTTTAGCAGGAAAAATCCCTCCAGTGTTTCTTTAATCTTCCTAGTGTCCTTCTAAATCACTTATGAGCAGGGATAATTTTATTGGCTGGTTTGAGAGACTATTTTTATATCTATTTAAGTTATTATATGTACATATATTAGTTCATTAGAATTTTAGTGTAAATTCTCCAGAATTATATTTATCACAGAAAAATAATAATGATATTTTTCTTACTTTGTCAACAAAACCAATGTCTTGTACCATTCCGAGCTCCTCTGTTGTGGGTTTTGCTACAGATACAATGAATACGTTGACTCCAAATTCTCTGGCCACTATGCCAGCTTCTTCTAGATCATCTGAGGGCCAGCCATCTAGAAACACTACAATGATCTTGGGAATTCCTTTCCGTGCTCCATTTTCCAAAGTGAAGAATTTCTGAGCTGTGTGCTTCAAGGCTTTCCCTTGTTTTGAACAGAAAAAGAATATGAAGAAATAATGCATACAATGATAGTATATTTTGGTAGCAGTTTCCTATCTGAAATTCTGCATGGCTTATGATATGATTACAGGTCTAACCCTGTGTAGCACCGAAATGTTGTCATAGGAAATTTGATAAAAATGAAGCTTGAGCAACTTCTAAGCCAAAAACCAACCTCCCAAAAACAAAACAAAACTAAAACAAACAAGAAAAAATCACAAATACAGCTAAGGAAGTAGCTAGCTACTAGTAGTAGCTGCTAGTAGCTAGTAGCTAGAAGGGGTCTAGTTTTGTATTAGGAAGTAGATATATTAGAGCTTGCTAAATGGATTGGAAGGAAGCAAGTTCAGGAGCTACCTAAATTTAGCTTGTGAAATACAACATACTTAGAGCTCAGTTTTCTCATTTGGCTGGTTTTGGCTGGGATAATTTATTTTCTTCAGAGTAACCAGTAGGGGATTGTGTTTTAGATTTCTGTGGAAAATGGTGTTGATAATACAGGGATGTTTTTGTTATTGCTGAGCAGCTCTTGCACAGTGCCAAGGCCTTTTCTGCTCCTTGTACCAATCTGCTAGAGAGAAGGTGCATAAGGGGGACACAGTCAGGACACCTGACCCCAGCTGACCACAGGGGTATCCCATACCCTGTGGTGTCATGCTCAGCATATAAAACTGGGGGAATAAGAATCAACATGACAGGGGGATGTTCAGAGTGATGGCAAGAACTGCTACGTGTGCTGGAGCCCTGCTTTCCTAGGGATGGCTGAACACCTGCCTGCCCATGGGACGCAGTGAATGGATTCCTTGTTTTGCTTTGCCTGTGTGAGTGTCTTTTGCTATTACATTGTCTGTATCCCAATCCATGCACTTTCTCACTTTTATCCTTCCAATCCTGTGCCCCATTCCAGCAGGGGGAGTGAGCGAGTGGCTCTGTGGTGCTCGGTTGCTGGCTGTGGTTAAACCACAATAGGCAAAAGTTTCCTCACTGCCATTTGCTCTCTCTTTATTCTAACTCTTTAATTAGCCACCCAGTGAGAAGGAAACACTAAGCCTTTTATGAATTTGTCTTAAGATATCACTCCACTACCAGTGTAAAGTTAATTACTGTTTAAACACAGAAAGTGATATTTACACTTCTACTCTAATAAAATGCGTAATAAGCAGCCCTAACTCCTGGAAATTAAATGTAAGATGTGGCCACATTCCAGTACAAAAACATTGAACCTGTTTAAGACAAGCACGACATCTAAAATATTTTCTTACCTGTCTGAACTATAATAACTTCAATATACACACACACATACATATATACAAAATAGGTAAAGAAATAATTCCTATTTCAGTGGAAGTATGAATTCACCTGTGTTGGAATTGCCTCCTCTGAACCCTAATTCCTTTATGGCAAATAAAACTTCTTTTGCAGCAGTGAAGTTCTTCAGATAGAATTCAATTTTTGGATGTTCACTGTGGAAAAATAAAATAAGGTTTGCAGTTCACTTTTCATACCGCTATGACATTAGCAAGCTAAAACACACTAGGAATCCTTTTGCTTTTAGTAATACATATTCTTCTGTATTTTAATTACTCAAATAGACATATGCTCCTTGCTTAGTAAGTCTCACAATCATTAGCAAGAGGAATTATCTATCTGAGTGGGTAAATTAAGGATAGTCTGATTCTTATG
This sequence comes from Xenops minutus, assembly GCA_035221455.1. Classification (NCBI taxonomy): domain Eukaryota; kingdom Metazoa; phylum Chordata; class Aves; order Passeriformes; family Furnariidae; genus Xenops; species Xenops minutus. Next base: position 35,736,209 of record JAWWEE010000158.1, on the reverse strand, counting down.
CTTATCGAACAGCTGAAAACATTAGGTTGAAAATATATAAAATAAAAAAAAAATGAACATGCCAGATGTTAAACTAAAAGTATTTGTGTAATTAAAAAGTGGCAGGTTTTCTACTATTCACATGAGAAATAGCTTCTTTAAAAGAAATTACTGAAAAATGCTGTTTTGAGTTATTTAATTTGAGAAGTTTTAAGGTATGCTAGCTAGTGACTCCATGTAAGACATTAAAGATTTTAACTATGCTGTCTCCAGATTTTACTTTTTGTTTACAGTAGAAAACAAAAAGAAATGAAGTCATTTTTGCCAAGTGAAGGGCAGAACAATAAACACCTGCAAGCTAAAGAGCTGCTGCTGTGAATAAATGGCTCAATTCTGCATCAGAATCACCAGAATGAACCCTTGTGCCAAGCAGAATAACTGCTAAAATGGTACATTTTGACCTATAAAGATTATTGTTTGTAATATTAATTTCTAATGAAGAGTTGAATGTTCAAGGTGCTAAACTGTTTACTTCCTCCATGAATTGGTCCTCACCTTATAGTATATAAACACAGGACAGCAAGTGTGGAGTTAATTTCTCCTAGCTTTTGATGTCTACAGTGGCCAGAAACTGTGTTTTTCAGGACGGAATTCATCACATCCTAAAAGAGGCATGCAAAGCAGTTCAGATGGTTTGTGCCACGAATGTGGCCTTTCTTTCTAGTGACTGTAACAGCAAGTCTAGGTCATTAAATCAGACTCAGATATCTATCTACTCTACAGTTGCCTAAAGGCAGGGATAGGAACAGACTTTAATGATGACAGAAAGACGTGATAGAGAAATCCTGTGCTAATCTAGCAGATGCTTCACCTTCTTGGAATAAGTGAGTTAATTTTGATAATAAGCAAGTTCTTTGTGCTACCTTTTCCAGATGCCATAGCCAAAGTGGTTAAACCTTGGAAAACTGCAATCGCTGAACATTAGCAAACTAAGCTGTGGCTGTGGCTCAAAAAAACCCTTCTGCCAACATGCTGGATGTTGCAGTGGCTTTTACAGTACACTCTATGAACATACATAGTACAGATTCTATGAACTGTCTTTCAGTAACAGTGACCAGTTTAAATTTGAAAATATTAGCTGTAGTAATCTATAGGTTGGCAGGAGCAGTTTTTTTGGTTTGTACATATATTGCCATTGTGACACTTCTCTCTCTACAGTTTTTTAAAAGAGCCATCTCTCTTTTGTAAGGTGTTTCCTGCTGTTCTACTATGATGAGCTACAAAGCTGTCAGCAGCAGAGGGGCTGGGAAAACTCCAGCTGCTCTCTCTATCCAAGTATCAAATCAGAGACAGAAAATGTTCAAATTTTTCACGTCCTCTCACATGGACATCTCAGTGTAGCACAGAGCAAAGAGTGCTATATCTCAAAAGAGTTTGCTTTCTCTTGTCATTCATCAACCATTACTGAGTGATATTGTTCTTCAAAATAGGAAATGATACATGAACTGATCTCTCTAATCAATCACTTGGTTATATTTTGTGTAGATCTGTTCTTACCTGGCCTGTATGACTCCAACATGAGGCCCTTCTGTTCCAATTCCCAACATTACAGCTACTTTTCCAACAAAGTTTTTCTGCAAATTAAACCTACGCTGGCCAATGTTGTAACTTCCATCAATGAGAAATGCAATATCAGCTTTACAGTCTGTGAACATCCAAAATAATTAAGAATTATTAATATCAAACAAATGTCACAATTTTGCTTTGCAAAGGGTAAATCTGTGCATTCTTACCTTTGTTTCCTGCTTTTTTATCAAGAGTCTTCTTAGGTCTTTTACCTTCAGTGAAAAAAACAGCATGGATCATTTAACAAGAAGATGGATGAATGGACTGAGGTAAATGGGAAAAAGCTCAGACTCCAAAAATTACTGTGCAATCTGTCTTCAGTAGGAACTGTCAATCAGTTTAATTATTAAACCTGCACTATTACTGCTTTGCTCCTTAGAGAATATTCTTTTTCAAATGAAACAGTTTAACCTTCTTTTCTACACCTGCTTGAATGATTACTGAATCATGCAAAGCAGGGTGGATTTCTGTATCTTACCTTCTTGAGTACTACTATTTCTCAGTTAGCAATTCTGCTGCACAATACACAGTTTTAATGGTATGGAAGCAAACCATGACTTAAACTGTAAAGTAAATGGTCTATTCACAGTCCAGAGGTTATATAGCTCTAACCTTCATAAAAACTGATCTAGCGTTTTAATGCAGCATTTGCTGTGGTGAAATTCACATAACAACTAAATTTTTGCTACACAAGTCCTAACAGCACTCAGCTGTCGAGCAATTCTGTAAAAAGGAATGCATTATCTCTTTCTTCTCTTACTTACTAAGAACGAATATCCCATGAGCTCATGAACCCCTACCTTGCTTTATCTGAATTACTTTTTCAAATTCATTCAAGTTTTTTTAATTTACATAAACACTAGTGAAATCAGAATCAATCTCTAAGATTACATATGATTCTTCTTTTTTCTGATTAAAGATATGCCCCCCCCCCCAAAATATTGTATGTTTCCTTCTTTAAAAATAAATGAATCTTAGGAAACGTGTAATTTTGGCCAGGGATCCACACACTGCAGCACATCATACCACAAGATGCTTCCCTTGTTGTGGAGATCTCGTACCTGTAGAAGGACGTGCTGTTGACACTGATCGTCCGACTGCTTCAAGCGCTGTGTCCTTGGTAGCTGCTACAATAAGAATACATTTTACAGAATGTATGTTAGTATATTCAAATGAAATTACAAGTGCTTGAAGAATACTGTATTTCCAATAACGTTTATTCATCATCTGCCATTAGCTACTCTGTCAAGTAGGATATAAGCCTAGACAAACCTTTGGTGTAATCCAGTACTGCAGTCTTTGTTTTACAGGTAATTAATTTCTGCATTTGAAACAACAGCAGCTGATGAGTAATTACAGCATACTTATTTGATGAGAGGTTTTTGAACTGTAGTAGCCACTTTCCCCCTCACCAAAAGCACCTGTGATTCCAAATTCTTAGCTATTAGCTTGCAGTGGGCACTACAGGAGGTTTACTAGTACCTTAGAGATAGTAGGCTGAATCTTAGCTGTGTAAACAATAAGAACACATTAGAGAGATCCGTTTCACAAGCTCTGAAGGAATATACCAGAAAACACATACTTTAATATTTTTGAAACCACAACAACATATACAACCAATATGCTTCTGCATATGATTTTGTGAGGGGATTTTAACTTCGCCTGAGTGGCAAGGTGTGACAACTAGTTTGCAGCTGGGGACACTGTCTCAACTATGTGAGAAAAACTTCTGAAAAAAAAGCCACTGTGTCACACAGTAGCTTAATGACTACTCATATAAATTGGCATAATTGATATTTTTTGGAGGGCCAGTGTGATCTCCTTGCAGGTAACACTGCACAGTGTTTGAAGGGCCTGACAAGTGCTACTGCCTGCACCACTGCAGGCAGGGGGAGAGAAGGGATAAAACTGTATGGCTGGAAGTGGTAGGAGGACCTGACAGCAATGTCAGGATCAAAGCACTGACTTTGACCAGCTTAAACCGTCATGGAGCTACCAACTGCTTGTTATCAAGTCATTATACTCTAAATAATGGATCTATTTTTATGGATCATCTTCTGCTACATACTAGCTAGTCTAGTATGGAACTAGCTGGAACAGTTTTTTCTTTAGGGAATTGTCAAAAACTGAAGGTAAAATAACAAATTAGAAGTGAAAACTCTGGTTATTACACATCAGATAACAATCACATTTTTTTTATGCATGGAGCCCTGAAGAAGTTTCTTACAGTTCTATCAATATTTCAAATACAGTTTTCAAAATAGTAAGTGTGATCCACCTACGAGTCACTGAGAAAGACGAAGCCCATCTAGAGAGCACCTGAGACTGGATCCCATTGGCATTTACAGCAGGGTAGTTTTCCTGTCCTGGGAGAGACTGGACCCTTACAGCTCCTCCTGCATTGGTGATCACCCCCCTGAGATACAAAAAGAGTTGGTATGAATCAGACATTTTAATGTCAAGAAAATGCAATACAGTTATACTGTCATTAGAATATTGTACACCAGCCTCCTGAAAGAGATGCTATATATGCAGGTAGTTGTGTTTAGGCTAAAACAAGCTGTAATTTACCTGTTTAAAGTCTTGAAAATACTTTTAAAAAAAGCTAGTTCACACGACATCACACAGACTTACAAAAAAAAAAAAGGGTCAGGAATTCCTACAATTCTGGCAGTGTTTAGACAGAGGGATGTTTCAGGCCCTGTCAATTCCTAAGTGACAACCAAAACTGTTCAGATTGCTTTTTATGTGCTACTGAAAGAACAGGTATTATTTTTAGAGGCCAAAAGCCAAGGTTCAGCTTCTCTAAGAAGGAGTAAAAGCTTGATGCTTTGCAGTACTTGGGCAGGTAGAGTGCTGTGGGAGACAAGCAGTCATTTCATGACTACTTAACACAGCAATGTGTTCCCTTGTGTTTACTTTTTGATTCTGTTTGGCTTCCTGCTTGAAAAGAGGTCCCAACCTAATCCAATTTAAAACATTGTGAAAGTAGAATAATCAAGACCAGAGTTTAGAAAACTTTGTGTATGTTTCTGGTAATATGAGTTCAGGGTATCTGTGGCAAAGGCAACTTCCACATAAAGCTCTGTGTGGATTGCTGTTAAAAGATATTCCTCCTTCATGGATGTGACTTGCATTTCTAAATTAGACTGTGATTATATATACTGAATTCTTGTAGCTTGGAAGATCGTGATAACCATTTCAAACTACACAGATGGTTTCTCATCTAGGAATACTGCGCAGAGTATGTAGACAAAGGAGCTTTAGTAGAGTTACCTTGAATGAGTTTAAAATCAGATTATAAAGTTGGCAAATACAATCAGCTTTTTATAGTTCTTTAAAAAGAGAGTGAGAGAAAAATCAGACCAGAGCCTTTAACTGGTTAGTTTTAAATGACCAGAAAAATCAGTAAGTCAAAATTATCTTTGAGAAAAATAACATATCAATGTATTTAGAATATTTCAGTCTAATTAGAACATAATTTTCTTCCCCTGTACCTGGTTTTCTTTGGCATTGAAGCCTTCACTAGTCTCAGTCTTAAAAGATAAGGTGTCAGAAATGAAAATATATGTGCTTAACTGGAACAGTTTCTAGTTTAAGTTTGTACTTGCAATTTTAGCGACACTACGCTGGGCTTACATCAGCAAACTTGATCTATGCCAAAGTTAGCTCCTAAGAAGAGTTCAGTACCTCTTCCCACTGCCTTGGTCCTGGGCTTACAACTTTGAGTACTGTCTGAACTGAACTCAAGAAAAACGTTCAGACTAAAAGCCCGACCTAAGAATTATTCCTGGAAACAGCAATTTCAGCTTATGTTAGGCACGGGGTGACCAGTGCTGTCTATATTGTTCCATTTTGTCTATTGATCTTTACATTTTCATTGCAACAATTATTAATTATTTAAATGTAATGAATAATTCTGGGAAGAAAATCTACCTAGTCTCCATTGAATGTGGAAGCTTTGATCTGAAACTGAAGTATATTTATTTGCTCTTTATCTATTTGTTGAAAACATTTGGATTCTGTATTTAAACACAAGTCAAAGCTCTATACTACAATCTGGAGATACAATATTTCCATACAATAGCTCTGCTATTTTTAATGCAAACAGAGGCTGATATTAGATGTGAATATAAAATGAATTGTAGCTTTATGAAAGTTATCCCTCCTTTCTTGCCATTTTGTTCTGTAGCTGAGTTAACAGTTTAATCCACCTTTTACAATTTAATCAATTTTACCTGGGATGTTTCTTCAAGCAAGACTACTTGAAGTGCATGCTTATATATGCTGATGGGGAACAAACCATATATTGTCAGTGTGCCTTTATATTCTGAATCAGACTGGCAAATTCCTTTCTGCAATCATTTATGATTGACTTTAAAAGTGAGATTGTTCCTGTGTAGATCTTCAGTGGTTTTTAAAGTGAGGAAGTGCCCATGCGTTTCCCCAGAATGACTTCTGTCATTATAATCTGCTTTGATTTTGGTTGCTGTGTTTTACTCCTGTGTGATTGACATGCATGCCACAGCTGTTTTGATTAAACTGGAACTTTGCAGATTTTCCAGGAACAGCTTTCACTTCCTTACTTACTATGTTTCATGCTACTGCCAGTGCTGCTTGACAGCAACTTTGTATAAAAGCTGCAGTCCGTTCTCTTGCCTAGGTTTATTGCTAATAATAAACCACACTTTACACTTTAAAAGATATTTTTTACTCAATAATGGACACAAATTAAATGGAAAAGCAGATACATAAGGCAGCAATCCAGTACCTCATTGAACAATAGCTCATGAAAGAAAGTATGCTAGCCAAGGGCAGCAGAACATATGGAAAGCCCTAATGAAATACAGGAATTTCAGCCAAAACATACTTAAAAATCTGAACTGAATTGAGGTAAATCACCAGATGAAATGGAAGTTTTTTATGAGCCTCATGCACCTCCTCAAAGTAAAGTGCAAGAACTGTTTATTTGTACTCTCAGACAAAGAGATACAGGGCTTTGCTGAATTTTGAATTTATTTTTCAAGTAGTCTGCACAAAAAGCCTGACACCTAGACCACAAAGAGACTCTTGCAGCCATGAGAGATGAGCCTTATAGACATATCCACAGTCAGTTTATCCTCAGGGACTTTAGACAAGACAGCTGAGGTACCTGAATTCCCATTTTTCCTTCCTACTACCATCACCTGCAAACTCCTTCCATATCATCCACCTTTCTTTGTCACTCCAAGAAGCACCCTTCTCTCCAAACCTGCTGCTGCCTGACTGCCATCCATGACCAATATGGAACTGCTGAGGGTTTCATGCCAGCATCCTCTGGCCCACTGCATTGTGTTCTTTCTGTCCTCTCTGCACCTCTATTGCTTTTGGCAGGAAAAAAATTGAGTAGCAGAAACAGGCACTATAACCAAAGTTTTCCAAGAGATCTACAGCTGCTCAGAAACCCCTCTGGCCAGAAAACATTTTTGTCCATATTCTTCTAGCAAACATTAGGGCATCTCAGGTGCCATTCATGTTTATGGGCACTTTGTGACCAGCTTGTTAATACCATGATACGCTTAATTAGAAATGGTTTCACACTGGACTAGTTAGGAAGGTTATGAAAAAAACCTTACATACCTATTTAACATCTAAGTACTACCACACTGGGCTAGGTCTCCATTTAGTAGAATTGGCACTAGAACAGAACTACATAAGCTGAGAATCTAATCCTTCATTTGACCTTCTGATTATAAATCCAATTAAGCACTCAGTGGTAGATTTAACTCAGTTCTTTATACCTACATAGCATCAGTCTAGTAGGAGGTTTTCCATTCTTCCCTCGACAAATAAGTGTTTTATTTTTCTGCTCAGAAAAAACCCAATATTAAATAAATATTCTGTTTTCTGAGAGTAACTATACATAAGATGAGAGAAAAAGCCAAATATAACAAACTAAAACAGGCAGAAAGCTTATTCATCTGTAGATCACAGATTTGTAGTTTAATACTGCTAAATTCTTTTCATGCATTGCTTACTCTTTTCTTGTGTTAGTAACTGCCTCACAGTAATGGAACTACTGATAGGAATAAGCATTATTTGATTTATATAAAATTAAGGAATCCAGCCTCAATATGGACCCAGCATGCAAACTGAAGTGTATGTGGAAGAGGGAACAGACCCATTCTCATACAACCATTTTCAGTTTAAAAATAAAAATTAAAAAAATCAGTAAGCACTGCTCCCAAGACTGATGCTTCTTGAAATGGTGGGTAGCTGTCTGGCTGCTTTCCATTAGATAACAGCAACAGCCCCTGTGGGTGGCACAGCGCTAGTACTCAACAGTGCTAGAAGGTGTAGAGCTCTGTTGCACTCTCCGTGCAGTGAAATGGAGGGTATGCCTAGTTTTAAACTAGGTGTTGTTGTTTCATTTATTTGGGAGAAGCTTACAAAATTCTCAAAGTGCATATCTTCTTACATCACAATAACAGCAAACTAAGGTGATTACCTATTAGGAATATCTCCTTGGGGTTATTTTCACACCAATACGGAGTTTAGACATTGCAAGACAGAGAGATAAGGTTTTCATTGGATTTTGCAGCCTGCACTGGAATTAGATGAGAACTAAACAGCTATTGCATCTCCTCCATTCATCAACCCTTTTTCACCAGGGCCAGTATTTATGGCTGCTATCAGTTGCAGCAAAGACAACAAAACTTTCTCATGTAGCAAATTCTGCTCTGAGTATGAAAGGCCAACAGGACTAAATGCCTTTAAGTTAGGGACTGTCTTCAAAAACAGCAGTTCTCCTAAACATGATTTTTCACCGTTTTTCTGCTTTTTCAGAACACTTTACTGCAGTCTATCATATTAAGACAGCTTGAACAATGTTAATTTACATCCCTTCTGGCAGTCAGAGATTAGAAAGCTGAGTAAATTAGAGCACTCGTTCTCAGCATATCTGTGGAGACAGATTGCTAGAATCAGGTTTTACAAACAGGACTACATATTTCACAAGTAGTACAATTTATATTGATTCTTACTATGGAAAATTTGGATTTTTCTGTAGTCTCATGCTTCTGGGCTGGAGAACAATAGTACACATAATTGATAAGGTACAGACTTCAGTAAAGAGCTAAGTGATATATAAATGCCTATGCTTTATTATCTAGAGTAAGACTATGCAAATCATTAAAAGAAATTTGCACCATTTGTTTGTTGTACCTTTTCCTTCTGTAAAAATATTCCCCAGCTGTGATAGAACCAAGCACCAGCAGCTTCCGTGGTGAGACTTCTCTAACAGTCAGTCACAGACACCACTGGCAGGGGAGGGTCAAGAATGCTGCCTACTTGAATTGCTTAGAAACTCCTGTGTCTTTTCAAAGTGTTCAAGCCTTTAATCTCTACAGAAAAAGGTCTTGACAAAAAGAGCTTTTTTCTCTTTAAGTAAAGATATCTTTGGCAACCAGTAAAGAAATGGAATGTTAAAATAAATGCCTACATCACTAAATACAAACATTGCCTTAGAAAAACTGACAATGGAAATAAATCTGTTTTCCTCAGTTAAAAAAAAAAAAACAAAACAAAACAGAAAAAAAGAACAAACAAAAAACCCAACCCAAAACACACAAAAAAGCACAACCTGCATTTGATCCAGACATTCTTTCACAAACTTTTTTTATGTACTTAAACTAGGAAAAGTCAAGAACCAAATTTTAATTTTTTTTAAACACTCGTGGAGATGCTTAAAGCACACTGAAAGAAGGCTTTTATTCTTTTTACAGAAGCATCAAAAGGAAGCCTGTCTAGCAATAAAATACACATGCAGACATGTAATTATATTTGAGACAAACTCTAAAGCTTTAAAAACAAATACACAGAGCCCTACAATACATCCCAAGCTCTTTCAAGCTCCTATAGTACCATAGCTCTTAGTCTCCTTCACAGCATTTGAGAAATTCCAGACAGTTTCTACTCAAAACTGCTTCTTAAATCAAATATATATATACACATATATAAAAGTTAATTTTATGGAGTTTAAAGACTACGTAAGTAACCTGAATTTTGGAAATCTTACTAAAAGTTAGAGAATTTTAACTGACACTTTAAATGAGATTCTGGATAGTAATACAGCACCCTAAATACTATTTTAAGAGCTTAGAATGTTTATTATGGCATTTAAAGTATCAAGCAATGAATAACAAAACCCCTTATTTTCTTCCTTTATCTTCCAGTAATTCATTTCTCTGTAAAAATTTAAGTTTATAGTTGTGGGGTTTTTAAAATATAGTCTGATGGCTTCAGCATCTCATCAATATATTCTGAAATAGTTTCCTTCTGTTTCTTGATAAAAAAACCAAAACCAAACAAACAGAAATGGAACCTCCATTTCTTTCAAACAGTTGTTTGACTTAAGCTTTTAAGAAAGTCAGAAATCTGCTCTTATTCTTGAATTAGTTACTATTTACACTGTACTCTTCCATATCTAATAGTGACACATAAATAATTCTACAGTGAAAGTCCATCTGCTGCTGTGCCATTTCAGCAAAAGTTAACAAAGTAGTTTTCAAGAATACTTAAACACAACTCAGCTAACTTGCAAACTGCCCATTCCTTTTTCCCCTTGTTCTCTAATCCTGATGACAGTCCTATTAAGTTAAAAGGATTCACAAAGTCCAGAGAGATCTTTATTATGATGGCATCAAAAGATTAAGATTTAAAAGCATGGCAAGACTATATAAACACCCTTAACACACTGATTAGCAATGATTTGACTTACCTGTGTATGGCAGCTCCACAGATACTGGAGAGAGAAGCATAAACTCCATCCCCAAAGACATAAAATTGCCAGAGAGGACAGTTTGCTGGGCAAAGGACATCTTCTGTCCCCTTTCTAAGGTCAAGTCCTCTTGTAAAGCACGTGATAGCAGTGGAAGCTAAAGAGAAAAGAACAGCTTTTGACCTGAAAATCCATGGGTCTGTTGTTGGGACTTCTTTTTTAAATCTCTCTACATTTTCCAAGCTTAAAGCAATGTCTGAATTTGAAATTATGTACAGTGCCTGTAAAGATGTCTTTGGAGCTTACAAATGTACAGTTATGACAAGGAAGAACATAGTTCAAAATTATTTATGGGAAAGAAGTGGCAGAAAAAGGTGGAAAAGGTAAAAAAAAAAAATAAATTAGCAAACAACATTAAAATAATATCCAAGGAACATTACATAAGGAAAACCAATTCACACTTGTAAGTTTATTGCAGAGACAGAAGGGCAAGAGGAAGACCTTGGAGGGCTGATGGACCACTGACATACGTGGCATTTTCCACGGGAGCATTTAAGTGACTCTGACATCCCCACAGTAATCTCCAGCCATAAGACATCTATGAATGACTTGGGAAATTCTGGATCTTCTCTCTAGTAGCATTCATGAAGCAGGCTGACAGCAGCATTTCCCTTACCCTCTACAATAAATCCTACTGAGGCCAGTGTGAAACAAAACAAACAAACAAAAAACACAATAAAAAAGAAAGAAGAAATCTCCTTGCTCCAGTAGTACAGTAACATCTAGAACATTGACATCAACCCATTACAATGAAGTTTACATCATTATCATTGTGCAAAGGACTGTCAGAACCACACAGTGAGACAAAAGTTATTTATTCAGCTGAGGCACATGCATTTTTTTACATAGAATTCTGCCTATTTTAGAAACTGCTCCTCACGTTATCATCATTAAACTTTCACTGCTCCTGCCTGTGTGCAGTATAGGTATGCAGACATATTTGCATCAGTATACAGTTCTGATTGGCAAACATGTTTTTCCTTTTGAAAACAGAGGTCTTTTATCTTGAATAATTACTACCAACCTTCTGCTACACAAGATAGCACATTCAGCTCGTCTGGTAGCACAGTCAATTAGGGCTTTGACTTAGATCCATATCATAAGTCCAACCCATGACTAGCCGTTTATTCTGAACTTCCTAAGGATATATCTTGCCCTTGCTGAGCACTAGCAGGTGCAAGAACCTTTTCTATATGCATGTGGAATATTACTTTTTCCCAATATTACAATGAAAGCTCACAGAGTCTGGCCAATGTGTCAGTGCATACTCCATAGCATTATATCCCCGGGAGAGTATGTTTCAGGGATCAGTGATCTGACTCTCACCTGCTTCCCTGCTCACTATTTTCACTCTTACCCTAGGATGTTTACTGACCCCAACATATGCTGCTTGCATTTGAAAGTACTTGGAGCATACACAGCTCTTCATCGAGGGAAGGGAAAGATCATATCTCCTGCTATTCTCACTGACTTTGGAACTGAAAAGCAGAACAGTTGCAGCCAGAGATGTACAGGGAAGTCTACCTGTTCATACTGGCTGCATAAACAAACACCTATGTCCATCAACCATGCACAGTTTTACTCTTCAATATATATAATCTTCATTGGTGCTATACTGAAACTATTTTAAAGTACCTAACCACATCTCCCTGAAAAATCTTTGCTGCTATTTGTTAGCACAAAGATGGGACTTATATATGCTAAATCTGCCTATATAGTCCAGAGTAAGAAAAAAAGAAAGCAGTAAGCACTTCTTTATTTTTCCTTCTCAAGATAATAAAGGTTGTCTACCTAACAAGACACTGTAGAGTGATTTAATCTGATTCTCAAGTATTCCAGGAAACAAAGAAGTTTCTTTTAGGACTTAGTCTCACCTAGTCACATCCTCTCTGTGCATAGGCTTACACATTTGCCTTAAAAAAAAAGATGGAAAAACCAAGCAGAATCACCACTGTTCATACCTAGAAGCTCCACATTTTTATTGTTAACAGTGCTGTATTCTTGGTGTTAGGATAAAAGAAGTTGATTTGCTTTGCTGTTTTGAGTCCCTCAATCCTTTCACAAAAGTTCTACAAGCGTTTTTGGTAATTACTGGGCACTGATCAAGTAATATCCACCAAATGACAACTAGCAAGACCATCAGAATCAAACAGCAGCTGCAAAACTAGAAATCCTTGGAGGAGTCACTGCAACAAGCACCACTGGTAATCTCTACTTTCACAGCTCTGCTTGTGCCATGCACCCCACAACATTTTTCCAGCCTCTAAAAGTGCAAGACACCACAGGAAGTTTTAATTCCTGTCCTTTCTAATGTACTGTACTTGACTGAATTCCTTGGCTGGCTGTTCATACAGAGACAGTAATTACACATGTCTAGTTAACAAATCTTTTATCACTTGGAGATCTGTATTTCCCTCATCACCAAGTACTTACTAATTACCATCATGTGGAAGACTAATATTTTGCATAACACAGATGATGAGGGGAAAAAAAATAATCTTTCTGTGTTTTACCTGGCAATGAAAACACAGAAAACCATTGTAGACCAGCCGTGGGATTTTAGTGTACTGGCAGCCTAAAGAGTGTCATGATCCTTGTCTATGCATGAGAGGCAGGCTGCCAAGGGCAGAGTGCATGTTGCTGCTGTATGAGCTGAAGGGCTGACATACTGTAGCTAGGGGCTTTAGCAGCTTATATGTAAGTTGGATCAGCACGGGGTAAAAACACACACTTTGAAGATGATGCTGTAAATTAAAAAGCAACAGTGTCATTTTGGGTTTTTTACGTAGGTAGATAGTTTTCTATAAGCCGTATCTCTATAACTGAGACTAATATTAGAAACATTAGGTGCAGTATCAAAATGAAATTTTTTTTTTGGCTACCACAGTTAAATCTTATGATATAAGCTCTGCAGTGGATTTTGTTCTTCCCTGTTTGTTAATGCTCCGTCAACCATCCAACTCATAAAACTACAAGCATTCTATCACAAACAGGAAAATGTATTAATGAGATTTGAATCCTAGAAAATATAAAAAAGTTTTTGACAGCTTACATACTAATTATTCTCAGAAATTTCATATGTGATATTACTATTAAAACTGAAGGTGTTTATTAGTCTATCCAAGATATTTCAACATGGCAGAAACTGCCAAAGAGCTATATATATACACATAAATTAACTGAGATAAACCCCATGTTTTAATTGCTGCAATTTAAGAAGGCAAGGCCAGTAGTAGTGAAGGCATTTGTCTGAATATTTATGTGATGCAATTCTCTAAATCCAAGTATTTTTGGAAGAAAGAAATACAAGCTTGCCATTTGTGTAACTGATGTCCTTTAAAGGACTCAGTTCTAGAGTCCTACCCATTCTGGACTCTCTTGAAGACTAGAGACCTATGCTCCGGGACAGAAAATTAGGCCTTCAGAAGCATAACAAAATGACCGTCATACAATCCTGTTAAGACACACACCCCTCAAGCTTCACAGAAACACACTACATCAGGGTACCCTATAAAAACAGAGTAGACAGAAAAGAAACTTTAATTCTTCCTGCTTTTAGCCATATTTAAAGGCAGAGATGAGAGTCTTCCAACATTGTTGACCTAAAAAAGGAAAAAAAAAAAAAGGCAAAGACTCATTTCTCTCCTAAAACAACCAGTTTGCAATCATTCCATCAGTTTCCATCTTTTTGGTGTCTCTTCCTATGTACTCTGATTTTGCCGTGAATACCTGCTTCTGATGTCAATCTATAAAAGTTCTCATTTATTTTTCATCAGAAGTCAGTGCTTTAAATTATTCTAGAAAAATAAAATCCATAGCCAGAATCTGAGCTTTTCTAATCTCGACGTTTCTAGGCATTGCTTTGGGAAAAGAGAGTTTGTTTACGCAAAAGGAAAGAAAAATAAATTATGTACATTATTATGAAATAAATAATAGGGGCTCCTAAAAGTAAGATAGCTTTATGAGCTGTAAAATAGAGAAATACGTCCCTATCATGCTTCTTACTCCTTTTAGTATTTGGCATTCTTTTCAATAAACGAAGATTTTAGGTCCTTTTTTATCTTGAGGCTTCAAAGATGCTTGGTTTTTCTATCTTATGCAAGGAATACTCCCACATACCTTATCCATACTTAAAAAACACAGACATACAACTAAACGTATACTTGTTTATATTTTGGAAATCATGTTCACAAATTGCACACTAATTCTTGTAATCTTAAATATATATTCTGATCTGAACAAGGGTAATGGGATTTAAAGAATTCTGGTCTGGGCTATATAATTCATTTCAATCTGAGACTTGCCCTTTTCTGATCAGCTTAAGGCCACTTGCTATCACATGCCAACATTCAGCCACCTGCACAGTTTCATGAATGGTAACCAGAACTGTTGAACTTGGCAGTATTTGTACACGTTCCAGGGGAAGCATAAAGGAAGTTTTAAGATCCCCTAAGATCTTCCCAAACATTACGACTCTAAATATAGTAGATTTTTGAGGAAACTGATGTTCTTTCATTACTTACAGAACTTAAGCACTTCTACAGAAGTTCCTGCAAGCTTTTAGTTCAATAAAAATGCTGCTGAATTTAGGCTCAGAATAATGGTAGGAGACCAATATCTTAAAGAAACTGTTCACATTTTATAGTCTCATCCTGGTACCAATATTCCATTTTGACAATGGACCCTTAATGCTATTTTAGCTGATTCCAGATACCTTCAGGTTACAGTGGCTTCTCCAACCCTGGAGGAAGCATCACAGAAAACTTTTCATTTGTCTCCTGCCAGACTGTCAACACTTCATCTATAATGCACCTGTAAAATAAAAAAAGGGAAAGTAACTGGGGTTGGAGGAGGTTTTCTATTGCTGGGCATTTTTTTTTCCTTTTTTAGCCACAGCTCTCCTGTCACATATAGCCTCTAATAGTTTAGCAGTAAAGAATTTTGCAGCTTTTTGACTGAACACAAAATGAGCAGCAAATCCTGCTTCCTAATAGCTGTGAAATCATGAACAACCATTCAGAAAAGCTTGAGGTCACTCACCTTCTGCAGGGCAGGCCTGCGTCTGGAAGCACATTCTTCTGGAGGCTCCTGTCCTCCCTTGGTGAAAGGCTCCACAGGCAGGGGCAGACAAACTGCTTGCATCCTTCTGCCACATTATTTCTTCAACTGCTTCCTATGGCTCCTGGTTCCCATGGAGTGATTGTGGCTCCAGGAGAGCCTGCTCTCCAGCAGCAGGGAGGCAGTCCGACAGGGCATGGTACAACAGGCAGCCCCTGCCGTACCCTGCTAGGCATCCTAAGTATGATCGTTTGCTTTTCAGGTCGAAATAACGGCAGGGCAGGTTTAAAATGTTTTTAATTAATTTCATGGTCTAAAATATGCCAGAAATCCTCAAACTGCCAAGCACTGTACGGGTGCCTTTATAACACACAAAACACACTCCCACTCACTCTTGCTATCGGCACTCCCCTCGATGGGGACACCTGTCACCACGGCGCTGCTTCAGCCTGTGCCAGGAATTGTCACCCTCGTTTGGAAGCGTTCCCAGACGTGCTCTGTGCCCTCCGCAGCTTCCCCCCGCCCGGCTCTGGCGCACCTGCCCGGCGGAGGCTCCCGGCGCATCGCGGCGAGGGGCGGCCAGGGCCGGGAGCGCCGGGCAGGGCAGGGCTGGGCAGGGCCGGGAGCGCCGGGCAGGGCAGGGCTGGGCAGGGCAGGCACCCGCGGCCAAGCGACCCCCGGGCGGGCCGGGCAGAGTCGGTGCGAGGGGGAACGGCGCCCATGGGATGTGGAGGGAGGAGAGCGGCCAACTCACCTGAGCTGTCGCTCCCGCACGCGGGGATGGAGAGCAGGAAGGCGCCTGCGAAGAGACAGGGAATGTGTCGGGGCGCTGCTCCGCGCCCGCCCCGCCGGCCCAGCCGCTGCCCGCGGTACCCACCGAGGAGCAGGGGGAGCCACATAGCGGCAGGGCGCGCCCGCACCGCGGGGCAGCCCACAGCGGGGCAGGGCAGAGCAGAGCAGAGAAGACTGGAAGAACAGAGATGAGCAGCTCGCCAGCCGGATCACCACACCGCGCACCACCCGCACCTCCGCCGAGCGGCCCCGCCGCGCCCGCTTTAAACCTCGGCGGGCGCATGAGCGCTGGGGCGGGGGGAAGGAGGGAGCGGGTCGGACCGGGCTGGGCTGGGCTGCGCTGCCCCGCCGCCGGCCCGGCAGGTGCTGCTGTCCCGCCCCCGCCGGCTCCTCCCGCCGGGCTCAGGGAATCGCTGCGGCGCTTCCCTAAGGAGCGGCGCGCAGCGACTCGCATCCCTGTCTCCCTCCCTCCTTCCCTCCCTCCCCGGGAACTCGCTGGCTCCCGGCGGCACTGGAGGCGTGAGGACCTTCCCGAGCCCGGCGAAGCGCCTTTGCAGTTTGCCTTCCAGGCTCTGCTCTCGCACCGCTCGATATCCCCCCCACCCACGCTTCGCCAACACCTCAAGCCAGGTGTCTTTACTCCACATATCTTGGGAAATGAGCGGCAGCTGTCAGCTACTTCGCCGCAACACCTGTCTCTTCCTCGAAGTTGAGCGAAGGGGCAAAGCTGTCCCGAGCACCGTGAGGTTCCGCGCGGCGCTCCCGAGGGTGGCACGCTCCTTCCCGGCCGCGCTCCCTCCGAGCCTCGCTCCTGCCCAGCCCAGCCGCGCTCCCCCCGCCTCGTCCCTCCCGGTACTGGGAAGGGGAAAACTGCGGGATTTGAACCTAATTGAAGTATTTTAAAAGATGCAAATACCCCAGCCGGCGTTTCAGGTATCGCTTGTGTTTGGTCTAAAATGTTGGCGCAAATATTGCAGGTGCCCACCTTTCATTTAAGTAAAATTTCGTTTAAATTAAAGAAAAATAAAGCCAAACCAAAACCATCACAAACCCCCCACAACCAACCAACCAAACGAAAACCAAACCCTACACTTCAGAGCCTGCTCCAATGCCGCAGCTCAGTGCACTACCGGCTGGCATGATGTGCCCTGGACAGGTCCCTTGGGAATGGTGGGCAGAGGGGCAGAGGTGCGTGTATTTCAACGAATGCCTTAAAATTGCATTCTGCGCCGGCGCCAGCATCCGCTGTTTAACTTCTGCTGGGACGGCTGTTCCCAGAAATGAAGTTTTAAATATAAATAAGCTTTCAGACCTCATAGGAATTATGATTTGCCGGGGCAGAAAATTAAGTGAGGGTGAGTGTTGAAATAAACTCCGGAGGGAGGCAGCTGGTCAGGGCAATTCGCTTTGGGGTTTTTTGTTTTGTTTTGGTTTGTTCTGTTTTTAAAAATGCGCTTTGTGGAATATCTCTTCGCATGATTGAAAATAAATATATTTGAGAATTTTGTGGTCCCTTCAGAGATATGTCGCCTGTAAGAACAAAATAGGAAGCATGACTGGGTAAGTTATTCATAATTTATTTGTTATTTATTGCTTTTCCGGAGTTTAATTCAAGCAAAGCACAGAAGCGGTGAGAACAGGATACCCTTTTCCCTTAGAGCTTTGATAGTCTCAGAAACACATTTTCATGCTTCCCACACAGGATAAAGGTGGTGATGCTTCCCTCATGACATGGTCTTCTCCTACGTGAGCATCTCAAATGCAAAATTATTCAAGGCGGATGATGCAGATGTCAGGAACTTATTGCTGGCATTTCTCTCAGCTTCTCCGAATCGTGAGATCTTGTCAAGGAATTTCTGCTGGTCAGCAGGCTCCTTCCTCAGCTAGAGGTGCCCTCGAGTGGGTCGGTCACCTTTCTCCTTCGGCGATCAATTAAAGAGCTGGCAGTGGCCGCCAGGAGCTGTGTCCCCGAGCTCCCTCCCCTGTCGTGTCTCCCGCAGGTGCAGAGGCTGCTCTGCACAATTTCTGTGTCAACCCCCGGTCCGATTTTCTCAGAGCAGAGGTAGTTAAAAGAGAAGAGGCACTTGCTCAGTTTTTATTTTTTAAAGGAAAACTTCTGGGAAGCCAAAAGGCGCTCAGGGGACGTTGCCAGCAGCGGAGCCGCCCCCCTCCCTGCAAGCCAGCCGTGGCAAATATGTGCCGTCCCTGCTCCCTTCCCCTTGCCCGTGCCCGCGCTCCCCTCGCTCCGCCGGGCGTACAGAGGCGGCAGAAACCCGAAGCTCAAGCCCAGCCGGGTCGGGGGAGACGGTGTTGGCTGGTCCTGGGCTAATGCCTCAACTTCTCTGGTGGCAAGAGCAAACTGCTCCGCAGAGGAGCTGCCGTCCCGCGGGCTGAGGTGTTTGCCGCAGTGAAATGTCCCGGGAACGCCTTCCTCCGACGGCTTAGGGAAAGGCACGAAGAACAGGGAGAGGCATTCCGTTTATCCTGGGAAATACGGGAAGTGCCTGAATCGGGGGACATTGGCTGCCCTGCCACACAGCCTCACAGTAACTTCTCTGTCCTTTGTGTAAAGAAAGGCTTTGTGCAAAGATCAAAAAGGACAGAAGAAAGCACTAATTAAACTTTCAGCCCTATATTCCACTTGGGGAGGGCCCTGTGACTTGCAGTTCACTCGCTGAGAAAATACACTCACCCATCCTCATTGCAGTACTCCTTTACCTCCTCTTGACATTTTTCTCTCTGATTCCCTTCATCTTCTGGAGTTCTGTGTTTCTGGCTTGTCCCTGCATTCCTTTCAGACCTCCAATGCTTTCCTTTACACTTTCTTCCCACAGGCTACTTAATTCATCCACCAAACTGTTCTGCATTGACTTGTGTATATCACCTTCAATTTTACGTTTAAGATGTACTGAGCAGTGCTTGAGTTTTTTGGGCATCAAGATGTTGCCAGGAATGCTGGTATGAGACAGGCAAGCCGATGCCAGGCTGGTGGAACATACACGGGTGCCTGGGGCTGGCAGCTATCTGTAGCAAGGCTGTTTGATACCTTAGTAGAGAGGCAATTTGAAGGGACCTTACAGGGATACCTGGCAAACGTTACACTGCCGGTGGGCACAGCCCTTTTCCTGGCACCACTGGGCTCAATTTTTTAATCCACACCATCACCTTAGGCTCCTTCATAAGGATTCATTTTTGTTTTGTTTCCAGATTATTGACTTGATAGCAAACCAAACAGAAACACATCCAGTTAGGAAAAACACATAGAATAAATAAGAACATTCAAGCCAGAAAAAGGAAGCAAATGGTTGGTGGAAGTAGCACCTAAAGCAGACTCCAGATTTTTTTATACTTTCTGTAGTAGGTGGCTACAGCCTTGCCACAGTGTGTGGCAAGGGAAATGCTTTTTTACTGCATGCATACATACAGCATTAAGCAGCACTAGAGCCCAGGCTGGAACATTGGAGCTCTGACACTGTTCCTGTCCCACTATTGAAATGCTCCTTGGCAGCCCTTTGGCCCCCATCACCTGCCAGGCTCCCAGGCAGGGCTCAGCACAGGGGTTACTCCAGCCTGGGATCTATGTTGCCTCCTTCCTTTGGAAGCAGAGAGTGCTCACGCACATGGACATGCACCAGACCACAGCAGCTGGCCCAGGCCCATGGGGACACCTTGGCAGGGGCTACAGAGGCAGCAGACACCTCACCTGGCATTGCACAGCAAACAGTTCCTGATGGGCAGCAGACCCACATCTGCCTGCAAATTATACCTTTTAGATTATCAGTTTATTTTATACAGTAACAGCAGAGCTCTGTGAGGAGGGACCGTGAGTCTGTCTCCTCTCCTATCAGGGCTTTCCCCATGAAGGGGCAAAAGACCACCCAGCCCTCACCTATGATCAGTACTGATCTCACCTCTGCCCTGTCCTCTTGTGTGCTCTCCAGTGTAAGCTGGAGGCTGGGTCTTATGATGATGTTTGCAGAGATTTTCAAATCAAAATTTTAAGTATGTTTGTTCCTATGGATTCTATTACTGTATTAATTCAAATAATTATATGTTTCACTGTCATGAGAATAAAAATTAAGCCTGAGGATAAAATAACATAGATAAGGGCAAACAGATTAAATTTGTTTCACATATGAATTTTAAAAACACATTTAAAACTATAATGATTATTTCAGAAGTAGATAATGACTCTGGATTCATCCTTGGATGCTTAGCTTGAGATATCATGAAGACCTGTGTTAGCCCAGAGGTGTATTTTTATTAACATTTTTAAACTTTTTTTTTGTGCTAAAGCATTGAGGACTCTTAAATAATTAATAAAGACAAGGATGGGGCCCCACCCCCATCTGCTACCCATTCACTTTGCTGTTTCACTTGGGGCAGCAATGACATTGTGTGCAGGAGTAAACTGCCAGTCAGAACATCTGTTTTGTACACTCAGAACTGGAGATGCTGATCTTTGGGATGAAATCCAAGGCATGCTTTCTGGAAACAGAATTTCCAATCCTGTTTCTGTAGCCAGCACCTGTAGTCTAAGGGTTCATCCATCTGTTCAGTCAAGAGGCCAGAGGTATTGCTTCCTGTTTCAGGGGCACACATTTCTTAGAGAAATATGTAGCTCTGTGTAAGGGAGGCGAATTTTTCTCCTTCATATAAACATTATGTTAATCCTGAATGGGAAGTGCCCGGTCAGAGCCTGCCTGTAGTCATATGGCTGTTGTTGAACGTGTGGCTTCTGTTATTCCTGGCTCTGCAGTGGGTGAACATGCTGTTCCTTCCACTTCCTTCAGTAATGGTCATCTGCACATTTTGAGGGTAATCCAGGGCACCACACACACACACACCCTGCAGCAATTCTTAAAAACATGAATTCCTTGTCTTTCCTTCATGCGCACTTACATTTGCACATAATATTTGCAAGTCTTTGTAAACATAAAAGTCATTTTCTGATTAACTTTATAAAGTGAACATACAGTGAATTCATTTTATCCACTTTAACCACTTATAGCTGGAGTAGAATGGGACAAGCAGTATCTGTGGGTTAGAATTTGAATTGGTACTTTTTCTGTTGATTGCTGTGATACATACAGGAAAAAGAGATAAAGGAGAAATATTTGTAAAGGTGCATGACATGCAAAGACCCTCTGTAACATGCTTTTATTGCTCGTTCAGAAAAGTACATGCTGCCAAAGCTATCCAATACTTGGCCATTTTGACAAGCAGAAATATGTCACTGATGCCCCAAATCAGAATCACACAAACCGATCTGTAACTCTTTTATATTTCATTGGGATTTTGAATATCATAAACTAATGAAAGTCAAAATTAGTTATAGTTTATTAATTGAAAATAAACCCCATGGTTTTCAGAGTAATTTAGTCAACCTATACAGATGCTTGAAAAGAGCCACTTTTTAATTTCTAGAAAGAACAGAAATATTATAATCTTTTGTTTAAAATACATTCAGCAGAATTTTAATAACAGCTAAGTAAACAGATTTATGATACCTATCTATTTATGTGCCATTATGTTTTATTTGATATTCAGATTCTGATAACACATAGAGATTTCAGAAATAATTGTGTTTCTGTCATGTTCAGTGCAATATAGTCTTGTACAAGAATAATAGTTGATTCAGGGAAGCTTGGAATAATCTCCAGAGATTAAATGTCTCTTTTTTAAAATCAAGGGCACTATCATCTATCACTTAAAGGGATGAAATTTCAGTTCAGATGTCACTTCAGGGTTTATCATAAACACTTATGTGAGTTTTAAAATATTTTATACATACATATGTCTCCATTTTGCTAATGAACAAAAAGAACAACTAACACTTTATGTTGTTAAATCACTAGTTTTTACACATGGAGTTTGATTTATACTCCAGAATTCAGCATCTTTGTCATCTCAGCTAAAACTTATATCCATTTGTGGTAGACTGGCTTTTGCTTTTATTTTTGTTGAACTACTACCCATCTCCAGCAACAGATGGAGCTGCAAGTATTTTTGTGTGTATT
This sequence comes from Xenops minutus, assembly GCA_035221455.1. Lineage (NCBI taxonomy): Eukaryota > Metazoa > Chordata > Aves > Passeriformes > Furnariidae > Xenops > Xenops minutus. The sequence continues at coordinate 35,713,916 of JAWWEE010000158.1, read as the reverse complement.
AATTTTTCATTGTTATTTTTCCCCCATTTAAAAGTTATGTGAATACATTTTCTTACAATGGGAATTATTTACCACAACACTAATTTACCTTAATTCCAAGTTATGCACTGTTAGAAGCACAACTTCTCCAGTAACTTCATCTAGGCTATGGAAAGGGTAGGCAAAGTGCAGAGATGAAAGTAAATTGCTTATATTTTTCTTTCTTTGAAGGTGAGGTGTGTGTCAGCCTTTGTTCTTCCTGCACAGGAAAGGAGCTGTGGATGGTTTGTGGCATCAGAGGATGATGACTGGGGATGCCTGGGTTTACCTGTGGCTGGTTTTGTGTAGGTGTGAAGGGGTACTTGGTGATTCTTCTTGCATCAGGCAAAAGCAAGGCTTCACCATATCCTTTGTAAAAAATAGTTTAAAGCTAGAATAATTCAGAAACCCATCCTTAGCCGAGTTCATCACTCATCTTTGCTTGGGCAGATAATTGGAGGGATAAGAGGGCAAAGATGCCACCTACACAGGGATGTGTAAAGCGATGGTTTCCTTGAAGTGTAATGGCCTTAGTCTGAATAGCTGCGTACAGCCGCAGACTGTGTTTGTCGGCAAAGTACATCATTACCTCTGGTGGTGAAGCACTGCTTTTCAGAGGAAGGTTTAATACTCAGAGTAGAGGGCTTTAAGGTCCTCTAAGGATGTACTGAAGGGTTTTTATATTTTATGCTCTGTGAGCATGTAGGTTTGGCTTTTTGTGAGGCTGTTCTTTGAGCCATTTCAGTGTATGTGTTGTTATGGGGAGAGACAAGCCTAATTTCTTTTGAAAGAACACAAGTTAGAGAGGAGAAAGCAAACAGTATATTAGCCTCTAGCTCTGCCAGTCAATTCAGACAGATGATTTATTATACAAAGAGAATTCTGCACAGTGTTGGAATGAATAATTAATTTCTTTAAAACTTGTTCAAGTGAATGGTAGTTTCAAACTACCAGAAGTTTCTGGATTAGTTCATTAGGGTTATATTGATTTTTATTTCTGTCTTTTAACACTGTATTGTATCTTGGTAAATGGGTCTTAAAAGCTTATTCAGATCATGAAATCAAAGGGAGGAATATTTTCCCCTCCAAAACTGCAGAGACTAAAAGAGAGGAAAAAAAACAATGCTTCTTTTATTTTAAAAAGTCATGCTGAATGATGAATACAGATTTTCACTTTGGTGCAAAACTTTTTTTTTTCCTGTCAGCTATTGCGAGTTTGAAAGAGATATAAAATATTTTGACCTAAGAAGTAGTGCAGAAATTAGTGGCCATTGATTTTTTTTCACATGAAGAGAAATTTTAAAAACAGATATTGCTATAACACTTTGCAATAGAAATTTAAGATACGTTATTCACATATAGAGAGCATATTTTTGTAGGACGAGGATCTCTATGAACTTCTAAGTTCAGAACTGCTTGAAAAAATATTAAGTGACATGGGTTATGATAGAATTGCTGGAAATGTTTAGGATGACAGTGCTTACTTTGATGTCTCTGAGACTCACACCCCGTAAAGGATTTAAAGGCCTTAAACTTGTATGCTTTGTTCTCAGATTTTTGTTTAATTCCTTCTGGTTTTACTAATATTTATTTCATTTCTTTTGACACTGCTGTCTGTGTTGGCTCTTAAAATCTTACTCAGATCATGATATCAAAAGAGAGGAAGTATGTTCTTGTATCTTCCAACTTGGCAAGGGGATTAATTCTTAAAATGGAAGTGTGGCATGGGGTTTAAAATTCTTATTTTGTTGCCTCAAGTATCATCAGCATTCACTGAATGCACATTTATTTGTATATATTATGACTTTTGCTACTGTGATGTAAGTAGTTTCTTTTTGTAGTAACAATTGTGACACAATTTGATTATTGTTAGAAGAGTAAATAATAGGGGTTTTATTTATATCTGAATCAAAAATTAAAGCATTTTCTTTCAATTTGATCACAAATTAATTATTTTGTTTGGCTTTTTTTTCACATCAGGGTTTCAATTGAAAAGTAAATGGAATTTTGACTTGAAAATGTGAGCAGCTTAATTTTTAAAGCATAACCCGGC
>JAWWEE010000158.1:35659224-35711745 GCA_035221455.1 Xenops minutus | reverse complement strand
CCCGCTTTTCAGAAAGGAAACATCTGATTTTGACATATTCTAATATTACTGTTAAAGATAAAAAAATCAGATATTTTCCCCTGGATTTACTCTTACTTTGCAAAACATCTCTCTGCAGTTCTGATTTCTGAATAATGCACCATTTGTAAAAAAATAAAGTTCCTCAGTTGTTTTTGCATTTTTATCCATTTGCTTGTGTCTGTGAAATAAGTTCTGTAAGAAATATTTACATGGATCACTTGATAGAGTAGGTTATTCTGATGTACAAAATAAAACAGGCTGGATTTTTGAACTCAGTGTGTGTAAAGCAATCAGTATCTGTCAGGATGGAAAAATTAAATCATTAAAGAAAATTTTGTTTTTCAAAACTGTGGAGAACTGATTAACAGAAACATAAAAATTATCAAAAGCTTTATTTATGTCTTAAGAGTTTTGCAGCCATGAAGGTAAAGGGGGAAAAAAGACATGATAGACAAGCAAAATCAATGAAATATGAAAGGCATAGGGATAAATCAATAAATGGAAAGGGCCAGTCACGGACAAAGGCTTGAGGTTCCCTGGTGGGTGCCCCTTCACTTTTCCTTTCCAAGCCATTGGAGGTCCCATGCCAGGGGTGGGCCTTTGCTGGGGTAGCTGCACATCCTGCAGAGGCTTGTCCATTCCTGGACACCTCCAGCCCCAGCCTCACCAGCAGCTCAGGCTGCCGGCAGGGTATCACTGCACCTACACTGGGGAAACCAAACTTCGCTTTTCCACTGGAAAGTGGGCCTGGCAACCTCTCAGTACGTTTGGATCCTTAATTAGCAGGGAAATTAAAGGTCAGTACAAATAGGTTAATCCATAGTTAACACTTGTGGTACTCAAGTGTCCACAAAACCAAGTACTTTTTGGTTTTTGGTGCCAGTGGCAGATGTGGCACTCTCACTTTTCCCCGCCCCCCGCCATGGATTTGGCTCTCCAAGATACCTGTTTTTATTAGTAACATTTGATCTCTCTGTAATGAGGTAACCACACTACAGCTCTATCAAATTCCTTCCCAAGAATGGTACTTCATGTTCAGATTTTCAGTTTATGTCACACAAAGAGCTGCTATAACCCTCAGAAGTTGATTTATTGCAAGTGTTTCTTGCTGGGAAAAAACTATTTTTATTTGCACACATATTTTTAACTTTTACAGGGGAAGATTACATTCTCAACTTTTTTTGGTTGGTTGGTTGTTTTTTTTTCTACTGCAACTATTTAATTAACATTAATTGGTTGCATGAGAATTAAGAGTGTCTTCCAGGAAATGATGCTAAAGGAATTCTTAAATATACTTGTTTAATGTTTCTGATCCAAATACAGACAATTTCTTAAAAGGACATTAGTAGGAGGTCCATTCTTCAGCTTTATAAACATTTTTATGTCTCACTAAGGCCCACAAGACCTGGGATAAGGCCAATATAGACCAAAAACAATTTGGTTGATACATGTGCAGGACTTAAGGCCAATATAAATGCACCTATGAAATGCATGTGTATGAAAAATCTAGAAAAACAATTTGAAGAAGACCACCAACAAATAGGACATTTCTTTCATGTGTCTGAAAGAGAACCATTGCATAGGTGTTCAGGCAGTTTTATTTGTAGATTGTAATTTATCATAGAGCAGGAGAGAAAATGTTTTCCAGCTATGTCCAATATGAAAGATATAAAAAATAACCTATTATGCCACACTGGAGAGAAACATTAATTTTTTAAAGGAGTTTTTGCAACTGAAGCAGTTGTTAGAATGCAAGAAATCCATATCTAAATGGATGGTGTTACTTTGCAGTACATCTCTGAAGAAATATTTAATAATTTAGTAAATGCTATAAACATTTGCTAAGCTGAACTGATGAAATATGTTACCACTGTGAATGCTGTACTTCATCAGAAGATTTTAATAATGCTTGAAAGATAACCCAAATATAAGAAAGCTCCCCTTCCACCTGCTGGGTGGAAGATGAATGTGTGGTGGGTACAGGACCCAGGGGCTGTAGCCCATAGCCGTGTTCACATGAGTCATTCTGAAGGCTGTGACAGTGAGCACTGTTCGGCCTTAGCAAGGGTTGCAGTTTCACACTGTTTGTTAGGATTAATTCTGTACTCCAGTTTTCAAAGGGAAATGTCACACTAATGCCAGCATTTATCAGTATCCAGCAAAATTTGGAGACAATGAGTCCTTGCTCTTTCAAAATCAAACACTCCATGAAGCAATTCTTTCCCCAGAAAGGGATTTGATCTCATTGTCGCATTTGGCATATGCAAAGCCACATCTAACTGTTTTGGGTTTTTTCTTTGCTTCCAGGAGAAAAAAGCCCAAATGCAAAAAGCCCAAACAAACAACCTCCCCTCACAACCCCAGCTACAAAAAATACATTGTGCCACGTCTGTCCCTCCCTTCCCAAGTTTCCCTGTTCTGCCCTTTATTGTTGGAGATAATGCTTTCTTTTCACTGTGAATAATTATTAGATACTTACTCTATGCACCTTTTAAAATGAAAATCTATTCGTTTGTTTGAAAATCTGCAGGTTTAATGACATTCGAGTTTTTGATTTTTAACTTTGCAATTCCACTGTCAGTAAAATTTCAAAATCAAAACTCAATTTCATGGGGACATATGTAGTACTGAATTAGCTCAGTTAATTTTCTCATTAGGAGCCACAGTGATAAGACTCTATTTTTCTGTTTTTTTGAGGAAAATAGAATATATAGAGTGTATTTCATAGTATAACTTTTGTCACGTGCTTCAAATATAAGATGACCCCCTAATGACATCAAGCCATGTTAAATGGGATGAACATGCATGCTGTTGACAGGTAGAAACTGTAATGGGCATGTTGGGTTTTATTCTCTTGGAAATATTAATTATCCCCTTATTTTGGACTGCAGGCTTATCAGATAATTTACATGTTAATTGCCTTTGGCTCTCTCTCTGCAGGTACTACAGAAAGCAAAGGAGTCATTTCATTCAGATGTGCCTCACTGAAAACAGGGGTAACTAAGGGAATCCAGCTTGCTTTTACTTGGGAACCTCTCGCTAGCGTGGCTGGTATTGGACAGAGAGAGGGTGTATAGTCCGAATGGCAGGAGGTTCAGTAAGACAAAGTGCTGGGTGCTGTGCTTGAGCCTCGGCAACCCCATGCAGTGCTACAGCCTTGGGGCAGAGCGGCTGGAAAGCTGCAGTGGAAAAGGACCTGGACATGCTGGTCAACAGTGGCTGAACCATGAGCCAGTAGTGTGCCCAGGTGGCCAAGAAGGCCAATGGCATCCTGGCCTATATCAGAAATACTGTGGCCAGCAGGACCAGGGCAGTGATTGTCCCTCTGTACTTGGCACTGGCGAGTCTGCACCACAAGTGCTGTGCCCAGCTCTGAGCCACTCACTGCACGAAAGACATTGAGGTGCTGGAGCATGTCCAGAGAAGGGAAACAAAGTTGGTGAAGGGTCTAAAGAGTAAGTTGTATGAGGAGTGGCTGAGGGAGCTGCAGTTCTTTAGCCTGGAGGAAAGGAGGCTCAGCAGAGACCTTATTGCTCTCTGCAGCTACCTGAAAGGAGGTTGTAGCAGGGGGAGTGTTGGCCTCTTCTCCCAGGCAGCTAGCGACAGGGCAAGAAGAAATGGCCTCAAGCTGCACCAGGGGAGTTTCAGGTGGAACATCAGGAAGAATTTCTTCAGTGAAAGAGTGGTTGGGCATTGGAATGGACTGCCCAGGGAAGTGGTGGAGTCACCATCCCTGGAAGTGATGAAATGACTGGACGTGGCACTTAGTGCTATGGTTTAGTTGACAAGGTGGTGCTATGTCAAAGGTTTGACTTGATAATCTTGGACGTCTTTTTCATCCTGAATGATTCTTTGATTCTATTCTATGATTATGTGATTTAGGAGATGACAGTCCTCTCTTCCATAAGTAAGTACCTTCACTGGTCTTGTGCCTAGGATCCCATTTGCTGTTTCTTACAACGCTAGGGTGACCCAGGGACTCTGGACACTCATGAATATCCTGCCTCCACAACTGGTAGGAAGTAAAGCATGGATTTCCACTGTGTATAAAACTGAATTCCACACACCACCATGAATGAGATTTGTGGAAAAGACTATTAAATGTGCGAGATGATTTTGCATTGAAAGCTGAAATCAGGATGGTAGTATAGTGCCAGTCAGATGACAGTTTTCGTATACTAGGGTAGATGTGTTGTTAGTGGGTAGAGGAGCAGTCAGGAAAATTAGAGATGAATCTACAGGTGTTATACATATCAGTCCTGAAAATTTTAGGGACAAATTCAAAAACTGTAGATGAGCTGTATTGCTGCAAAATTCTGTTGGAACAACAGTAGATTGCAGATGGAATTTTTTATGTCTGATACTGCTGTGGCAACAAGATGTCACCTGGACTTCCAAAAAAGAAGAAGCAAATTTTTGAAAATGAGGGTGAGACCAAGTGAGGAAAGCACAGAAAAAGAGGCAGAGAATGGGGTTTTGAAAAAACCCAAGTGGGATGCATAGGAGAGAAAAGGCAGGAAAAAGAGAACTGTTTGGACAGGCTGTATTTGTTGTTCCTTTTTCCTGCTTACCATTTGAAGCACTGATCTTATTTGTACTCTCCTCAAATGCTTTGAGGCTTTTGTCCAACCAGAAGTTACCAGAAGGAGCAGGCAGACATGGTGAATATTTATTGACTTAACTGGAGTATAATATTTATAACAAGGCAAAAGCCTTTTAGCTACATGGCAAAGAAACAGGATTAACTAAAAACCCCAAATCCTCTTTGGCTGCAATACCAATCCCTGATCAGTCTCAGAGAGCAAGAGTTGCAAAATTTTTAAAAATAATCTAAAATTAAAGACTAAAATGGCTAGTATTGATGTCTTATTTAGGTACAGAAGCACTACTTGAATCAACCAAAAAAAAGCTTGTTTATGCAGCCAGTCCTTCAAACAGGCATCCAGGGGCAAAATGACTATTGCAAAAAGCATGGAAGTGCTTAGAGAAAAAACAGTCCAAGGATGTGGGTTTTTCCCTCGCTGCTCCTCTCTGAGCTAGGAAATTTCCTCTTAATTAAAAAAATTCCTCATAGCAGCTCGTTCCCAGAAGCCCAGAGAAGAGAAAGAAGCGTAGGAGTCATCAATCAACAAATAAAGGAGAGAGGACTTCTCAGGAAAAAGTTTTATCTTCTTCCTTCTACTGTTTATTTGGTGCTTATTGTGCAAATGCATGGGCACTTGTCCAGTCTCTGTGCATGGGAAAGCACTGACAAGTCTCAAGTACTATTTTCCCATCTTTTCAGAGCTGTGCTCCCCTTCATTTCTAATTGAGGGTGAATTATTTTTATTGGTGTGCATATATTTTTGCTTATATCTGAAAGCTACTACCATTTCCTCTCTGTGACTTGATCATTAGAAAAGCGGTCTGGAAGGTGATGTGTTACTATCACTGAAATTAAGTGCTTCTGATAATGGCCATGCAATTTATTAGCAGAGATTTCTCCTGTATCTCTGACATCCTGTGACTCAGCTTACATGGAGTCCTTTAGAAGAGGCAGTTGATTACACTGAGAGGACGAAGAAAGTGGGGAAAGGGTTATTTAATACTGCAAGAGACCTCTGAGTGTCTATTTAGCTCCAGGGACAGAAAAAGAAAGAAAATGTATTCTAATGGTTTTTAAGCATTTTGAAACTTAATTGTTCTCTCATGGCTATGACAGAAAGACCTGTATTCTTTCTGCTGTGTAGATTGTACAGGCAGTTGTTAAACATGGATGTAGTTTCACAATTCACTGCCTTTAGGATAAAAGCCAGATTAAAGGGTCCTTCGTATTCTCCACTCCCAGCCATGCTCTTGGAAACCCATTATCCTGCACTACACCCCCCCAGGTGCATAAAGGCTTGCGAGGCCACCCTGACGCAATCTGAAGGGATCCAGGTTAAAAATAGGTCTCCTCAAGGGTTATTTTCAGCAATCCGGTTTCCCCTGTGCCCTTGCAAGCAGTTGTGGCACAGGTGGAGAGGGGAAACTGCAGCGGAAGGGCAGGACCACGCAGCCGGAGGTGGGCAGGAGCAGCTGATGCCAAGCTCCTGTGGCCCAGGGCCCGCAGGATGGACTCTGCTGCCATTCACACCTTTGGAGAGACGGGTGTGATCCTGTTCTTGCTGGAAACAGCAGGCATTAACCAGGGGCATGGAGGAGGAGGACTTCTCATCTCAACTCGCTAGAACTGCAAAGGTTGTTTCTTGCTGGATTTTTCTCTCTGAGAATCCTTTGCTATATCTCTCCTAATAAATAGTTCTACAGCAGTCTTACATGAACTGTTCTTTTCGGTGTTTTCGTGTTGGATTGTTTGCATCAATTGCACACTCACATGGAAAATTAGAAATCTGCAGTCAAAAATTAGCAACTGAGAATATTCGGTCATAAACCAACACAAAACTCTCTTCTGATTTGGGTATATAATGAAAAGATAGGTCTTTAAAATTTAATAGAGGTTTTTGGATGTCTTCAAGACATTTGAAGTCTCAGCTGAGCAGATTTTTTATGTCAACAATTTTTTTCTGTTTCTGAATAATAAAATTGACTAGATAAAAATAATTCATAAAATTATTTTTAAATAGTTTTTAATTTACAATTTTCAAATTTCAAATTTTAAAAATAGAGAAATTTGGCATATTTAAAATATTGGTCACTTATTAAATTAACTGAATCTGGTTTTTTTTAAAATTTGTTTTCTTGAACTGGGATCATGGCTTGCATGTCACTCAAGTGTCATGTGAGAGTTTATTTTTATAATATTAAATTTGTGAATATTTATGTATAGTCCACTTGGCTGGAAGGCTCTTGAAGGTTTGTGAGAACAAGAAAAATGACTTCTCCCAGTCTGAGTGGGCCCTTAGTAAGCAATGCCTGCCCTCCAACCTGACCGGCTGGGCAGACTTAGAAACCACTGCACAAATCAAAAGATCCAGGCCCAAAGAAAAAGAGCCAGAGGGAAATGCATCTCACTTTATTAAGAGCGGTAAAATAATGTAGTCTTTTAGTTCTTGCCTGCTCAGTTATCTAGAATGAAAATACTACTTGTATTGATCTTGTTATTAATTAAGAACTGCTATAACTTCCAACTCTTCCCAGTCTCGTAGTCTTGTGGTTACAAGGTCTGGTTACACTTCCTCTTCTGGACCTCAACAGTATTAATTCTCAAGCTTCAATTCATAAAACTTCAGGATCACTTTGATATCACCAAACTCCTTCATCTGCCCTCTGCCCTTTATCTGCTGTTGTGGAGGAGACTGGTTGCTCACAGGTACATCCCACACTTGGATCCAAGGAAATTAAATTTCCTCCTAGTGGCTGCATCAGCTGCCTTCTCCATGTTGACCTGTTTCACATTTTTTGTACAGCAACCTCTTCTCTGAGGAGAGACAAATTCCCTTGTCTCACCATACTGGCATCAGGTTGATCACAACTGTTCTTTCAGACCTACAATAGCTGTATCCTCCTGATGATATGTATAGAGCAGTCAGAAACTGATACTGGGGATTTAAAAACAGTGGGTCTTGTGTTTAATAGGTGTCAACCTACACAGGGATGAGTTTCCAACCCCCTGACCAGCTGTTGCTCCCATCAAGTGCCATGGGCATTAACAAACATTGTGGGATTTGGTCCAGGACTAATAAGAGAAATTTGTAAAATGAGTTGTCACATGTGAGTTCCCCATGCACAGGGTGACTAGTCTGTAAAATTTGTTGTGTGCAGAGAAGCTGAGATCCTGATTGAAAACTCGATTCTTATACTACAAAACTGACTGGCTAGCAGTGTGGGTGTTAAAACAATTTCAACAGCGCTTCCATTGAATTTCAGCAATATTTAATGAGAAAATTAAAAAGTAAAGCTATACTAGGAGCAAATTCAAACAAAAAGCTGCTGATAAGTTTTTAACGTTGTAGTTGATGTGTTTTATTATACCTGGAAAAATATTAACTGACATTCCAGTAAAAATGGGGTTAATTTTATCATTTTGTCATTATTGGTACTAGGATACATACAGCTTCAGCAGTAGGAGAGCCTGCTACTTCTCTTAGTGCAGATGCTATTGCATGGAGGGAGCAGACATATAGAAAGCTACATTTCCATAGACTTTTAAGTATATATTAATAGAAGGATCATGTGTTTTTTTAAGGGAGGATAATGGGCCAACAGTTGAAAATTAAGTGTCTTACAAGCACTGTTGAAGCAAGAGACCTATCATGTTGCCATTTTAATAAGGCCATTACAGTGCCAGTTATCCCTGCAAAAATAATCTGTTGATAGACACTCACAAAAATGAACAGAAAGAAGCCAACAATCAGTTATAAAATACTGCTTCTGAAAATGCATTTTTAACACTGATCTGTTAATCCAAAACAGTGGAAGATGCTAAGCTCATCTGAGATTGATTCTGATATTGAGTATTGGAAAAATCTTTGATTTTACCTTTTAAAATTAAGAAAAGAAAACTTCACCAAAGGAATGCTAACAATCAAGAATGTTGAGTTCTGAGAAAATTTCCTGCAGTGATTAGAAGATGATGTTTAAAATATTTTGCCTTTTTTAATAACAAATTACACTCCTGATTTGTGAGAGTATCTCATTGGGAAGCACTGCACTGATATGGGGGTGATTCAGCGGGGTTGTGGAGTTTCTGTTCACATAAGGCAGACTGACTTCAATACAACTCAGTTATAGTCATCCTAACGAATAATTATACTCCAAATTTCAACATTACACTTAGCCTTACATTGCTAAAACCCATCTTCCTGAGTTCCGTATGCCTCTCTTGCTCCAGTTTTCTGCCTGGAAAGAGATGACTAAGTATGAAAATAGGGGACTATAAGTGTATCTAAATGCTTGTAGTCAAATCCAAGCTACACACTACATGCAAACTGACTTGCAGGCTGAAGTAAGCCAGCTGGATCAGTAAGCAGTGAAAACCTGTCAGGGGCAAAGGGATAATGGGATCAAAATGGGTATAGTTCTAAGTCAAACTTCACAGTGGACACAGTGTCCATAGAAACAATCTGAACAACTATGTGAACACAGGTCATTAAAAATATGGATATAGCCTATATGCCTAGAAGCCTAACTCAAACCTAACAGAGACTTTAAACATCAGAGAAAAAGGTTTAATTTTCTCAGCTTACTTGAAGATTTTCATACTTTGTTTTCAAAAGTAAAAACCAATGTCATTTCTCTTTAGTCTTCATAAATAGAGACAGATTTATATGCAAATGTCCCCTTGTAACTAATCCTAGAGTCTTGCATCTGCCAACCTGCCAGAATTTTGTCCAACAGCTACATGGCTTGGCAGAAAAGACATATGTAAATACACACACACACACACACACACACACATATAAATTTACAGAACATTCTGCCATCATTTTACTCTGTGGCCTGGAAAAAAGTGGTACTTGGAAGTTTATGAAATGTTACTAAGAAACTCTTGACTTATAATGTAGATGTATTCTACCACAGGAATTTGAAATCTTTCACAAGATTTTAGAGCATGATAGGTCAACAGTTTATTTCACATGCATTGGTGAGAGCTACAAAGCAAGAGATGAAACAATTTGTTTGCAAGAAGATTGAAAATGACTAGTTTTTGTGGTTTTTCTGAGCCTTGGGACAAACTGATTTCTCACAGGGCCTGATGAAGCTGAGGTCAATACTGACAGCACAGATCCTCGTCAGCAGTATAGAAGCTTCTAGTCTTGTTGGTCCTGATCTGCAAAGCTTGCATCAGTCCTCTCTGCTGAACCACACAGCCTGCTCTTGGGAAATTGAGGCTCTGTTACGAGCTTTGCTTGTTTTGGAAAAAAAACAGCTAAGCTCCCTATACCTTGGTTTTCTCATATCTAAACTAGGGATAACAGGTCTCTCTTTGGTGAGGTTGCTGGAGGGCAGCTGTAGATGTGCATATCACTGCTGTTATTATTTGTGAGTTTGGGACTAGCATGACTGGATTACTCAGAGAGGCCTACAAACCAGGCAGAACCTCAAATCTTGGAACATTCATTTATGCTCAGGTATTAGGCTTTTTTTTTTTTCCTGGTAACTACTAAAACCCAGACATTAATCAATTTACTAGTCAGTCCATATGTATACAATGATGCAAGTCTGATGCCATATGACTGGCTCTGAGGGCTTTGGTGATTCTTCCCTCCAAGACTGAGATGGCTAGGCTCAGAACTTCTCTCCAAGGAAAGCTTTAAGCTTTCTCAAGCTCCACAGTGTGTCACTGAACTGTGAGTCAAGATCTGCCTGGTTCAAAGGATTGTTTTGTCCTGTCAAGGATCAGCATCGCTTCTGGCTTTTCGAGGGCTGTGCTACCAGCTGCATGTCAGCACTTGAATGTCAGCCTGTTCCAGCTTGTTCAGAGCAGTGCTACCTGCTGCTACGTGGTGTGCCAGTTCTCTGATTCCTTCTCATAGTTGTGCACTGGGTACTGTTAACTTAATGTTAACAGTTTTTATTCACTTAAGCCAAATGAAAAATGTATTTTGCTCCCTACTCTAAATCAATCAGTCATAGTAAGTCTGGGTATGAGAAAAACAGAAATAAAATGCATATGGACCTTCACACTACGTTTAGATCATCTGATGAAATGTAAATTACAGAAATGTAAAATGTTATTGTGGCAGTGTAAGAATATAACATTAGCAATAGGGACATAGAAAACTTAGTTTCAGAATCCATCAGCAAATGGAAGTTTGGTGGTGTTTGAAATGGGATGGTGTACAGAGCTACGACACTTCGCTGCCTTTTGGAGTGCTAGCAGAAATACTTTGTACTCGTAGGGGGGAAATGACTGTATTGGTACTGTAGAGGAGCTAATATCATCAGGCTTGAGCTCTGACATGTCCTGCCTGTGTCACCGGCAAATGGTGTGTGCACACTAGCCCTTCTGTTTTCCCACAGAAGGAACGAGAAGCCCATTAGCATGGAGGAAGATAAAATCCTCCCTTATTGCTTCCTCTGGATAGTCAGTGAAACAGGACTGTGGAAACCCACCTGCCTTGATGCTGAGCTGCGCCCCCCACACTGTGCACCCAAGAGAAGGACTAAGACAAGCACTGTGGAGCATAACAGCCTTAGCTTGCAGATACAGCCAGCAAAAGCTGTATCATGGTGACCACCTCACCTCTTTGCTTCCATGGAACTTGAATTTGCTCCCACTTTCTCTTTCTTCTCTTCAAGCACAGCGCTGTGCAGACATGGCAGCTGCTCCTTGCCCAGCAGCCCCAAGTCAGCAGGCTGCAGACCACTTGATTTCAGGGCACACAGCTGGTATAGGCTGACATAGAGGTAACAATTTATTTCAGCTGAGAATCTTGTTTGTCTGCTAGTTTTTAACATAATCCCTTCTGTAGTTTGCCTTATTAGTTCCTTTTTCTTTACAGGAAAGTGAAAGTCTCTACACTTAAACTAAAGCTTTGTGTCTCAAATGGCTTTCTTTTTTTCCTGCTAAATCTCTGTTGAAACAATTGCTGCATCTAAGAACATTCTGAAGATTTGAATATAAACACTCCACAGTAAGTCAATGTCTGTTTTACTTGTTTTATATCATATTGCACTACATCTGTTGACATTTAGTCATTTCAAATGCACTTTTGTGCAGGCAGAAGGTGTAAAACATGTAGTCAAGTATGAAAACTTGTTGTATGTTTTGCTGTATTTCAGTGAAACAGTATACTTAAAATAAATAAATGTAAGTGATACTTGGGATTTGTTTCTTTTTCGTCTGTTGAGCCATGGAGTGAAAAGCTATGTTATTCCTTCATGCCATTTCTGTTTTAATTATGTAACATTCCTAGTGAAATTGGCAGCTAATTTTGATAGAAATTGTAGAAAAAAATATTCCCCCCCCTCCCCAAGTGGTAGTTTTGCAACATCCATAAGCTTGGTTAAAAAAAGATATTACAACTTGGAAAACTGACATTCATGACTATGACAGAACTGTTTATCTGTGTTTTTGGGTTCTCTGCTGCTTAAAAATTTCCCTAGCTGACCTGATCTGATTCCAATTCCTTCAAAATGCTTCAGTCCATGGAAGCTAGAAATCATCTGCTTAAGAAAAATACATTTATGTATTTTAGAAAAAGGGATAAGAAGAAGTAACATGGCAGGATAAGGAGGACTGGAAGAAGAAAGCAGTGGAAAAAATTATGAGATCAAGGCTTAACCCTGTTTCAGTCATTTATTTTGCTGGTTTCAGTTATCAAAATGCTAGTGTAGTTTTCTGGGAAATGCCATCTAATATAAAGCTTTGTTTCTAGTGACAATTTAGCACATCAGCTAAGTGGTAGCTGGAATTATTGACTATGGTCTTCTGTGTGAGGCAAAAGTTTTGGTCTGTGATACCTGGGAGGACAGGAATAAATAACGCTGTGGAGAAATGGGTGGTTGTAAATAAGGACAGGATGTAACTGGGCTGGGGTTTTTTGTTGGGTTTTTATGAGAAGCTGAAGAAGGATCCAAGAAACATTATTATTTTGAAGATTAAAGGATTAAAAGAATTTTATTAGAACTGTACCAGTTTTGGAACATTTACCTAGTACATAATCTTCAACTACTTTTTATTACGTATTCCAGGCTGGTAAACTAAATGAAGAATTTCATCAGCATATTTAAAAGTGCAATGGTAGTGCTAGGGAAGAATAAGCAATAGTAAACATGTTGGTGGGGTTCTTTTTTACCACCTGTACACTGTGGAAAGTAGTGAGTGTTGATAAAGGGAATGTACTGTAAGGTAAAGGCATTTTCTATATGGCTTAGATGCGCAATCTTGGACAAGAAAACACAGCCAGTGCATGATGATATGCTTTCTAGCGGGAGAACAGGTCCCTCACTCTTCAGATCCTTGTAAAAGCCCTGGTATAAAGCCATGAAAACCACATTTCTCACTTCTCTGGGGATGACCGCTCCACCACTGTAATGTACCTCTGGTGATAGCCACCTGAATGAGAGCTCTGCTGGGACCTAATCAGGTACTGGCAGAGCTGGAATACTAGAGTTTGCCTGGATTGATTGGAGGTAAGAAAGACATAATTAGACATGCAAGAATAAGTCTTTACTAAGTAGAAAAATGAGATCTGCATCATGTGGCAAATACTTGATCCAGCTGTAGCAAATCAGCTTTACCTGTGAACAGCTTTTCAGCTCATATCATCTTCAACTTTGTCACCAGATTTCATGCTGTCAGCCAAAATGTTATTGAGCCTCACACTTCCAAAGACCTTCTTATTTGAAAGTGATTATATTGAGACATTACAAAGACCATATTTTAACAGGATTAATTTATTTGTGCAAGTCAATCAAAGGCATGTTTGTTTGATTTTTTCCATGAGATCAGTCTGGCATATACTATGCCATTGCTAGTTATATGTTGAATTTTACTGCAATTACATCCTTCATCAAAGTATTTAAGTAAAATATTTAATATAGTTGATTATTCTCTTTGAGTAAAAAAAAGATAAGAACAAAATATGAATCTAAGACCAGTGGGACCAAAGGAGAGGAAAAAATGAAAATTACTGTTTTCAGAGGGCTAAATCCAAGCCAAAGTCCTTTCAGGTCTTTGGCTCTGGGAATTGTCTTCTGGAGAGGTCTCTAGAGTACTCTGTCACCATATCTACTCTGGTTACTGGGGAGGTAGCCCTGAAGTCTGCTGGGTTTGGGTACATGCTCTGAAGAGTGTGCCAGTTTCTGAGGTAAGTGATTTGGATTAGCTTATACTCTTCCTGGAAAGCCTTTCAGTGCTGATGGAAGCACTCCGACGTCCCACAACTCCTTGTTTTAACAACAAAGTCTTGTTTAGCACTGGTTTTCCTGCCTCTTCTTTGACCACAACAGTGAGGCATACGGGATTGAACCTCAGAGTTTTCCAGACTCTCCTTTGCATTTGCTGCGTCCTGCAGCTGTTGCAGCTCTTCCCGTGGTGTGAACGACATGGGAACATCACTCAGAGCTGTTGGCACCCTATAGAGCAATGGGCTCCAAGTGACTGATGGCCTGGAGTGCAGATCATTAGTCTACCCTTAACCCTAGACACTGAAGGAAGATATCCTTGCCCTGCACAGATCAGCTCAGCTCTGGCTTTTTGTCCCAGAAAGCTCGATTTGCAGGGTCTAAGTCCTGGTTGCCACCTGGTAGCTGTCAGATGAAAAAGAGGGAGACTAGAGAATCAGTGTAGAATGTGGCAAAGGGTAAATCCTTTGCAGTGCCTTGAAATGCACAACTTTCATAGTTTTGGTGTTAAATCAGACAGAAGAAAAGCTACAAACAAACTAGAGAGAAAAGGACAGAGTTTTGCAGGATGTATTGAAGAATATCAGCAATAGGGTTTATCTGGAACAGAAGCAGTGTGGAAACATTAGATTTTCCTGTATACTTCTATATATATGTATATACACAATTCAATACAACCCTTTGATAAAACTGAAAATGTTGTTATGTAAATTCCCTTTTCTTTTTGTATCCTTCCCAATGCGTTAATCAACCTCATAACTAGATCATAAAAGAAACATAGGATTAAAGAATGTAAATTTGTGTAAATAACATTATTATTTTCATATTCTGCCTTAAAATATCTCATAATGGCAAATAGCTTCACTGAGTGTGGCTGCAATGTTCAGTGTGAGTGTTATTAAAAATTTACTGTCATTGCTATGCTCACTAAACTATAATAGAAAACAGAGCAGTTTTAGGATGTGGATAACTCCAAAATCATAAGCAACCAGAAAAAATTGGACATTTTAAACCCATCATGTTTCAGGAAAAATGTAGGTAGCCCTCAATTCTTGTTTCCCTGAGCTGTTTATTTATTTGGTATTTGTCTCATTTCTCAGTGACTTTGATTTTTTAAAATTACATTTGTCCAAGATTATTATTGTTATTAAATTAGTAATAAACTTGATCCTATTCAAGCAAGTTGTGAAAAATACTTCTCACCTGACAATCTCAAGAATAACTCATCCTCCAGCAAGCTCTGAGCAAAATTCCTTCCTTTACTGTGATAAATATCTCCTAAGTATTTTCAAATGAAATTTAGGAATGCCATCTGGTTTGTACAACATCTAGTAACAAGTTTTTCCCCCCAAACTTAGTCCTCTAACAACTTTTGCTTCACTTTAAGCCTGAGTTAATTTTAACACCTCCTTGTCAGGTATTATGGAGAGGATCTTTCATGATGGCCATTAATTAAACAATTAAATTTGTTCGTTAGTGCCCAGATAGTTTGTTCTCTGTATCAATTTCTTCCCAGATTTATTCTGCTCACTGAATTTTACCTTTACTTTTTTTGTCAACTCTGGATTATTTGTGCTATACTTTGGGCTTAATCTTCCTTGTCACAGGGATGGCCGAAAATGTCAAAGGCCATAGTCCTCTGGAAGAGGAAGCAATCAATTTGCTCACCTGGAATTTGAGGGCCTTTCATTTCTCCCTTTTTCCCACCCTGAATTTTCTGTAAACTCGAGGTCTTGGCTAAAGAGGGAGAGAGTACCTGATTCTTGCAATATTTCTACTGGCTTATCTGCTAGGAAATGAATTTTCTCTCTCCCGTGGTTTGGTGTAGGAGATAGGCATGAAAAATTTCTGCAGAAAGTGTTTTATAAGTAAATTTGCTTTTGTTTTTCTTCCACATTTACTCTTGAGAGACTGACCTTACTTCCATGTTTAAAAATGGCTTTTCGCTTTTCATGTTCGGTGACCTCTCCATAACCAAAATAATCAATCTGGTACACTTGTAATCTTTCACTGAGGTTTCATTTATGTTATTTAATTTTATTTCATCTTATTTTATTTTATAAAGACTGAGACAAATTAGAAAAGACATTAGGGAAATATTCCTGCCTCAGAAAATAAGATGAACTCACTGCTTGAGCACTTTCTGAACTGTTTGGGCTCATTGTATCTCCAAAATAGCTCAAGATAGAACTTCCAGATGAGTACATTGGCCTAATCTGTTAGCTTTGGCAACTAATATTAGTGTTGAGTAGACTCTCTTCTCACTGATAATGGTTAAGCAGTTGTGGTTAAAATTACTGTGTTGCTAGAACAGTTTCCACATATGTAAAAGGCTCTAAAAGGCTCCCAACAAAGGCATGGGAAGTACAGCAATCCGACTCTGTTTTGTGGCACTATTTAGAAATTCTGAAAATTGTGTAGAAATGTCAAATAATTTTGTTTCTGTCCGTTGGTGTTAATTATTAGTTTTTAGTCTAGACTGTGAACCTTTTACCTTCTGATTTAGAATTTGTGAATATTACCTTTACTTTCAATTAAGGGTAGGATTGCTCGAGGGTCAGCAAGAAATTAAGGAATTTTCACCACCAGAATTTTACCTTTGCCTACTTTCTTATATTTAAGGTTTTAAAGTGTAACTTCAAAGGGAATCACTTGGCCTTTTAGATATTTAAATGGTTTGAGAAGGAAAAACTTTGAAAGTGTTCCGTTCTCTTTTCCCTCTTTGCAGCCTCATTACATTACTGATTCTCAGGCTTCAGAAAGTAAAAAAAAATTCTTACCCTGATGGCAACTAACACTCTTCAAACTTCAGTGGTCTCAAACCATTCATGCTTTAACTTTAGAGCAAATTTCATTGAAACAAATTCGGTTGATCTGGCATGGACTAATCTCTTTGCCTGATGACAGGTGGGTATCTCTATCACTGGCTTTGCAAGGAAGAGGTGCAGCAAAATGCATGGTTACCCCTGCTTGCCTGAGAGAGGGATTTGAAGGCAGAAGGTGACAATTTTAAGACAGTCATGTCTAATGATTCTTATTTCATGTGACCGAATTTTTTAAGATACAAGTAGAAATTTAAATATTCCTGTCCATGGATGGTGATTTTAAAGGGGGTAAGGGTTGGGCAGGATTTTCTACCCTGAAATCTGTAGTACTTTCCAGGGAGAAACATTTACCATCAGATCAGTAGAGAACTGTTTCCTGCCCCTTCAGGTTCTTGCTTTTCTACCAAGTTGGTTTAAATGGATTTTAATCCTTTGGCTTTTGAGTATGTCCTGTAGCATTTTAGTGAATACTAAGTGGCATTCATTTTCACAAGTAAGTGAGAATGAAAATCTGTGTGAAAAATGTCTGGCAAGTGAACAGATAAAACAAATTAGAGCAGAAAAGAGGACTTTAGGTAGAGTCTGGAGAGAATAAGCAAGTCAGCAATGGGTGATACCGTGTTTTAGTAAAATCAAAGTAATTTGAAAATGTGTAACTTTGACCTCACCTTACAGGTCTTTAGTGTACATGATACCTTGTGACAGTGAACACAAACATGCAACAGAACTGTCTGAAAACAGTTTTAAGTGCTCTTTATTAGTAGTAAGCATCTAAGCTTGTTAAAACTTACTTAGTGAACTCTTTGCAAAGATACCAATAGTTTGGGGTTTTGTTTGGTAGTGGTGGTGTCTGTAATTTCTTCATTACTGATGGAAATAATTAAACTGACCATCAAATGATTTATTAAGTAGAGCAATTAATGCACTTGTGTAGTTTCTGGCTGATGGAATGGCAGAACACAGTGGCTTTCCTGCACATCAGCTTGCTGCAGTGCACACACCAAAGAGGCTGCTGGAAGTGGAGTTTCCTCAGGAGCATGGACACGGCACAGGGATATGCAGTTGGACAATGTCCTGTTTGTGTCAGGACTGCTGCACCCCTCAGACAGGAGCTATAGAAAACTGTTTCTCCTGTGACTTTCATTGTGGTTGTAACTCGTGGGATTTTAAATAGATTTAGCTCAGCTGATTTTTTCAAATGTTTGGACTTTTTACTAGAAGCATGATGCATTCAAAAGCTCCTGGCATTAGCTCAGGACTTCAGATAAACTGAGTGTCTTCAGAGGTAGTTCTACAGCTCCTGGATAGTTGTCTTTTCACAAGGGCACTGCTTGAACATGACACAGCTTTGTGTGTTCAATCTCTGAATGAAAGTGCTCTTTTCCAAGTGTTTGTTGTAGACAGAAATAGTAGTACAGCAATAAATATTGCTGGTCACAATCAATTTTTTTCATAAACACATATCTGCATTTTAAATTATAGTATATGTATTTGAATATTTTATTGCTGTTGGTGCTGGAGAGAGATTTGAAGTTACGTTAATCTCATCCTGTAAAAGCATTGATGGTGGAGCAGCATTAGGACAGGGTATTTTGGGCAAGGGTTTTTCAGGCAGTGATGGGCGATAGTTCAGATGCTCTGGCAATAGTTCAGTCCCATTTATGTGAAAGTTACCAGTCAAGCACAGAGGTTTGGCAGCAATACAGTTATGGTGGGCTCTGAGGAGTAAAAGAATGTGCTTTGCTGCCCATAAATCTGCATAAGCTGTGGGTGCAATTTGGACACTGCCTGCCTACAGCATGAGCACTGGGGAGGGACGTGCAGAGGGGCCCTGTGGCCACTCCCGGGCCTCTGGTCACATAGGAAAAGATAATGAGATTGGGGAAAATCTTTAATTTCTTACTATTTAAATAGAAGTTCATTTATTTAAATTTCTAGAAGGGTAAGTTCATGCTGAGAAACTTTCCTTAATTTTTTACATTATGAATAGTGTCTTTGCTTTAGCGAAGGCCCGTTTCAAAATGAGAGCTGTTGAAGGTCAAACATGGTTTATAGCATCATTATTCACTTTATATGCTCATTCTTTCGGAAGCGCACTCAGACACCTGACTGTTGAAAAAATATTTTTGCGAAGCAAAACCTCTTTGTCTATGTGCTAGAGATGTTAGTTTTGAATTCAAGTGAAATACAGTATTTTACCAAGGCTGTAGAGCAATATATGAAAAATAGATAAGATTAGTACTTTTTTTGTGCATTTTCCTTTTGGAGGTACCTTTCTTGGCCTCCCACTGTTATTCCTCAAACAAAAGTCTTTAGCTACACATAGTTTACCAGTTTAAGAACACTTTAAAAAATGGTAATTTAAAATCCCTGTATAGCCAAAATAGCTCTGTTCCGGAACGACTCACAGCATGGTCTTTAAAACAGAACACCCAGCTACTAAACTGTTCTGTGTCACCTCAAAACATCTGCTGGAAAACAAGGCCATAATAGATACATTGTTCTCAGATGCTTTTTTTCTTTTTTTGCTAGGTCCTGTTAAGTAGCCAGTATTTCATTTCAGTAGAACAGGGCCCTTTTCTCTTGCAGTAGGAAAAACTTTCCTTCTACAAGGGTAATTCTGTATGTGTGCGTGCCTGTACTTTCTTTTACATCTTTTCTTTTAGTGACTCCACTTAAGAGCTATTCTAACTCAAATGGTGGCCCTTTTACCCCTCTTGGCTGTTTCTTTCCCACTGTGCCTATGGGTCCACCCTTCCCATTTCTTGAGTTGTACCAATGCTCTCGCCTCACTGGCTGGAAACTTGCAGTGTTCACACACTTGTGGCTGTGGTGCATTTTCCCTTTGGTCTTTGTACCGTCATGCTAAGGGTCTGCTGCTCTCTAGGTTCTGTTCTGCATTCACCAGCCTTCAAAACAAGCACCATGCATTTTTCCTGCAAACATAACCTCTTTTTTGGTCCATGGAGCAACAACACTCTCCTATGGAGGAGATGACCAGATCAACTGACATTGGCTTGAATCCACAATTTGCCGTCCCTCTCTCATTAAAAGTAGTGCGTGAAACAAGATGAAGTATGCCTATTTTACACGGATTATTTGCAGTTGCTTTTACATCTACAGGTCTAGAAATTTAGGAGATAAAACCAGAAACTAAAGGTAGCTTTGAGATTCAGAGAGCTTGTAACCCGAGGGGACCCTTTGGAGGTAGTCAGCCGAGAAGGAATCTCCTGAGGCCTTCCTTTTTATTCATTCTTTGATCAAGAGTGTTTGCCTCTGAAATGGCAAAGTTTAAAGACTATCTACAAAAGCGTCTGCTATGAGCCAGCCCCTGAGAAATGACTGTATCTGTAGGCAAACTGGAAATAACATTTCCGCTGCCAGATGAACTTTCAGACGGTTACATTTTGATCACAGTGGGAAAAGGAAAAAGGAACACTGAGTTATGAAAAACACTTTTATTAAAATAATAATAAAAAAAATCTATTTCAAGTTAATTGCATTCCATTTTAAGTATGGCTCATAATACCCACCTACCAGTCAGGTTTAAAGTAAACAGCAAGCAAAATAACTTGATGTAATCTGAATAGTAATAATTTTATTTTAATTCACATCATTGTATCAACCGTTTTCTGACTTCAAAACAACTGACTACTGACTTCTTAAATTTACATTCATGGATCTTTTAAACATCTAATACAATAAAAGCACTTGCATAAGGAAGGCAACACATTCATCTTATTATAACTGTGCTAGGGAAAATGTTAAGATTGATAACACCATGTTTTGTGTTAAATAATGAAATTTGTGCATGGAAATACATACTGCAGATCTGATTTTCCTTTTCAATCTAGGCTTTCCAATACAACAACAGCAGGACCAACCTAATGTTTTTCATCTCCACTTTTTTGTATACCCACAAAGTTTTACACAGTGGAACTGTAGCTGTGGCACCGAACAACGTGCTCAGAGGCACCTGTAGTCACTTGAACTGTGTTTTCTTTGTAATTATAGCTTCAGCTGACAAGAAATCTGCAAATACTCTCTATATAGGCAGCATTCATCTTTTCCTGATATTTGATACTGTGCCTAAATATGTGAATTTATTCACTAGTTCCTTGGTAGCTGATCCTTCTAGTGAAGAATGCCAGTGTGTACCCAGTCTTAACCCTGGTAAGCAATCAACATCTGCAAATTGCAATCAGTCCTGCCATCCCTCTCCAGTTTTATATCCATTGTGAGGAGGGAAAAAACCCAAACCCATAAACACTAAACCTGTTTGAGAATTTCAGCTTGGGCACAGTGGCCACTTACTTACAAACTTCTTCAGGATGCAGCTGCATCCTGAAAGTGGAAGTCTTCTTACATTTAGTGTAAGTGGAAATCTTCTTACATTTAGGAGCACTAGGCATGGTCAGAAAAATTGGAATTCTGTGTATAGAAGGGGTAAATTTCAGGGTACTGGTAAAATCACTAGAACAAATGGAATCCCTTTAACACAATAATTTTAAGTAAAAGGAAGGAGGAGACTAGAGTAAAATTGTCTTTCAATGAATACCCTTTGAGGATACAAGTTTTCTATTGTCATGGTGGAAAAAATATATATATATATATAGGAACAGCACCAAAATGTGACATATTAACTAAACGATAGAGACATTTGCCCTTAATTTCATCCTGTGAAAATTTCCAAAGAATGCAGTCCAGATCTCATCCTTTCTGAGTCTAAGCCAGAGTTGCATTTATTTTCTTAGTACTGTTTTTGTTCCCAAAATGAGTGTTTATTAGAAATAGCTAACAGAAAGCAATGCCATCTTGTGCCAAAGGATTCTTCTAAATGTGACGTGTTTTTGCTTCAGAAACTTTAGCTGTACAAATATTTCTGTGGGTTTGGGAAGGGAACTAGCTGTTTCCTTTCAGGTATCAATACAAGCATTTTGGGACTAAATCCTTGTCTGTACTGGGACACTGGATCCTGGCTGAGATACAGGTGAGTTTGGCACTTGAAGCCCAGATTCTGACCAGACAGAGACTGCACATAAAGAGGCCAGGCCAAAACAGCAGAATGAATTACTATTGACACCTAAATGAGGAAAAAGAATTTGGAAAACATCACAGATTTGCTGCTCGTGATCTGACTACTACAATTACAAAATGACATCAGTGTTCATCAGGTTTTTACTGTTTGATTAAACTGAATCTTATCCTAAAGTATAGGGACTGTGCTTTTAATCACTGATATTGTAGTGGACTGAGAGGGAGAGATAAGAAAAAGAAAATGAATTCTAACTAATAAATGACAGATCTTATAATTAAAAAAGAACTAATTAAAAATTAAGGGTGACCTCTTTAGGTTCACCTGTTTTCATGTTGGGCCCTGAGCCAGCACACATTCAAATTATTCAGTGAGGAGCGTTTATCTTCACGTTGTTTGTTCATGGTTTGACTGCCATGATTATAAAACATCAGTTGTCATCAGGTTTTCACTGACTGTTTGACTAAGCTGGATCCTGTCCTAAAGTATAGGGACTGTGCTTTTGACCATATTGCAACGGACTGAGAGGGAGAGATAAGAAAAAGAAAATGAATTCTAACTAATAAATGACAGATCTTATAATTAAAAAAAAACTAATTAAAAATTAATTAAAAATTAAGGGTGACCTCTTTTAGATTCCCCTGTTTTCATATTGGGTCCCGAGTCTGCACACATTCAAATTTTCCAGTGAGGAGTAAGTGTGGCCCCCACACTGCTCCCTGAGTGCTGTGCTGGAACAACACTGCTGTTCTTTGTCCCATGCAAGGTGAGGTTAAGAGATTCCTCCCCTGGGGAGAAACAGAGTCTACAGAAACATCAGAAAGCTGGTGATGTGGACAGTGAAGACTTGAACAATTTCCCGGTAAGAGTTTCAGAACAGTCCTGCAGCATAATGTGAGGGTCTACAAAGCAAGTGTTTGTCTTGACTCTTACTCCTAGGGATTTCCATGTTTTATTTACTTATTAATTTACCTGCCTACTTCCCTCTTCTCCTTTAAACTAAGACTTATCCCTCACATGATAAAGGTGCTTTCCAGCCTGACAGAGATATAAAAAACATGAAAGGTAGATTTATATAGTTACCTTCCCTGTGGAGTAGTGTTTGTCTTCACATTGCTTTAAAGAGCATGGTTAAGGTGAGGGAAGTGGGGTAGCCAAAGCTGTTTTCACTGGGAAGAAAATAATATCCTCAGTACTGCAGCTGGACAGACTATGATATTTAGGAGTAGGTATCTTTCCCTCTGAGTTACCAGTTCATACTATACCTGAATGAGATTCATGGCTGATCAGTTATCTACGAGAAATGGTCTGATGTTCCAGTTCGAGGGGGAATTCACATCCTGGCTGGAACTTAGTAGTTTAGTTGTCAACAATCCCAGAAAAATGAACCAAAGAGATCCTTCTAAAGGACTGGAACATACTGGTAAGGGAATCTGAAGAAGATATTGCACCAGCTGTGTTTCACTTCTTTCACATATAGAAAGAGAGGGTTTATTTCAGTGCTAGCAAAACTGGAAATACAATTAGCTTTGCTATTACACAAGCTCTACGCAAAACAATTGTGTGATTGTCTGTGTCATAATCCATCATCCTTGGCTGGTATCTCTTCCTCATATGGTTTTGTGATCTGATCTGATAGTCTCTGTTATGGACACAAAATAGAGAACCCCACTGCATGAAAGAATGAACAAACCAAGTAGGAAGACACCCATCATGTGGGATTCATAGATGGAAGAAAATGTCCTTACTCAAACTATTTCATATGATGTACTTTTGTGGTCTAGAAAAACTGTACATACTTATTTGCATTTGAAACATAAAAACTGTGTGTTGATTTATGGTTTAAAAAGTCTTTTGAGAGGCCTATATCAGAGTGAATGTAATAAAACATTTCAGAACAGAGCTCCCGATGCCATTTGGCAACTTATACAAGGTGTTACAATTATTCTCCTATTTTAGAGATGCAGTAAGAACCCAGAATGCTTTGCCATTGTTGCTGAATGTACAAATGGTCCCAGTTCATTGCAGGGAGTAAATGTAACAGCACAGTAAAGAAAAAAAAATATTGAGCTGACCTGTGTAATTTTAATTTTGAAAATGAAGTAGGAATTATCCTTATATTTGTTAAATCTGTGTAGTCAGTATGATTTAAAAATCTTTGAAGGTCTATATGTAGAGAGACATTATAAATTTATTTGGGAGAGGGGGAAAAAGGTGAGGGAATGGTTTTAGGTGAAGGAAAAACTATGGAGAATCATATTCATAGCAGGTCATAAGTATTAGTAAAACCAAAACAAAATCTCCAAGCAAATACAGAAAGAATCCACACCAATTGTTAAGGGAAGCTACACACCTCTCTGGGACTTCATTTTCATCCAACTGGTTTTCACTCATTTATTTTCATGATACATGCATAATACATGTAAGAATTTGGAGCAGTAAATGCTAGTTGCATTGCATGTCCATGCTGAGGTGCTAAAGAGCAATTTTCTGTAAAAGCATTACGCACACGATCTACCTATCTCACGTTGCCAGGAACAGGAATGCACACGCATGAGAGAGGGAGACTGAAGTAGGACTTGGGACTGATAGTTCTGAGACTTTTGGGCATAAGTCTGCTTTCACAGGATAAAGATCACTACTCCATTACCAAATCAAGAAAGTCAATCTAGGCAATCATGAGAAGGAGCTGGAATAAGTTAATATAGCCTTTTAAAAAGGTAAAATTTAGTTCTGTTTGGTTTACCGAAGATGAGAGACACTGGCAGGTAAAGAGAAAGCTATGAAGTTTAGAATTTAAAATTCTTGTGGCAACTGAACTACCCAAGGGTTTATAATTGTCAAAAGAAAATTATGATGCATTGGTAGATTAACTATGCAGATTTTTGTATGCTGTTGCAGGAGGGCATGCATGTTGCAGTGACATGTGATCACATTTAAGAAGCAGAATATATCTGAATGCTGCTGAAAACAACTGAGATTGTTGGACAGAATAGGGTTACTAAACCGATTCCAAATAAAACAGAAGTGGGTTAAATCATGTACTGATTCACAGTGAGAAAATTATTAACATCTCTGATCTCTGAAGTTACACAGAAATCATCGACACTGTGGCTAACTTTTCTGTACCACTAGAACACTGGCCAGGCTTGACTTTCTCTGATCCAGAGCCATCTGTCAGCAATGAGTCACAACAAACCATCCAAACAAAGAGAGCAGTGGCCTCTCCACTGTCAGTAAACAAGGGATAGGAGCTTGTTCCAGCCCAACATATTTTACTTCAGATCTGAAGTGACAGTTTTGAAGTAAATTCCTCTGTACCCATTTATAAACCTTTTACCTCTTAAACCTCCTAGTGTTGCTCCAGCCAACACACTGGACTAACCACTAAGCAAATCCATTTTAGGGTATATCATGTAAGTAAGAAGTTGTGCACTTTCTTCAACTCTAGTTGTGGAGCTCTGTATGCACAGCAGTGTTGGCTCTGCAGCTGTGACTGACAGCAGCATTCCTATTCTCTGCAGAACTGATGTTTTGGGAAAAAGCTATTTTACATTCCATTCAGATTGATGTAAACACCATCAATCTTAGCAAAATTTACTCCGAACATAAGAAAGATTTGTATCTGATAGCATTATACAAGTAAGGGCATTTAAACCCGGTGTTGGTTTCCAGAGGTTTCTTTAACTCATTCTGATAGTTTCATTTCTTTGTTGTTACTTTTTCTTTTTTGGAAGTGTCTAATTCAGAAAAACAGAGGCACTAAATTCATCACTAAATCACAAAATATCCA
This sequence comes from Xenops minutus, assembly GCA_035221455.1. Lineage (NCBI taxonomy): Eukaryota > Metazoa > Chordata > Aves > Passeriformes > Furnariidae > Xenops > Xenops minutus. Next base: position 35,686,298 of record JAWWEE010000158.1, on the reverse strand, counting down.
TTTAAATATTCTAAAACCTTCGCATTAAAGCAAGAAAGCAAGCAAAGGGCTATAATTTCAAAATGTGATTTAATTCTTAAGTGACAAGTACATGCAACCCTTTTTAAGATTTTCCTATACTTTCTAAAAGATGGATGTGCCAATTTTCTACAGCTGAAGACTAGACCACTATTTTTCTTCCTGAGAAAAGGTACAGCACTTGACACTCAGCTTTGTGCTGTTTTTGCTTACCTAAATGGGAAGGTAGATCCCCATGAAGGACTACCAGTCCTGAGACACATGGACGCTGGAGCTGCTGTTGGCGCTGCCCTGCCAGCTGACCCTCTCAGAGGTTTATTAACAGAGAAGGGGCCAGGAAAGTTCCAAACCTCCCTGGTCCTCCATGCAGCTGCCTAAAATATTTACTAGCAACATGAATGCTGCTGGTACTATTTTACTTAGAAGATCCACTGAGCCAGACATAACCTCTTTAAGCACAAAGCCTTTGAGAATGCAGAGGGCACAGTGACTGCTCATAAACTGAACAAACTTAATAAAGAAACAGCTTACTTTTAACATTGTTTGCCTCTGGATTAACCATAGTGACTTCTTGTACAACCTTCCACACTCCTACATCCACGAGAGGTACTTGGGGGCAAAGGGCCATATAACAAACACCAGCACACCATAATTCACACTGTGCCAGCAGGGACGAAGCATGATGTGCGTACACTGCTACAGAGACAGTGGTAAATCCATACCTTACTGGCAGCAAAGAGCTTTAGAACTACTACTACTACAACAAAACCAGAAAACTAGTTTGGAGCAGGAGAAGAATGTTTGAACTATGTCAATTTTATTTATTAATTTTTTTCTAAAAAATCCAAACCCAAATTGACCAGTGTAGACCAGAAGACCCAGATATAAAGCTGGGCACAAAAGAAACCTTTCTCCAGAGGCTGTGCAAAGGCTGCAAATTGAGATTTTTGAATGTAGCCACCACGGTAATTTCTGGTGTCTTTAGAGAGTTTACTGAAAGAACAAATCCTGTAACCTGTGATTTAGGAGTGCTCCCAGTTTAAGTGAGCGTTGCCAAGATCTGGACAAAAAGCAATAGGCAGATTTTTTGTAAGCTGGTTATCAGCTGCAAGGTTAAAACTCTCTTCACAGGAAGCACACTTGAGGAGGGATTATTTCAAGAGCCTGAAATGAACTCCCACAGGAAGCAATAAACACCTCAAATGTAATTTTCTTTTCCAAACACACTTCGACCTTGCTTTTACTAACAAATACAGTATATGTATATGGAATTAGAATAATAAACTGCATTTGACAGCGAGTCCTTGCTTATTGAAATCTGAAAGAATGCTTACATGCAACAACTACAACAAACACTGTAATAAATATATTTATTGACTTGGCAAAGTTAGAAGTTTATAGTAGTAGCGTGGAATAGCTTACAATACTCAGCTAATTAAATAACATTATTACTTTTTGATAACATGGTCTACTTATGCATATTCTTCTTGTGTAGGGAATAGATCAACTGCATTTCTTGTATAGATGTTCTGAAAAACAGTCTAGCTGGGGAAAAAGTATTGTGTTTGGTGGAAAACTAACATTCAACATTGAAGAACAGTGCAAAAACACTGCTGAAAAATTTACAGTACGCCAGTAATTCTTATGATTTCACAGTTTGTTAATAAACCCACAAGAAGTATTTTCTTTTTCCTTTTTGGGTGTGCTAGGCCTTGTTTTGAAGGCATATTATTGCTTCACCTGTAGCAGTATGTTTCCAGAGAGGACATTTCTAGAGGCAGAGACCTACATCTATTAAAAAAAAAAATTGTTGCCTTCTCTCAGTTCCTGTATGCACTCTCTAGAGCTATCACTACTGGCAACACTTAATTATTCTTTAAACTACTATACTGCCCCTCCCTAATGGAATTTTTAAAAACTGTGTTTTAAATATGTGCTTATAAAACAGTGAAGAGCTGTTTTGTGAGTATGACTTGGGTTCTTCCCAAACATAACAGCCAAAACAGTTACAATAAAAATGGCAGAAGAAAATTATTAAAGATTTCAGTGTTACAGTTTGAAACTGTGACTGTGTAGGCAAGCAATTTCTCTTAACCTTAAGAGAAAAGCTAAATTACTGCACCAGAAACTTGTACCGAAGGTATCTTCAAGTACATCTTTCGACCAACAGGCAAAGACTGCACAAATCTAAGTATAATGACTTTGGTAAAATAAAAGGGTAAGAACTAGAAGAAGCAGTTCTCGTGCACTAAGGCTCTTTGTGGCTCTAAAAGGTAGTTCTGTCCTTCACAATTTTGTTAAATATATTCTAGCTTTTAAGAAGAACATATCTTCTAATGAGAGACTTGATCTTGTCTTGAAGCTATTGCCCCATTTACTGTATCATAAACTTACACAGAAAAACTTGAAAATGCTATGCTTTTCAGCCATCTTTGTCATATACCATAGCTAATATGGCATTTAAAATGTAATAATGTGAAACTGATCCTCACCAAAATTATAGCAGGTTTTAAGGTTTATTTCTGAAATCTTGATATACACCATATTAATTACAAATTTTTTTAAAAGTTATCATATGAATGAAACTGGTTTAAGTTTTAATATAATGACAAAATTAAAGATATGAAGATATCTGAATGTTTTAACAATTCTCTGTTGTCACATTACCATCCAGGTGTTTTGGTCTTATTTCTGGCCAAGCTGGGACAGCTAAACAGGAAGAGACAGAAAATCATTAGGCTTCTAATCTTATCCTTTCAGTTAAACTAATATCCAGTTCATACAGTAAATATTTCTGTTCTATAAGCTTTGTTTGCCTCTGACAACCAAAAGTGTGCTGGTAATAGAATATTTAATGCATACCTTCAGAGGAGAGGATTTGACATTCAAATCTGTAGATTTGAATAAATCTCAGAGGTAGAGTGTACAGAGTAAAACAACAAAAATCTTAATTAAACTGAATGAGGAGTTAAAAGGTGTTAAGTACCATTTGTTTGCTTCAAGTGCAACAAAAATTAATTTATTCCCTTAAAATGTAGTTTTGAATAACAACCTTTTCTAATCTTAGTAGGACATAAAACCATAGGTGGTGATAGCTACTGAAGGGCTGCTATTTGCTGACCGCCATAAATAATTTTTGTTTTGTATTGGAATGAGGCATAAAGAAGTAATGGTGATGATGATCTTTTTAACAGCACCAAAATATAGATTTTAGTATAGGTATGAGCAGCAAGCTGACACTAGGCCAGTATTTATATATATTTACAAACCAGGACAAAGGTTTACAGATCTTCTAACTTGAAAAAGTTGCAAGAATAGCCTGGAAAGATATGCTGTTTGTGATAAATTATCAAGAACTAACTCAATATTTCTCAGTAGGATTTATTTGAAGGCAATTATGAACTTGTTCACCTGCATTACCTGTGAACTCACACTGACAATAAAGGCCTTCAGAAGCTAATTAAAAATAACGGCTTCAAACCCCCACTTCAAGCAAACAAAAATGGTTAAGAACATGTATTATTCCTTCACAAATTAGTTTGGTTTTTTTGTAAAATCCATGGAGAGATGTAGAGTTACATAAATCAACACATAATTAAATAAGTAATAAATATTGCAGAGGTTTTCAAGTTATCTACCTGTTTTATGAACTGTGTAGCATTAAAAAGTTCACTGCAGCCATACAGGACATGTTTTCCTTGTTTACCCTAAAAAGGAAAAGTCCATAAGAAATCAATTGTTTAACAGAGATCAGAAGTAATTAAACTAATTGTATACCAAAAGAACCCAGTAAAATGTTGAAGTGTTACACTTTTGGCTGGAAAAAGAATAGTTGGTCCACAGGAAAAAAAACCTGTAAATAAACTGAAGTGGAAAATAAGGGACCAGAGGCAGAAACAAAGTGGAAAAATGAGACATTTTATACATTTAAACTCACTAGAAAAGCTCTCTGAGGTATCTATGAATGGCTCAGGGAAGCTAACACCCTTTACTTGAGCAAAGCCTACTCCCTAAAATAAATAACTGGGCAATGCACTAAAAATAGTACCAACATATTTACTGTTTCTTTTGGGTTAAACCTGAAAATTTCAACCTGTAATTTATTTCCATATGATGATATTAAAAACAGCACCTTTTTTTTTTTTTGTAGAAAGATTCCTAAACAAAATATTTTGTTGATTTCACTCAGATTCATAATAAACTCAGTTTGCAGTTTAACAGTATTTGCTTGATACAGCAAGACTTCTGAAGTGCTATGTTAGCACCTGGGAAGTGAAAATTAGTTTAAGTAATACAGAGTTCCAGAGTTTACTTCCAGTGGTAGGCTAATAACACCCTGGGTCCTTAAAGTTCAAGCTTATAGGCTTGAGAAATCTATGTCACTGTTAAATTATTTTGCCTTTTCCCATATTAGTTAGGTAAAATTTACCTATTAAAGAGTGAAACAGGAACATAAGCCTTGACAAAATGATTGTTCCACATATACTGCCAATTGTGCCATTTCAACAGAAAGTAACAGAAGCAGATTGAACAGTCCTTAAATCATTGGGGATGCTAACTGGGGAAATGGGAATTCTGGTTCAAGTTCTCATCTTTATTAATTTTGAGTGTTTTGTAGTAATAAGCTACTCTTCATGCTGAGCAGGATCTTGAGCTTTCATCTTCAGATGTTTCAGGCTATTCTTTTAAATCTTTTTATCTGAACAGGTCTGATTTTGTTCTAAACTGGTATTTTGGTTTCCCTTTCAATACTGTGACTGAGTAGCATTTGTTTTTGACTCGTAACAAAATTTTAAACTATACCAATAACCATGAAATGGGACTGTTCCCTTTCAGGCAGCTCTGAATAACGTGAATTCCAGTTTGTCACAGATGTTCTTCTGTAAGTGTAATTTTAAAAATGTGTAGGCTATTCAAGTTTATTTCTTAGTTTATTCAAATAAAGAGCTATATCTGCAAATAATTGTTGGAGCCAAATTGAAACTGCTTAGTATCTAGAAAAAAAAATAACCTCAGTACTCTTCAAAGTTCAGTATTTCTTAACGACTGAAAAACGATGATTGATTTAAATTTCTTGTGATTGGAAAAGATTAACAAGAAGTACTTTTCTAACCATCTACAAAGAGAAATTAAAGAATATGCTAAATTCTTTTGTACAAAACAGTACGCTAGTCTCCTTTTGGAGGCCCCCTATGGATTACAATTTTGATGACCTGTTTTCAACATGTTGAACTGAACTTGGCCAATATATTTATTTTAAGGCACAATCTGCCTTAATGATACTATAAATATTTGCTTTTTGATGTTGTGAGATAGTCCATTCTAGCACTGAACTGCAAATAATTGGATTTGAGGTTTCCTCTTAGCTCTTCTACAAAAAACCCTTCAGAACGTCAAAGCTGAATGAACATTGTTTCCTGTTTTAGACAGTTTTAAAATACTTTTTCTGTGCTTTCAGATGCAAACTGGCAAAATGGATAGTCCTTAGAAAAATAAAGCAGTGAATAAAATCCCTGTGGTATCTGTTTGCAAGAACAGAGCTGTTGATTTTTCTTTTTTCTTATTCTGAAGACTGAATATGAGAAAAATTAATAAGCTACATCTGTTGAAACAGTAGATGCTGGAAGTGTATCATATGGAAAAGCAAATTTTATTGGATAAGCCTGTAAGAGTCACCTGAGAGAGACAAGTCTCCAGGTGGTGGGAGGTATTATTAAGGATTTCATTAACCTTCAGTGTCTTTTCAAGAGCAAAAGGCTAAGTGGAATAAAGGTGAGGGAGTCTTTCCCCTTGGGAGGTCATCTCCCACTGCTCAAGTACACCATCTGACTGGAGAAACATACAGTGCCTTTCAGCTGTGACAAGTGATAATGAAAAACCCTATTCACAGGTTCCAGGAGAAGAAAAATGTTCAACTTCTGACTCTTCATAAGACTCTACATTGCCATTTCCATAGTTTTCAGTTCCTTCTGTCCTCTCTGTCTGTTTAACAAATGACCTCCTGTTTGCCCTCTTATTTCTCAGAAACTTCAGCTTCCTGTCACTTTGTATTAAGTGCCAAGTGCTTAACTTGCCATCTTACAAATGCCCTGTATTATACCCAGACACAGCAAATGTCAGTTCTGTCAGTTTGCAGCTACCATCAGAGAAGTGTATTAGCCTCTAGGGAATTCAGGGTTTCTTTTAGTAGGAAGTAAACAAATACACACCACAAACACATTGCTGGGCATCTTTTGAATTGATATGTACCTGAAGTGGCTTTGGGTGAACGAAGGAGCAAGCTAAATGTTTGACAATGCACTCTGCTACAAGCAGATGCCTCACTGAGAAGTGTTTTTCAGTGACTAATGCTCCATATTTATTCCTTTGTGTAGAAAGCCTTAATCTAGTCTACCACAGGACAGGACAATTGTACCATGAACAAGATTAAGATCAGGAAGAAAGAATGATATGCTTCTGCTCTTAAATAATTTTTCACCTTCAAAATTTTACCAAGATTCCTTTTGCATTTCTTTTTATTCCTGGAAAGTGCTTGAATACCACACCTCCCCCGCCCCACAGGAACTGTAATGATTTAGTTACTTTTCCCAATCCACTGATTTTTGGTTCTGCTAGGCTGGCCAGCTGGAACCAGAGAAACTAGATCTGTTAAACCAGCATTACACAGTTGGTTACGTATTTTCTTCTATGTGCATATGATACCTCTTATGATTTCTACACAGAATTAAATGATGCTGAGTAATAAGAATGAGCTTCCATTAACTTAGTAGTGAAAACTTCTAAATGTGGGTAAGTAATAAATGCTTAGATATTGATGCCAATCTGATATTTGCTTTGATAGACAGCATAGTATTTGCATCATCTTGACTTCTCAAACAACATACTTGACGCTCAAGTAAGATTGTCATAAAACAAGATACTGTTATATGCAGGTCTTATTTGAACTGACTCCATGTTGCTAAGTTGCATACAAAAAAGCACTGTGGTATCTCTTTTGCAAGATTTATGAAAACTAGAGATCTCTGAGCAGTTCTTTACTTTCAAGGTTATGATACACTACAGCTACTTTATTTAAGAATAGCAAATAAAAACTAGTAATAGGACTCTAAAACAGTATGAACAGCCAAACTGACAGCATTTGGTGTATCAGTACAGAAGACAGGCTAATTCACTCAGCTACATCTGATGAGAGTTTTCAACCATGAAGACAAAATAAAGGAGAAAGTATTGTATTTATTTAATTCCAAAGTGCAACATGAGCAAAATACCAGAAAGAGTAACTCTTTCTTGGTCAGAATTAGTAATCCACAAATTCAACTGACTTCTTACATACTTCTTTCCCAGACTCTGTATAGAATAACCATATTAAGGCTAATTACATAGACTTGATCTTCTAAATGCTAAATATTACAAAAACCCTGCTATGACTGGTTTCTATCAGTAAGGTATAGACTACAATTGACGGCAGCACACATACCTTTATGTAGTCGATAAGATTTTGATATTCAATATAGTTGCCACCTCCAACTACAAACACTATGGCCTAAAAGGCAACACACACATTATCAGAGTATGCATTCAGATTCTTAAATTTTCAGTAGTAAAATACCAAATCATTAAACTTAAACCAAAAATCATCTCAGTCACACTGCAGTCTGATAAGAACTGGATACAGGACCACTACATTCCTACCTGGAAGAAGATATTCAGAGTTTTGGTAGGATGCAGAATAGCTGAGAGCTTTTAGCATGCTACTATCTTCTATTAAGAAATATTTGATATATATGCAGTTTCAACATGTTACTTTTTTTTTTTACTTTCTCTTCCCACTTACTACTAGTAATAATCTATAATATTACGGGTAGAGGTCAGCAACATCTTCTGGTTATGTTTAAAAGAGAACAATTAATGACTAGAAAAAGGAGACTTCATAGTTGTAATACTGTTGTTAACATTTACTATCCAAAAATGTTTGACTACACTATATGAATTTTATATAGACTTTATGTTACTACTGATGTTTTTGCTATGACCATCTGTTAGCCATATATATATATGACACCACATGCTACTTCTTTTGTTCTGGAAGATAGATAGGACATTCCAAGAGAAATCTGAGACATTTGTATATTGCCAAGGCAACTATTTTGCTTATGAAACTTGGTAGTAAGATCAGATAAGTAAGACTTCTGCTATTTGCAAATATTTATGTAAAAAAATACTGAAAGTTATAGGCATTTGTATGAAATGACAAGATTAGTTATTTTGCTTTTTTCTTTTAATTGTTTAAAATAAGTCATTTACATCAGTAGTCAACACTGCTGTTTAAGGCTAGACAAAGGATGAAATCTAGAGCATTCCCAAGATCTGATATAAAAATGGGGGGTTTAAATTGCTCACTACCCAATTATGATATTAGTAAATCTTTGTAATTACCTTCAGAAGAATTTCCTAATTTTTTTCTTCAGTATTAGTTAATGCTTACAGAGTCCTTTGAAGATGAAAAGCCTTCTTCAGAATAACAGCTAATTATAATTAATACTAGATATAATTAGTTTTAAGAGCTTTTTTGCAAACAAGACCTCTTATTTTCTTAATCATGATTATCAAAAATGAATGGTACTTTAGGATTTCTTAATTTTTAACACATGAACATTGAAAAATAATTTCTATGTGACTTACCTCCTGGAATGGATTTTTATTTCTTGGGACTGAGCTATAAAAAGAAACACACAAAAATGTACAACTCAAATTTTATTAGATACTAATATAAATAAGCAAAACAAGTCATGTACACATCATGTTTATGAAATACTATATAATATTAGACAAAAATATAAAATAAAAAAATAATTTGCCTTTGTGAATTCATCCTCCAAGTATTTTATTTATTTGTTATGGAAAAACATTCATTGTGCAGGACTGAATACATGAGTAAATAGGAGTTTTACTTCATAATTTTTCAGGTTGCTGTTTAAATCATAAGCTTTATGACAACAACTCTTCCAGAGTTTAAAAGCTGTAACTGTAGTGCTGTTACCTAGGAACAAATACTATGAGTAAAAAATGTCATCAGCATCAGCATAGTTCACGGCCCTTAGAAATCCTGCCTATTGGAATCTTAACTAGGCAAGCCAGTCAGTTTGCAGTGGCAGCAATATAGCTTCAAAATCTCAAAAACTACTATAGTAAGCAGGTATGTAGGATTCAAATGATTTAGGGAGGAAAAGGTAAGTTTGGGTGGTACAGACTCTTCCTCTCCATTTGAATTCACAGGCAGGTTAGCAGGGACAGGGGAGAAACCTCTGTTCCTGCATCACCTTCAGGAAGAAGAAAAAGCTACAAAGGGTCAGTCTGTTCTCCTGCTCTTTGCTCACACACTCCCACTACCTTCCTACCTGCAGATAGTCAAATACAACTTAGGTTCTAACACATTACATTTTCCCCTTCAACTTACCTCTTCCTTATTTTAAAAAGTTTTCTCTGAGTGACCAACAACTGAGTCAACAGATTCCAGTGTATCAGAAAAATAGGTTTTAAATATTAATGGCTACCTCTAATATGTTACTTTTGTCTGACACGAATATTGCAGATTGCCTGTAAGTAGAAGTGTTATCCAATTCTCTCCTTTGAATACGACATGGCAAATCCACATACATTTTGTGCCATCCTTTCAGAGAACAAGGCCTGTTTATATTTGACGTAGGCTTTACACAGCATATAAAGATACTCTTTTTCTAAGACTGAATTACAATAATGCAGTTCCTACTCTATTTAAAACATAATAGATAGCAAAGCCAGTATTTCTTAAAACGGGAGCAGATTAGAAAATAAAAGTAGTCACTTTTCAATATAATTCCATTAATTATACTATTTGATGTCACTCTTAAACTAGTAATATTTTGTCAAGTCAGCTAACCTATGTTTTTTATCATCTACATAAATATTTGAAGGGAGAATTAGACAAACCCCTATATGGCCATATTAAGAGTTCTGCTGTCATGCTCAAATACGATTTAAAGAATGCAACTTAAGTCTATGTACAAAACACAAACAAAGCCCAAATCAGAAATGAAAAGCTTTTCCCTGTGAAGACTATTATAGCTATACAGAATGGCACATTTATGAACTGCTGTAAATATATATTTTTACATTGTTTAAAGCAACATAAGAACTACATAGAGTGGGCAAAAAAGCATATTTACATGGGAAAACCCATTTTGCTTTAGTGAAACAAATCTTTGCACTTTTGCACAAAATCCACCAAAAATGCTATAAAAGCATCACAAAACAACGAAAGTTAAAATTAAAATAGAATGTAAAATACTAGCAATTTTCTTCTTTGATGCTTTCAAGATCTACTTATCTTTGAAGTTATATAATCTGCAATACTTTTCAATAAAACTTTCATATTATCTGAAAGTTATTTTCTATTACTTTCCATATTTCAAGAACAGATGAAGCAGAGACAGATTTTTCATGTAAGTAACCAAAATCAATCCTGGACCTACTTTATCTACATTCATCCTGTAATAAACTCCTGCAACTAAGTAAGTTGATTGTTTTCCCACAGGTTTGACGAAAAGTATTTTTAGAAGGTATATTAAAATAAAGTATCTTCTCTGCTTCTAGGATATTAGATTAGGTGAGACTATCACCCAATTATTGGTCAAAGATACAAAGCAAAAGATAAAAATGTATAAACTTTCAGTGTAATTCCTCTTCCTCTCTTTTTCTGGGAAAATAAACTATATCCAAGTCTCCCTTCATCTGCACATGAACATAAAATGTGCACCTTCCTACACAAAAGCAAACACAGTCAACTTTCAATGTTTTTGGTTTTTTTCAAACAGTGGAAAACCACAAAGTTTCAAAGAAACCAAGCAGTTCAGCTATGAAGAACTCTAACTGTTATTGCTAAATACTAGTACACATTCCCATGACTGAACTGATGTACATGTTCACAGCATGTTCAGTCACTGGAACAAAAGATATCTTTTTTCAGTGTTACAAAGATTTATTTGGTTGATTCAAGTTCCCGTTGTGAATTCATTCAACGCCAACTGTCTTGACTTGAAATTAATGATTAAAATTAATTACTTGTAGTTGGCAAGTAAAATAAAACCAGATTTCTTAATTTAGCCTTTTCACAGAGTACAAGGAAAGAAGCAAAACTCGTAGTAAACTCACCTGTCACTGCCTCGTAGCATCTTGGGGTCAAAATACCGGTAGTCATCTGTCTCCTATTAAAAAGTATGTTTTTACCTCAAAAGATTGGCATTTTGGCTTATGAATTTCTGCTTGTATCTATTACATTAAACATAGTTCAAAACAACATGATTTCCCATCATATAATTCAAAAGTAATTGTGGTATCCACAAATATTTATGAAGTTAGTACATAACCGAACCAGTACAGAATAAAAAGCAGTGAGAACCTGCAAGGGTACTATTGAGCTTTTTATTTCTGGTTCATCTAAAATTGACTATCACACACCTTCCAAAAAACACACTGGTTGCATAATAAATCCCAACAGAAAGGCAGTATGCAGAAAGAAAAATTAAGGTGTTACCAGCTTTAGAGGAACACCACACGGTTAGTTACAAATGCTGAAACTTTCCAGCTTACAGAGATCTGCTATTGTTTTAACACTATAAAACAAAACACTTCGGTGGCGATGAATGCTAAATACAAGACAGAACAAAATCTGCTACTGTTATGTAACTTATCCTTCTCATTTCATGATTTATGACTACTATTAAACCAAAATTAAGCTCTTGAAGAAGAAATGAGTTCCACAAGAATTTGAAAAGTCTGACTGTCTAAACTATACAAAAGATTTTTTCTCTTCACACAAAACACCGAGGCACTTCTAATATTTTTATTGGCTACAAGCAGGATTTTTGCCGATTATTCTCGATGAAAAACAAAACTTCTTGGTAACTCCTTTTGACAACTACTTGGCTTTCTGCTGTTTCTATACTACATTTTCATTCAGGTACTCTGTGGATAAACTGCATGCAGAACTACAGTTGATTCCTCCTGGATGCTTACATGCAAAGACCTCTGTTTTCATGATTCTGTACAGCAGAGATAATACTTCTTGAGTAGCAGACAGATTATCTGGGGAATTTATTAGAGCTCGCAAAGCACAGTTATCTCTAATATAAAAAAATATTTAATTTACATGTAGTGGTTACACACACAGAAAATAAACCTATTTGATATTAATGACTTTCATGTAATTACATAAAATAACTCTCAGATTCTGAGGTTTGGCTTTAAAAAAAATAATTCAGAACTAATTTCACACTGAACCTCTGTAAAATGCTTTTATATGGTCCACTGGAAATTTCAACTACATTTGTAGTCTGCCAGCATTCATGATCTTGGCAGCTTATGTAAAGGTGATACAGTGACTTTGAAGTAATGAGAGAGCTGGGAATGAGCAGAGATTGAGAAACTAAAACTGAGAGGTATTTGAGAAACCTTTATCTAGGATAAAGAACTGCATTTTCTCTGCTTATTAGAAAGAATTACAGACTAATGCCAGAGCTAAAAATCAGAGTTAATAAACATATTACAAACATTTACTCCTGAATGTATTACTGTTGTATCTTTTAACTGTGGGCTTGTATAAATAGACACAAGAAGAGTGATAAAGAAATAGAAATGTGTTAAGGTACTTTACTTTTTTGTTGTTGTTGTTTAAATACACCATTCTTGCTGAAATCAGTTCTGAGGGTGCAGGGAAAAGAAACCCTATGTGATTTTATTTGCTTTAAGAAACAGCTAGCCTGCCAATAAAAATGACTCTATAGCTGTTTCCTCACACACAGCTGAATTTGTGACTTCCCTAAGCAATTCAAGAAGAAAATGCTTACTTTTGAGAGTATAAACTTAATTTTCAAGGTTTCAAATTAAAATGGAAGAAGCCCCATGGAAATGTCATTAACTTTCAGTATGTATTTGTTTTTCTGCAGAATCTGACATGACTAATTTGGATTAAGGCAACGCTCTATTTTTAGAATTTTTCTTTATAATGCATGAAAGGTAATCGTACAATATATACTAAATCTGAAAAATACCATATCCACTGAAAAGGATGGCATTAACCAGAATACAGTTTCATTAATATATAACACAAATAAGATCTATTTACCTCTTAAGTCAATACAAATGTACATACTGTACTGACAGAAGCTAAAGCCCTTTACTTATCAGAGATTGCGTTAATTCAATAATCAAACCGTTTTGTAGAAGATACTTTTAAAAGAACCTCCATAATTCTATAGTAAATGGTGGTCATACTTATGTGTTAAAATTTGTGTATACTTGACAATAGATTTTTTTTTTAGGAAGATTTTAGGTTTTAATCAGTCTCTATTTAATGACACCAAAACAAAGCGAGTATGTTCTTAGATTTATGAACAGAATATTCCTTTGTGAAAACATAATCTTAAAAACAATTGCTTAAAAACTTGCTTTGGCCAATAAAGATTATTATTTAAAAAAAAACCCCAAGTAACAGACTACTTTTAAGGTCATCAAGGAATGCTTCTGAATAAGTATTTCAAGAAAAATTATAACTATAGCTAAACAATCTAGACAAATTAAAAAAATTACAAGATGGTATTGTTGCCTGTAAGAACTGTTTCAGGTTTTACTGCTTCTGAAAAACTTGGAAAGCGCAGGTATAGACTTATTTGTTCTTGCTGGTAAGCTTGTCCTTGTGAGACAAAAGAAACAGCAGGGACAAGTAACACAAAGTGATTTACAGACAACCCTACAGTTTTGCACAGGATATCATTCTATATAGGTTTAAGATTTCAACTGACAATATTTGTAGATGTTTGTGGTACAAGTTGTACATTTCATATATTTATTGTTGTAGTTCATATCTTGAAATTAATTTACTTATGTTTATTGTAATAATTGTTTGACTTCTTAACAATCTGCTCTAATCTTGCATTACACCTTTTATTCATACACTGACCACTGTGGTTAATAAGGTTTAATGAACTCTAATTGAGACTGTTTCTGTGTTGTAAAAAATAAAATTGTGAGATTTTTTTTTCCACTTCCCTTTGTATTTTACCTACAGTGCAATAGTTTTCTATTCTGGGGAATAGAAAAGGACTCCAAAATCAGACAATGAACACAGAAGAAGCCACAACAGTGTATTTCTACGCATTGACCTTTTCCAGATACAATTTCACTCCTGTTGATGGTACAGCAAATCTCAATATATTCCACAATTACTCTCTGCCTTGCTTCTGTTAGCTGAAACTTACTCTAAAACTTGCCATCAATTTTCCTGCAGGTTAAGAGAATCATTCTTTAGAGCTTGCCTGGTCTCCTTTGACTCGAAAAGTAGGACTCTGTTATGGGCCATGAATATCAGTCTCTGATGTGCCAGTGGAACATGAAGCTGCTGACTGACAGACTGGCTGCTTTTCTTAGTGAGAAGATCAGTGTTCTTACCAAATTATCAAAGTGGTGGTGGCTGTTTTCTACTAAGTAAAATGTAGCAATATCAAGTTGAAAAAGAACCCAACCATACGACTTGCAAACTTTTCCAAATCAACTCCTAAACTTGTAGCCTGAGAAAGCTAGTATTTAAAAAAAAAAGTTTCATTTTTCACCTACTTGTAAGTTATTTGTACTTTTAATTTCAGCTTTCTGTAGTAAGTGTTCTGGGAGACATCTACCGGTTGACTAGCTAAAATTAGCCCTGTACATGCTTTCCAAGTCTTGCAAATAGGAACAACAACCCACTAACACTGAAAACAGTGTCAATTCCCTTGTTTCTTCAGAGAAAGCAAATTATTTGCTAAAAATCATGATATATACCATTGACAAAGTACACGTTTAAGAAAATAAAGGAGATATATATGTTGATAATTTTCATATTTTACTATTGTTTTTTTCCCTTTACATATAGTTAATGCCCGAAGGTGAAACTGACTACAAAGAATGTTTTAGATCTACTAGCCAGTGTGAGATATTACAATTGTATCTCTCTGTCTGATGCTGATGTCATTAAAACAGGAAGACTGATAAGATGTGGTAAACACATGAAAGCTTTCTAAAAGACTTTTTAAAGGTGATTTTTTCAGGCCAAGTATGTGCACATGTTGGTCATATGTAACAGTTCTGCAGGAACTAAATACATAGCAAGGAAAATGACTTCACTGACTATGTACTAGGCACAAACAGACTCAGGGCTGTTTTAGTTGTAAATTCTAGCAAATGCCTTGACTATCGAGCTAACACTTAAGCATTTCAGGAATTTGTAACAAAAATTTTAAATAGTCAGCAAATTTTCAGAGAAACAGGGCAAAAAGAGGACTTTCCTGAACAAAAAACACTTCTGCTTGCAAACAGAATGACAGAATCCGTAGTAAAAAGTTTTCCTCTACATAGCAGAGTTTAAAGATGTGGGTAATTGAATTTTCTCTAATATGCCTCTCTGTAACTACTTTACTTATGAAATTGTGCTTTTTAAAAAAAATTGCCTTGATGCAAAGAAAATTTCAGCCCACAGCTTAATGTAGAAACTTAGGAGCAACAGAAGCTCAGTACAGCAGAAGAGTAATAGAAGCTCAGACTAGGAAAAAAGTCAAAAATATTAGTTCCAGTGAGACACAATAAATTGTCATTTTTTAGAAACTATTTTAATAAAAAAGTCCTATTAAATAGTTATGAAAATGGTTCTGTTTCTGACACGCAACATGATTTTACTGCATTATCATGAAAAAAATTAGCCATAGCACATTACATATCACAGCCTCAAGATTTCATTTGTTCCACCTCTCTCCATGTGAACACAGTTGTACTCACAGGGTTTGACTTCATCTCCATAAGATTGTCCAAAATGCGTGTGACTGGCAGATTCTGTGAAACACAAGTTGAAGTAAATGCAACGCTGAAATGCTTGCTAAGAACCATTCACAGGCACACTATTATTTATGGAAGAGTTTACAAAGCATTTGAAATACTATTTTAAACATTTTTCCTCTTATTTTTTGTAAAGTTTCAGCATATTTAACATCACCTAAATTAACTTTCTGTACAGAAAATGCAAACATCTGAGGTGCATCTAGCTCGAGGATGAACATTAAGTGCAAAAAAAGTGTGAAGAACTGAGCTGTATTTAGTTATAAGCAACATATGCAGATGTGATCACATATGAATTCTTATTAAAAAATACTTTGCACTTAAGGAAAGAATTTTAAAGCTGAAGATGATAATTAGGGATGTGATGCTAAACAAAACCCAATGTTATTAAAAAAATGGGTAAAAAAACCCCAACCCTGGCAACAAATATTTGGATGAACTGCAAAGGATTAAACTGAGGTAAGATTCAAGATTACTGTTCCTTATTTAAGACGGGAAATGTTAGCCTGGACAAAAGATCTGAAGTATTAAACAGTCAAACCACTGCAGTTATAATAAACTGAGGGCAAGTTTACATAGCAACAGAATTGGAAATGTGTCTTATTGACAGAATGTATCAAAAGAGGACATTCCAAAGGATGATCAACACACTACTCTGAAAAATGCTTAGTAAAAAACAAACATACATGCCCAAATGACTGAAGGAGAAATAAAAAGTTAACTTTAATAGAAATAACACAGACCTACATGAGGCTTAAAAATATGAGGAAGAACACAATTTTATTTGGCTACTCTAAAATGCCTGGAGAACGAATTAAAAGCCAGCAAAGTCATATCCTGAAAACACTGGCAAATTGGCTTCTTGCTCACTCAGAACCCAAAAAAATGCAAGCCATTTTTTCAAGAATAATGGTAGCTCTTTAAGGCCAAACATTTAAAAATTGACAAAATGTTAACTAAAAGAATAGGAAGTCTCTTTTAGAATATAATTATTTTCTATTATTACAAGTAACAGTTTATCTGAAGAGTTCTTTATAAAATATAACTTACAAGCTGGCTGCATATTTAAGTTTCCTCAACCATGTTTCGTGATATACCACTGACTTCTAACTATGTAATGCAATTTATCATACCTCGTCACAGTAAAATTCCTGCAGAATTAACTTCATTGAATACCCTACAAAAGTGAGACTCCATTTTTAAACCTTTATGAGATAGCTGATGCCTTTAATTCAAAAATGATGTATTTAACAGGGTTAATGAACAAACAATGGCAATTATAGGATTAAGTAGGTCAGAAAGATAAACATTTAGTTAAGATTTCCTTTGATTTAGTTCTCATATGCTATATTTCTAAACTAAATTCTGATTCTTCAACTAAAAATTTAATGAATGATCTTTTTCTTAGAAATCTTGATGCCAAAATATTACAGAATCAAGATTTTTAAGCCGTAGATATTGATTTATTGGCATCCAGTGAAAGAACACATTAGAGAAAATAATGTGTCCTCTACAGAAAAGCAGGCTTCTGGGAACCACAATTCAAAATTTCAGCTACAGGTTATACAAGGAATTTCTTTTTTGTTGTTCTTGTTTGTTTTATTTTGGGGGTTGTACATTGAAATTTGCACGCAAGTTATGGTTAAGTGAATATTTGAAGGTGGCCATGCCATTACAAATATCCTTTGATTTTCATGCACATTACAAGATTATAGTTTCTGTAGATTACTTATGTGGGAGAACTAGAAATGCTTAAACTGTAACTGAACAGAGAATTAATACTTTCAGCCTTTCAATCCCTCTGAAATAGATTCACTTAATACATACTATTCTAAGTAAAGACACAGTTATATTTTTTGTTTATGAAGGTCTAGTCTATTTTGAGTGTTCCACAGCCACTCTTTTTATAATGCTGAAATCCTTCTTAATAGTACATACTGGAATCTAATTCCTTACAAAGAGAGGTATTCAAAGAAAATTTGAACATTATTTGTTACTTATCTGAAAACTGGAAGTTACAAAGTGAGAGATCTATCCATCAGCAGAAATTTATGTTTACTTTTTTACTGTGCAATGAATTTCATTAATATGATAGAGATACTGAAATCTATTTTTTCATGCGTTCACAATACTCATGTAAGAGACTTTATTGCTCTTTTAAAACTTACCTGTTGCTTCAGTACCAAATTTTTCACTCCTTCCATTACAAACTGCGATCCTGTATTCATAACACGTGAAAACAGACTGAAAAAACCAAAACAGAGATGATGTGTAAGATCTTTTTTATTTTGTATTCTTAAGCTTTACACTGACGTGCAATTCCCATTAAAGTTGATGGGACTTAAGTTTCAAGTAACTGAATTTGTCATAAAATATATTCTTCATACCACATGGCAAGCAAGTGTATGGGAATACACGTATAACCTAGCAGTTAGATTCTCACCTATCACTAGTAGTCTTGAGTTCTAGCCTTTAATCCACTGAACAGTTTACTTTACAACTTCAGCAATTGCAAACATTTGAGTGTTCCTTTCAAGTGGGTGTCCTAATCATCAGAGTTAAGAGAGATGCTGAGTGTCTCCAACAAACCAGCCGGCAATTTTCCCAAGTGAAACAGCACTGGAATTCTCTCTAAGCATACTGCACCATGGATTCCTTATGACAGTATGCTCTTGAAAGTAAAGTTAGTAATGTGGATTCTAATACTCTTAAGCATGGAAAGACCCAAGTCCTATATCCTGTATGGGATTTATGTACTCTTAGCACAGTAAATTTTTTCTCATGACTTGAAATAAATAACTACACCTTTCAACAAGCAGACAGACATGTCCAGGACATTTTAATGAAAGATGTGTTCTTCCATCCCTGACAATCCAAACTCAGGAGAGAACTGATTTGGAATATAGAGGGCTGTTCTGATCTTCAGTCATTGACTACATAAGGGTTAAAATGATTGCTGTCATATATCCAGCTCCTGGTGCTGAATTCTTTTCCTGTGAGAATGAATTTAATGTGCAAGTGCAGACAGAACAATATTAAGATACTTTGTGGCTTTTGTCACAGATCCTTTTACTTTCCTCTGTGTTTTTCCTACACACTGTTAAGGGGAGATGAGTGCTTGTAACTGTCTCTAAGTTAAAACTCTTAGACATAGGGAGATGTTTTTTTCTGAGCTGTGTATAGCACTAATCACACTTTCAGCACTACTAAAATAACTTAAAAGAATCCAAAGGATTACAGAAAATTAATTAAAAGCATACCCCAATGGTTTAGGCGTCGTGTTTCCATAGCTGGTTGGAGCTGAAGCCATCTTAGTGAAAGCCCTGTGAAAGCAGCAATAGAAATCAAATATTTATTTCATGGCACATAAGGCTGTAGAATGTCATCTGAAAGTGAAAAGACTTCTGCATCTCAAAATCCTTTGGGAAGTAACTATGTATTATATGCTTTCCTCTTGTCAACAAATACAATAGGAAATAGATTTGCTACTTAAGAGCCAGACACTTTATTTTGATACCATGTAACTAGAAAAACTGAAGGCAGCATCATCCTTCGCTATGAACAAAAAAACCTCTGGAGTCTGAACTAGCACAACTTTTCATTTAATTCAGTAGATTGTTTCTGTCCTGGATCATTAAGTGCACTACTATGTGCCATGTTCAATAGTGTTCTGGCATTGCTGGAGTTTAGTTTTAAAATAAGATTTGCATGTATTACCATAACACTGACAGTAAAACATTATGCCATAATGAATGCTTAAGGATAATTTATGATGTCTGAGAAGAAACACATAATTCTTGAATACAATGCTGAGTTCTGTAAAATTGCCCAGTTATGTAGGAGAAAAGAAAGCACTTACTTCCATTGTTTTATGTAGCTTAAAGGAGCGAGATTACAACCTGCATCCATCAATGCTTTTTTATACTGCTCCAAATCAATCTGCAATTATGAAGTGGAGAATGACAAGAGATTGAAGCTACTCTTTACTCTATGGCTAAAGACAAGATATCTGTATATATATATTAAGCAAATGGTGCAAAGTTACAGCATTAACTAAAGGTAAAAAGTAATTATGAGTCTTAATCCCATTTCCTAACAAGTATGAAAATATAACTTAAAATAAAATCTGCTATGAGGAGCTCTCATTAAACTTAACAGTATTTGTGGAATTAAATCCTGTCCACTTTCAGATATGGGAACAGTCTTTTATATGATTATCTTTAAAAAAAACCTGACAGAATGCTGGTTTCTCTAGAATGTCACAATAGCAGATAATAAATGAAGAGGAGCTAATATATATTTATAAGAATACTTTCTATTTGCCTAACCCAACTTTTTTTCCATCACATAATATTTCTACAGTGTAAGAAGAATTTTCCTTGAAATCAATCATCCCAAGTTCAAAAGAAATATTAAGAAAGTTTCCTGAATGATTCAGATATTGGTACAAGATGCATTTCTCCTTTATTCATCTGCTAGTCAACTGACTTAATTATTCTTTAATATACAAAGATAGAATAAAAAGAGTCATATTCCTTTACCTACTCAGCAGTGGAACAGAAAAATAGAAAGCATGCTAAGATGACTCTTGCACTAACTCTGATCTAAATATTTCAGAACAATATTCCTAGTTACTAGCCATTCATATCCTTTGAAATGGTGGCTAAAACTTTGTGAGCAGAATTCCTGGTAATACTAAAAAAATTATTTGAAGTTTTAATATTTTCTGGGCGTTTCATACTTCTCTTTAAAAAGAAGCAGAAATACTGCTCAAATACCATAGAAAAACTCTGTGTGGTAGAATGTGGTGTTGGAAGCTGTAAAGAACATACATACCTCTGAAGGTGCCTGAGCTGAGCTTATGTAATAGATGAGAAATAATCGCATTTTGTCTTCTGGAGTTCCCGCTGCAGCAAAAAAAAATAAAATTAAAAACTACATTTCTAACTATGCTGCTACATTAATTGCTCTTCAGTAACCACATATATGTACATGCAGAGCTTTAGTATGGCAATAATTGTTATCTATAACTATGTGCTTGTTCAATGTATAAAACTGGTAGAAAGACACAGTAATTTTATTACAAGGTGGGTTAGATGTACTCATTCTTTCTGAAAGTTTTACACTTTCCCTTTTTACTTGTAGTAAATATTATTCTTCAAATATCTTATGACTTGTTTTATATGGAGATTGCAAACATTAGCTAGGAGTAGGTCCACGAAAAAGTAGACTAAAGAAATCATAAAGGTAAAAGCCACAGCACATTTTTTTATCTCTACAACTTGTTTATGCAGCTCTGTGGTTGACTGTA
The DNA here is from genome assembly GCA_035221455.1 of Xenops minutus. NCBI lineage: Eukaryota > Metazoa > Chordata > Aves > Passeriformes > Furnariidae > Xenops > Xenops minutus. Next base: position 35,665,069 of record JAWWEE010000158.1, on the reverse strand, counting down.
CTGAAATACTTGAGAGGTGTAAAAGCACTTGCATGAACTTCTGGTCAGGAAAAGAAATCCTGAACTTCCAAATTCCCTTCAGAAAGTATTTCACCTCCTGAATCATGTCACACTATTTGTTGGAGAAAAACACTTCCCATTCGTAGGAAGCATTATTAATATGACAATCAAAATTCACCTCTCCAGATCAAAACAATCAGGTGGCCATTATTTAAACTATAACTTACTACAGCAGATTTTGAACACCAGGTTTTATTTTTTCTAGAAGAGAATCACTATTAATTTCAAATTAAGATTTCAGAAGTACAGCTTCTCAAAACAAACATTTCAAATTAAAATTCCTTAAAAAAGTCTGATATCTGTAGTACAATGCATTATAAGAATGCACTTTCTTGTTGTCAGTAAAAAAATAGACTTTTTTCTGGTTTGTTTTTGTTTTTTCTTCTTTTCCTTTCTCTGTTTTGTTTGTTTATTTTGGGTGTTTTTCTCCTGCTATGGAATGTGGATCATGCCAGCAGGAGATCATCTAATCTAATCTGCAACTTTTGTTTATAAGTGAGCCTATATTTAGTTTGGCAAAAGTTAAGAGTAAGTACTGTCATAATGAGCATTTATGACTTGGTACAATCTTTTCTGGAAAGTAGGTTTTACTAACCTTTACCAAATACCAGTAAGTCAGAAGATTAAGAACTGAAGAAACTTCATATTATCTAAAACAAAAGCCAGCTTTCAAGGTAGACATCCACCTGGAATTCACTTAACCATTCTAAATATATTGTGTAACTGACTTGGAAACTTTGGTTTCCAGCATGCTGTTTTATAGTTTGTTTCAGCATCTCACTCATCACTCAGTTTCAGTTTCAACTAGGCCAATCTACCATGCCTACAATGCCCCTAGAACATTCGTGCTCACAGGAGTGTAGCGGTCTCACTTACACAAGCCTAAATGATATTTTGTCAATAATAACAATAATAACAATAATAACAATAATAATGTGACTCCATTAAGTATACTTCACTGAATTGTAGGAAAACCACTCTGGCAGATGGCAGAAGTACTTTACTCTTGACATGACATACTACTGAAGTAATCATAGCTGTGATAAACAGCTATAAGACTCAAGTCATTTGTCTGTAAAATATTCACTACTCTTTTTCTAGGCTGTGGTCTGTGACAGCGCAGAGAGCCATACTGCTAAACATTCTGAAGAAAACTTAACTAAGCAAATGTAAAACAGAACAATTTTATTTTCCACTCAAAAATCAGCAGGCAGCCTTTAGGGCTACTGATTAACTACCATCAAAGGAAAGCCAGTAGCTTCCATTTTATCACTACTCCAGGATACAGTAATACCCACTGAATTGGGAGGCAGCTAATAGCCCAGAGGGACAGGGCTACATCAGTAAGAAATGGGAAGCTGTTAAGTGGTCAAATCTCAGTACTTTTGTGAAGAGCTCTGCAGATATCTTAGCTCACAAGACAAGTATCCCCACAGATAATGCAAAACAGTAGTTCACTGCTAGAAGCACTGAAAGACTTGATGAAGTCAAAGACTTGATTGAAAAACTTATTCCTTCAAAACGTTTTGAGCTGGTATTTCTCAGTGAATCACACAATAGGAGTCTGGACAGTTTTAGAAGAAGCATGCTTGGGAATAATCACTATGATTTAATTTAAATCCCTTTGTTATATAAACTTACCTTAAACCTAGGCAATGCATATAAAATTCTAAAGTACTACTATGGAAACCTGAATACTTAGCTCATGCAGAAAATCTCTAGCTTGTAAATCTAATTTTTCTCTTGTGTAGAACCCAGGAACCTTGCTAACACGAATGCTGATGTGATACATCAGGCATGGAAAACAATTTGCTTTATACTGCAATCTAAAAAGGCAGATTGATGTTTGACATCAGATTTTCTAAAAGTTTATTAGTTTCTAGACTTGATCCAATATGAGATCTGTAAAATTTTAGCTCAGACTTCTACCAATCTTTTACTGCCTTTGATTATACAGCACAGATACTAGAAAAAGATTTTTGTAAAAAGTCATCAGGATGTAGACATACTTTTTCTATAAATATGCATCATTCTACAAAGTCCAAGCAGACATTAAGTCCCATAGGTAGCTAAAAGACTACACACATAAGCATGCACTAACAAAACATTTTCTTAAAGAGCATACTGGGAAAAGAGAAGAAACCTTGAGTCTCTAAATACTTGAGGTTTGCCAATATGCTTTGCTAATATGCAGACACGTCAGTGATCATAATTTAACAATCTTTCTCTGCAGGTTCTTTTGAACCAGCCAACTAGTATCAGATCATACTAAGATCTGTCAATGTTATGACATACCTGAGGTTGCGAAAGATTGAAATAAGAGTTGATGCTACAATACTACAAAAAGCTGAGAACTCATTTAGGTCTCAACCTTTCACAGAAAGACCCTTAATCACTCCTGCTAATTAAAAAATCTGAGTAATCTTGGTGTGCAATGCTCTGTTATGTATGAACCGGACCTGAAACAGAAGCTGGGATGCACTGGTCTTAGACAATGAAAATAGACATGCCACAGCTGGGTCAACACATGCAAAGCTTCAGGCGAGTCTCAGTGAACTGCACAATTTACATCTTGCTTCCCTTCTCTCCACCGTCTCCCATTCATCTTTCTTCTCACACAAGCAAGAGCTACTTACATTACAGCCCCTTGATACAACTAAATTTGGTGAAATGCCATTTTTCATTCTGCTTCTGAGGTATGTATACATTACAAACATGCAGTAGGATATTAAAGGATCAGCCTGGTTCAGACAACAGAATTCCAAGCTATACTAATAAATACTGGAAAAGCACAAAAAATAAAGTATTCTGATCTTCAGAAACAAGGAGTTGGGAAAGGATTTTACTGGAGCTGCAGAAGTTGCTAGTATTTTGCATATTACTCAACTGATATCCTAAACTCTCTAGACTGCTACTGAAGATCAATCAAAATTTGTTTTCTTTGCAAGTCTTGCAGATGTTGCACATAAGCTCTTTATCAACCCTGAAGTCCAAGTAGGTACAGTAGGTACAGATTTATCTTAACAAATTTTATACGAAATTCAGATTTAAAATACTCACCATCTGGATCAGAAATCATGTCCAGAAGAGATTTATCCAGAGTAGACTTGCTCATTATTTTTTCCTCATATTCAAAATACACATCCAGCTTTCGACTCTGTTTAAGAATAAGTGTTAGGGTTAACATCTTAACACTGTAAAAGAATATTTATTTCCTCTGTGAAAAGGTATGTAGTTTTAGTTATCAAGATTATTTTTAAAATTTTGTTTAACAAAAATCATCAGGAAAAATAACTAGTGCTTGCATTATGATATGCTTCTCAGAAAGCTGATGTGCATGTAATTATCAAAAGTGAAAATGTAAGTTAAGAAAGGGATGTCCGATATGAATATTGAACTGGAAGAGAAGCTTTGTTTTCAACTATGATTTTGCCACAGGTGAAAACTACATGCTAGCATACACAGTGCTACATTGTAAAAGGAAAAAATAATGGTCAAGTAATTACTACATCACATTTATATTGAACCTCCAGTCTCTCAGTCATCAAGACAATTATTCAATGCAGATAAGGGGGGGAAATTCCTTTATACATTAAGGCATCATCCCAGAGAAAAGTTGGCAACTGCTGACTTGGGCTGGTAATGAAATACTACCTCAGATCAAAGATTTGCAATTACCCATTCACACCAAAGATAGCACTGAAAAAGAAGTCTCTCATTATACAATGATATCTAGATGTTGCGAAAATCCTTTTTTAGGGAGGATGGCACAGGGACTACACAAAATTATTCAGTCCAAAACTTTATAGAAGACACCACATGGCCATGCAACTCATGACTGCATTGCAGTACATCTGCACAAACAGACAAGCTTTGCACTTTTTGATCACAGACTTAAAATCTAAAGGTAGAAAAATGCAACCCAAAACTTACTGTAAAAAGTTCCACTACAATGCAAATCTTTATGTGTGTTTGAACATTAACATGTAGAATCACAAAAAATGTTACAACTACTCAGCTTACAAAACTTCAATATCTGGTAACTAAATCCCAGTGTTTGGACACATTCAGCTATGTATTGGCTCGAAAAGGAGACTGTCAGAATAGATCTCCATCTTGCTGCTTTGGAAGTGTTTCAGCTCCACTGAAATGATATGGCCAGAGAGAGACAAAAGTCACCTGTACTTTTCTTGGGTTAAGTGATTTTGGAAATTTTGCCTGATAATGCCAAAGCATGGAAAACTGCTATGGGACATTCTATCCAGTGCAGTGGTTTTTATAATGGCAGAAACATAGAAACTTTAAATGTCTAGTTTTCACATGTTTCTGAATTCTACTAAAATTATTCCTGAGATCAGAAGTAAGAAAATGGAATTTCAAAAAAGTTATTTCACCATCCCTCAAAAAACAAAAAGGTACTTCTCTAGCCTATGGATATTAGGATATTTCACTTTCTGAGTACTGTAAAGAGCTGGAGAGGAGAATATACAATAAAACATGGTGCAAGTCACAAGAATATTTTTACATTGAAAGCATCTATCTGGCAATCAGCTTATGATGCAGGTAGCTAAACAACACTTCCATTTCGCAGTCACCATTTACCAAACTCCTTGAGAAGAGCAGTTACTTGCAAAACAGCAACTTAATTAACACCTTTTGTGTAAGCTGGTAACTACATCTTATAAAGTAAATTACCCTGAAGAGTGCTCAAAAAATGACCCTTTGCTACTTTTAGGGGCAGAAGAATGTCTTCTGTTGATTATCATAGTGACTATGACTACATAGAAGGTGAATGATTAAAAATATCAATTCTACAGCATCTTGGAGACTATGTGCATTACAATTTCCTTCAATCTATCTAGAAAGATAAAACAATTGCAAAGAAATTACTACAATTTTTCTAGTCTTTCCATTGTATTCACTTGCTTGTTGTTTTAACTACATTTAACTACATTTGTACATCAAGCTAAATTTAATGTTTTTTAGTTTAAAGTATTTTTCCCAGACAAAAGGCATGCAATAAAGAAAGGATTGTCTTGAAATGTGGAAACTTAATCTTATTAAGATAAATATATTATTGTTGAAGTTGGCAATGCCCATATTATCTTAGCTGGTGATGTTTAAGACAAATTTATTAGGTGGTATGTAAAAACGTAAAACATAAGAAAGATTCACTACTTCTCTGTATTTGCTTACAGATCAACATTTAAATAAAATTATGTAATTCAAACACAAATTACTTTGAAGTGTAAGAACAGATCCACAGTTGGTAACTTACTTGAAGCACAAGCTAAGTAAAATTCTTCTCAGCCATGTGCAACTTCATGACTGTTTAACTAAGACTGCAGAACGAAATAGATTAACAGCAGCAAAGAACATTTCACTGGTTGCATATATGTTCAATATATACTATACTTTGAACCTAAACTGAAATATTAATGATACACATATACTCACTCTCTTAAAAAATTTTGGACAATTAGTTTTGAAGTGTGAACCTAGCACTCTTTGGGGAAAAAACCCCAAACAAACTGAAAATCCTAAAATTTCAGGTCCATTTTTTTTTATATCCACTTTCTAATTTTTATTTCTATCCACAACAAGGACATCAGAGATAAGCAGCAATATAAAATTTTTGAGACTCTTTTTGATGCAATGAACTGAAGAGATGAATCTATACAGTAGGTCTATTGAACTGACCCTTCACTAGGTGTGGTGGTTTAGTTTTCTTGGTTTTGGTTTAGGCCTTCCTTGGTAACAATGTCATAACTAAGGAAGTATTCCA
>JAWWEE010000158.1:35631280-35659124 GCA_035221455.1 Xenops minutus | reverse complement strand
AATCCGTGGGGCCAGCAGTTGGAGTTGGCAGGGTGCCAACTCAAACCTCCACACTAGGTAAGTAACAAAAGTTACTAGCAAAGGTTCTAATTAGGGCAGTATTTTTTTATACTGGTTTGCTAGGAATTAGATGGACACCTAATAAAATTTCATATGGATTACTCAATAGCCTTAAATAACTAGTTACCTTTTGATAGATACCCCAGACATGCCACATCAACGAGACAGTTACTTCTCGAAGAGCCCACTTGTCTAGGAGTTCTGGTTAAGAAGCAGATGTCCCATTTAATTTAAGTAACTGCAATTTTGCTCACTCAATGGTAAACTCACAGACATGCCAAGAGGAAAAACTGGGGAATAGGAGCTAAACAATCCTGTAGATTCAATAAAAAAAACACAGCAAAAAAGAGGGTTTTATAGGTGCCAAACTGGCAAGCAATGTGAAGAAAATCAATAATAATAAAAATTGATAAAATAAAGATGCATTTACGCTTACAGTTATTCCTTTTCTGCCTCCTGCTCTTGATTTCCTACTATGACATCTTGTTCCATACCAACCTCATTCAAGTGACCTTTCTGGCTGCCATTTCAGGGACAGGATCTGTATTGCAGTTAAAATGCCATACTTTAGCTTGCTTTTTTTTAATATATTGGTGAAAGCTTTCAACTTACCATCTTTAGAAACAGGCTGTTTGTAAGCCAAAATTTATTTGAGGGAAAATTACTGAAGCACATGGGAAAGTCTACTTGAGTGCTGTACTTTAAAATGAACACAAAATTCTTTCTTTCTTAAGCAAAGAAATGGAAGCAGGACCCATTGAAATATCTTATAGGGTCATTTTTGTAAGGATTTGTTGGAAGCTCTCCTATCCTCTTTACAGTACAAAAGTTCTTAATTTTAGGGACAAAGAGAGAGAATGTGCAGAAAGAGAGAATAAGTTTTCTAAGAAACTACTTCAAAGATTTCTCAAAGATGTTGAGAAAAAACAGAATTAACTGCTCCCAGAATAAGCAAGGCTGGTCAGGTAATTATAGTGTGCTCCTATCAGGAGGAAGAGAAACTCTGGAAGAGGCTGGAAATGGCAGTCATAGCCAATTCCCTTTCACTGAACTGCACAGAATGGTGATGGAAAAGATCCCTGTAAATGACCTCAGAAAAAGCTCCTAGTTTTTACTAGAAGGTTACTGAATTACCAATTCTGAATGACAGAAAAACAGCACAGACCACTGAGACATATATATTTCACAAACACATATTGTTTCTCTTCACTGAGCAATGAAAAACGTTCACTTTACTGAACAATGCCAGAGAATGAATGCAGTCCATGAAGGACCACGAGCATGAGACTGTATTGGGTGTGACTGAGATGGAGTTCATTTCCCCACAGCAGCCCTCCCAGTGCTGTGCTTTGCACTGGTAGCAAGAAAAGGGGTTGATAACACACCAGTGTTTTGGCTACTGCTGAGCAGTGCTGGCACAGCATCAGCACTGTCTCTCAATATTTCTCCCTCCCCTCACAGAGGGCAAGATCCTGGGAGAGGACACAAGCAGGCCAGCTGACCCAAATTAACCAAAGGGAAATTCCATACCATATGACATCTTTCAGATGCAAAAGTTAAGGAAAGGAAGAGGAAGGTGAAGGGGGCATTTATTATTTGCAATGTTTGCCTTCTGAGCAACCACTATGTGTGCTGAAGCCCTGCTTCCCAGGAAGTGGCTGGACGTCACTTGCTGATGGGAAGTAGAGAATAAACATTGTTATTTTCCTCTTTGCTTCTCTGTGCACAAACTTTCACTTTTGCTTTAGTAAACTGCCTTATCCAACCCATGACTGGTTTTCCATCTTATTCTCTTCCCTGTCTGGCTGGGAAAGAACATGACAGAGCGGCTTGGTGGGCACCTGGCATCTAGCCAAGGTCAGCCCACTACACATGGTATAAGACAAAAATGTAACCTTATTTAAAATACAGTAGTTAAAATAGTGTAATTCCCTTACAAAATAAGACTTTAAAAATTTGAAAGGCTATTGTCAATCCCAATAATGAAGTCATTCAAAGTATCAAGCCTTGAGATCCCGCAAAAGCAGAGGTACATGATAAAAAATTATGTAGGAATTAAAAAAAACCTAAACCAAACAAATGTAAGTAATTTACGACATAATGATTCACATGAAAATATGACACATAAATTCACATGTATAATTCTAGCAAGAGATTACCTAATCTACCTCCTCTCCAACTAATCATTTTAGAAAAGTCCACATTTACACCTTTTTATATGCCATGATTAAACATACTTCAGTAATCCTCAAATTAAATTAAAATGACATGCAAAGATATGTACGCTTGAATCTCTAAAGCATCTAGATATTCATAATTCTATCCCTAAATCTGTCATCTGTTGAGTCCAGTCCTTCAGTCTCCAGCTTCAGCAGAGAAAAAACAATCAATGCAAAACAAGGATGCATTTGTTCTACGCACTGACAACAAATACTTGATGGTTCACTTTGTGAAAAAGTGATACATATTTTCCATTATTTCACTAAACACTTAAGCCAGAAAACTGCCAGGACCCCTGAGTATGTGATTAATTTCTGGTTTCCTCTTGCTGTGTCTTAGAAAATGATCCAACAAAATGTAGAAAGCAGCTGTAGACTGAACATTAAAATATAACCACAAGAAAAATTAAATTCACTTAGTATATCTAAAGCAGATCTTGTAACATTCTTTGCACTGATCCTCATATATGTAGTAAAGAAAAATGTTCAAATACTTATTATAGTAAAAAATCATAATGGGCAATGCATATAGTCTATGTTAAAGTATGAATACACTTCCAGGTTATTTTAAAAGTGAAATTATAGTAACCCAGAGAAGAGCATGGGGCCTCACTAGCTCCTTTTGACCTCGGCACTTGCAAAAAAATTTTCTCTTATCCTATTCTGATTTAATTATTTAAGTGTATATAAAACCTACTAACCATAGCCTCAAGGTGCCATCAGAATTACTTTTTAAAGTCCTGGCTGAGACACTGCCCTTTTTGAAAGTATTTTTGAGGAATCCATTAGGTAGTGTAACATCCCACATATTAAAATTCCACAGCTCTATATAGAAAGATACTTCTTCTAACACTGGAGGGTGAAAAAAGAGGAGAAAATGGACAGGAGAAAGGAGTTGGAATAAATTTGACATTCACTCAGTGAAAAGGCTTTGGTGTAGGCAAATTTCAACAGAAAATACACGTTTCTGCATTAGTTGAAGACAGTTTCCTAAATATCTGGAGATGAACTGACGCTTTCTAAATCAAAAGAGAAGATGATAGAGGTGCACATATCATCAAAATATTGAAGAAACTGCCTGGCCATTTGTCTCACAATCTTCTTTGACAGCTATACAGAAAGAAGGTAAGGAGCCTGAGCACTCTGCAGTACCAGAATTAAGAATCATGGAGAAATGGATCACCACCCCTAGAGAACTCTCTAATAGCAAGCTCCCTGTCAGGGCAGTGAGCCAAAGGCTAGTTGAGTGCTAAAGCGCTCTACAGAAGAACCCTAAGGTAATTCCCTCCCCCTCTAGGTAACCAACAAGGGTGTTGCTCTCACCTAACGGAGAATGAACAAGTGCATCTGACTCCAGCCCACTGCCAACAGGACACTGGTGATCAAAACTGCTATTACTGCCATGCTGCATCTTGCTCTGAAACTTGTTTTTTTTCAACAATAATATATAAAACACTGCTGGTGTAGGCTTGCCATTACCACATCAGTATCTTTCTTAGAAAAGTGAATTTACATCAAAATACTGACATTGTTGACTTCCACTTTTTCAGTGGTATTAATGTACCACTTTTAAATTGTCAGATACAAAAAATGACATGCCTAATACTGCAAAAGCATATAAACTACCTCCTACAGTAATGAGCTAAACACAGAGACACACTTATATCTCTTCCTCAACTTTATAAATATGTAAAATGGATTTATTTTTAAGTTTCATAATTAATTCTTTGTTCATATATAGTACTTTAAAAAATTCAGTAGCAGTAATAACTGAGGACAGATCTCATGCCCTTTACAACTGTTTAAGCTAGCTTAAAAACACATTGCCTTTCATGAGTTATAAATAGCTTGGGGTAAAATTTTCTAATTACTGATTTTCAATGAAACTTGGTGCTTGAATCACTTTCCAAAACAGAATTTCAGTGCTTCTGAAAGCCTCATCTATTATTTCTGTTCTCATACTGTGAAAACAGATCCATTTTCCAAGTTATCCTGGCAGTAATCATGGTCTTCACTTGCTACTAAACCCTCTGCGAGGTCTCTGACACCAGAGCAGCAGACTTAAACAGAAAAAAGGACAAGTATCCTTCTGAAATGCTTAAATTATGCACAAGACACCCAACACAGAGCCTGCTGGAAAGACCACTTCAGTAACATGTGTTGTTATTGCCACACTTCTGGGTATCATTTTTACTGGTGAGCAGTCAACAGTGCCCTTCTGATAAACACATACAGAACAGAAAATTGCTTAGCCTGAAGTCATGACTTGCCATGACACATCTCTAAAATAAAAGAAACACTTCTATAATAAACTTATTTTAGAAAGACTTCAACCCACAATAGCAGTTGTGGCCACCATTAAAAAAAGAAAGCGAGTATACTAGTAAATTCTGCTAAGAAAATATTGATATGTATCCTTTGCTTTCCAAGCAGAGGCATTCAAAATTCATTCTCTGTCACCCTTCAAAACAAAGTAATGTTACACAGTGATTTCTGAAAAGGTAGCACAACTGAGAAGGCCCACTTTCTTATCTCCACCAGCTCAAATATACTCCTCCAGTTAAGGAGCAGTACTAATAGAAAACTGAGATTGGAGAGCAATCATACCTTTATGTGCTCCAAAACAGCCGTTGCCACATTTGTATGAAGATCAATGAGCCTCTTCTTTTCCAGAAGTTCTGGAAGAGAGCTGAAGAAATTAAATACAAACTAACCTGCTGATCTGCACTAGTAGTTGAATTGTGTATTGTATACAGTAGGTACAAAAAAAATTACAAAAACATAGAACAGTCTGGGTTGGAAAGAACCTTTAAAGACTATTAAAACCTAAAATTATAGAATAGGATTGAAACTAAGAAATTACAAGGTATTGATGTAATGATTTTCATAACCTTAACAGAATAACATAAAGAAATTAGTCACATGTAATGTAGTAAATCAGGTTTTTACCTTGACTAGCAAAAAATGTACATAAAGGGCCTTAACCTGAAAATCAGCATCTTGCAAAGTACAAAACTTTAAAACTTTATAGGGGGAGCTTGGAAATATCTTCTTGCTTTTTGGAAACTGTCTGATCCATCACATATATTTGTAATTCCAATCAAATTCTAACTAGGCATAGCATACAAAATAACTTTTGAAACTCATTAAGAGACAACTAACTAATGCAGGCATGCTGGATTTCACAGTACACTCGGCATATCATCCCATCTATCCTCGGAATAATTAGTTTCTTCTTCTTTCTGGTTCGGTTTTAGTGAAAGGCAGCAAACTAAATATATCCCTTCTCCAACACATTAGTGGAATGAAAGCAAATTTACAGTGAGAAACAAGTCTAAATCTCAGACTTTCACTGTCATGCACAGTGGCTAGGTCTCCAAAAGCAGGAGAGTAAATTTCTCATGCAGAGTTGTTAATAACTAGAGTCTTGCCAACAGATGCTACAGTAACTACATGAATCAAAATATAATTAATTATACATTGTGCAAAGCAAGTAGATACTTCAAGAAGTGGATTTCACTAACAATTCTTTTAATGAACTATTGCAGAGGTTAGTATTTTTGGTGGAAAAGTGCAAGCAAATCTCTGATGCACTTAGATTACTCAGCTTTGCTGAGGAAACACTGCAAAGTCACGTGCATAGGGCTCATACACGTTGTGAAAATTACAGGTGCAAGCACTGGTCTAGGACATTGCATTTAACTTTACCAGAATTAGAAAGCATTTAAACTACATTATTGAGCTGAATAGCTCAATATATTATAACATTTTTATTTCAAAGAATATTAAAAGTGCAATGATAGAAAAAATTAGAAATGGTTACCAATTAAACAATAATATCTTATTGATCACTTACCTGACAGCTGAAGTTAGCTTAGCTGTATTATCTGAAAGCATACTTATTGCTCCTTCATCCTCCCCTTCTATACCCTGGGTTTTGAGGAAGGGTTTGGAAAGAGGAATAAAACCAGTTATAAGTACAAATATGACACATGCAGATACAGTCAGGACATTTAGAATCTATCTTCTCAGAGTGGTACTAATGTCTGGATAGTGTTTTTCAGCTAGTATGGAAGTTGTATAACTGCATTATACACAAGAAATTGAGCATTCTCATGAAACATGGTACTCCTAGTCCTACTTTTAAGATTGTATTATGGCTTAAATTCAGCATACACCGGTAATTTTTGTGAGTGGTATGACAAGGTGTGCTAAGCATCTATAAAAGTCCCATTATACTTTACATAAAGCACATACGGGTGACAAACTTACCATGATACTTTTAAGTCTTTTGACTTCATCTTCTTGGGCTCTGTAAGATTCCAGTTCTTGCTGAACAGACTCGGCTACCTCTGGAAAAGGACTAATGCAACACTCTCCATTAGGCTCAGTTAAATCAACAAATTGAAACACTAGAAGCAGACCATGAAAACCTTTCGAAAATAACAATACACAAATCAGGCACCAGTATCAAATCAATGAAAATGACATCTCACTGTAAGTTTACTTAAACTTTCTAAGATATATTCATTGCTTTTAATAATTTTATGTAATTTTGGTAAGAACAACTTTGAGCTCTGTAACAAAAAGCTAATATACAATTAACATGGGCAATGAATATTCACAATGATGTGGTGAGTTGCCCCTGGTTGGACCAAAACACATCTCAGCAGGACCCCTGGGGGGAGAAGATAAGATGAATTAAACTAAAAACTCCTGGGTCAAGATATAGGCAGTTGAAAAATGCAAAGCTTGTGTGTGAAAGCAAAGGAAAACAGAAGATTTTATTCTCTACTTTCTACTAGCAGGTGATGTCTGGCCACTTCCCAGGACACAGGGCTTCAGTGGCAGAGTGGTTGTTCCAGAAGACAAACATTGTGAAAAAACCCCCATGAATTCCTAGCCCTTCCTACTCCTTTCTGTTAGCTTTTATTGATGAACAGATGTCACATTATGGAATATCACTTTGTTCAGTTTGGGTCAGCTGTCCTGGCTACATCCCCTTCCAAGATCTAGCCTATCCCCAGACTACTGGTGATGGGGAATGTTGGAGAGACAGCCTTGATGCTGTGCCAGTACTGCTCAGCAGCAGCCAAAACACTGGTGTGTGATCAACACCCTTCTAGCTACCAATGCAAAGCACAGCACTGTGAGGGCTGCTGTGGGGAAAATTAACTCCAACTCAGCTGGACCCAGTACACCTTAAGCTGCCCCCACAAACTTTTTTCAAATAGGCTTAAAAATAGAACTAATATAATATGAAGAATACTTAGAATTTGTATTGACTAAATTATTATAAACTGTGTACCTATACAGCTTACCTGCCCTTATGCTTTTGCCAGAATTTATCAGATGCAGTTAAATCATAAGATTTCTTATTTTTTTTCTTAGGTCTAGCACCTGCTGGAGAACTTTCCGTTCCTGTTGATTCTTCCAAGTTAACTCTATTCAAATGGAAATCCTAAAATAAAGAGGAATCTTACGTAAATATTTGACTGTTTTAAATTATTTATTCAGCCTTTTATACTCAACCAAATATCTTCTAGAATATTTTCTAAAAAAATATTAACATAGCTATTTATTAGAACTTCATAAGAGGGCAGGAAACAGTTTACTAGCTAACTAGATAATAACATGAATAATATAAGAACACCAAACAAAGCAAAAAATGTTAAGCAAAGACATTTTATTGTCTCATATGTGAGCAATTCTCTGACACTGAACTTTAAGCACTGTTTTCTGCATAGAAAATAGGTTATTTAGGAAAACTGTGCTCTTAACAACTGCCAAAATCTGAAGTATAAAAGTTTCTGTGTTGCAGACAAAAAGTGTTTCTAAGGTTGAAGTTCACTTACACAACTATAACAAATGTATCAAAGCTGCCAACAGCAACAGAATTATTCGCTGTGAAGACTATATTGCTACACCTTCACAGCTCTTTCCCTAATTTTTTAAACACTAGTGAAATAGTGAATGCATGATAAAGCAAAACTTTGCAGCAAAGCTGTTATTTCTCCATATAGCTTTTCTTCTTCCACAGAGGCATGGACATAGAAACTCCACCACTTTGCTAGAGGACACAGTTATGCTCATATGTCACCACACTGCTCCTTGTAGGTCTTCTCGTTCTTTCCCCCATTACTTTTGACTGCTCTGTATTTTCTGCAGGTTACATATTCCTTCTGGTTTTCAACAAAAATTACTAACAAGTATTCCATTTGCTGATTTTATCCTACCCCTTTTCAAGAACATTTAAAATTTCAAATTGCTTGGCAAACAGTGATAGATTCAAATCTTCAGCTATACAGAATCTGTCATGAACCTTCTAGAACAGATATTTTTTCCAGAAATAAACCTCCACTTTATTATGTTCATTAAAGTATACAGAAATAGATCACTGCAAGTGAAACTGTCAAATAAAATTTTAAAATGTTTCTAGTTATCCCTTGGCAAGGACTTTAAAAATTAAGTACTATGAATGATCCATGCCAGAATAGAAAGAAAACTAGCTAGAAGTAAAACTAGTAGAAGCAGGTACTCAAAGGAAACACAGGCAGTCAATGAGCACAAACCTCATCTTACAAGACATGTTTAATCTTTCAGCAAAAGAAGAGTATTTTTCAAGTACATATATTCAATAAAAGCTTGAAGAGAAAAAAGATTAATTTGATTGCAAATTTAGCTGTAATTTTTAATGAAGATCTATGTTTTGGCTCAATTTAACTCACCAGTGACCCAAGTTTCCAAGTTAGTTTTGGCATTCACAAGGAGTTTTGCCAAAATAGTTCTTATTGAATAGTGTTTCTCCTTTCAACTCCCCATTTTGTCCTTAAAAGGTTTTCTATCCATGCCTCCCATTTTTCTGTATTCACTCCTGAGAGGCTTTTTTATTTAGAAATAGGAATCTCCTCTCATAAGCCTGTTTATGCATAGAAACACCACAGTTATAAACTAAATGGATTCAGCACTCAACTTTGTGCCTGGGTAGGTGTACAGTTCAACACTGCACAGAATTCCTGGTCTACTTGAACAGAGACCTAAGCGAAAAACAATCTGTTTGAAAGTATAGCTTACATAATCAACACCTTGGTAACACTTCCACAGTTAAAATTCATGGCCTCTTAAAAGGCTACTGTGGTTATTTCATGAAATATTATGCTCAGTACATGAAGAGCCTGCCATGCTTGCATTTAAGGTGGAAAAATTGACTGGTTTTGAAATTAAACTTTTGCTCTTTCCATGGAATCACAGATCAGTTGGTTACAATTTCACTAAACAAATTCATAATCCTAAGCACTCAGTTAAAAATAAGATGCAACATTTAACAAGTTGTTACAAAGAAACTACTGAAGCCTGATGCAGAACAGATAAATATCCAATGATACCCAAATCATTCTTCTATTCCCGTACCTCAGCACATTTGTAGCACTAGTTGATCTCAGCTCAGTATATCTTTGATCACTCTGCATTCTGATGCACTGAAGTCCTACCCCAACACATTCTGAGGCCACCCAACACTACCTTCTTTATATGGCAGATGAGCTGGAGCCAAATAGATGGAGCTTCACATGGTTTTACTACCTAGCAAGTGAGCATTTGCTGATTTAGCAGGTGACAAACTGCAGTTAGTATACGTCTTGGGCAATAGTGTTTACACCTGTGAAAACTGTAAGTTGTGTTTCCATAGCCCACTCTTTACTATTTTTAAAAGAAACGTGTAAAAATTCAGAACTTCTACCTGCAAGCCTCTAGCCAGTCCAACAGATATTGGAGAAAAATCAGTGCAACCTGTACGTTTTTCACATATGCCTTTCCTAAAGAAACTAGGCCAAAAATTCTTTATCTGTAAAAAGAACCTTGAAGAGGAAGGCACATGTCACAAGGAATTAGTTACATAAAATAGAATTTGCAAGTATCCTAAAACATCCCATTAGTGCTGAAACGTTTTCATCATAGCAATTCAAGTTTCTGGCAAACACTCCATGTGTGACCGTACACTTCACAATCAACTTTGTATAGAAACACATACCTGCATGTGCCTGTTTCAAGCAATCCTCTAACAGTCTCAATAACAAACCCAAATTATTTCTTGAAGACAGATATTAAAGTGATTTTCATTAATAATTCTCAGTACAAAAAGGCCTCCAGACACTAGTTACTCTTACTCATACTATTTTTTATGTACTTCATGCCTATACATAAAACGCATAAATCCTAGGTAAACAATATTAGCTTTCATTCAAGTACATTTCTACTACTGGTATTACAAAATAAACTTCAGGAAATAAAGGCAGTTTAAGGCTATACAAATTTCAAAAAGACTATTTTAAAATACTGTTTCAGACTCCTCCAGTAGTGTCATATACGACTTGGTATCTCTGCACTGAACACCTACACCACCTTGTGGAGAAAAATAGAAAAATGTGGTTTTAGAAATTCTATCTAAAACCGAAAGTGGTTTAAAACCACATTAAAAGCATTTATTTTTCAAAACTGAATTGCACTTCATAGAGTTTGGATACTACATAACACAAAGGTCATGAACTACTGAAGAAAAAGCTAGGATTGCTAAATTGCCTATCTTCTGATATCAAGATTTCAACATTTAAAATATTTTAGAAATTATTGCTAAGTGAACTTCCTAGAGAAAATCTTTCAAGCTGTTTTTTACTAAAATAAATTCCAAATAAAACAGACAAAACAGATTTTGGATTAAGAGAGAACCTGGTAGTAGGTTTAACAACGAAAAAAAAAAAGTAAAGAAGTAGTAAAAAGTGAAAAAGTAGTTTTGGTAACAAAATCAGATTTATCCTTACCAGAACATCATGCACTAAAGCTTGGTATGTCCAAGTATGATGTAGAGGAGTTGCTAAATCTATGTTTCTGTCAACAAGGACTAATAGGGGCCTTTGGAAGCTGAAAAAATGACACTGTGTTAGTACTTTTTTAAACATGATTAAAACATCCCAGTAACACTCTGAGTGGTATCAGCCACCTTCTACATCATAGTTCAAACTGAAAACAAAATTGCCTACTGCTGAGCTCCTCCAGCCTTCCCCAAGGTAACTGGGGCTGGCCACTGCCAGAAATCTCAGGAATCAAATCTTAGTAATGATAAAAAGATTATTTTATTTTGTACTAAGTGAAATTACCAACATATAAATACTGAGCAGAAGTCAAAACACTGAATAGTAACCAGCTTTTTAGGTATTAACAAATACATTTTTGTGTGGATACACATTTGAGCTCCAAACAACTGTCTGAGTGGGTAATATTTGTCCTTAATCCCCACTATGAACCTCAAATATAAAATCTCTCTTCCAACAGTTTTTATTTTTCTCTTTGCTGGTATATAAAATCCATGAAAAAAAATTATCAACTTCTGAGATGCACTGTGGTAAGTCTATCTATCAATACTCAATGTTGCGGTAAAAGAATGCACTCATGCCTAAAGGTCTGGGGTTATGGCTCCATGAAAAATCTATAGTGAAGATAGGAAGACTGTGAACTGACAGAAAATTATTGCAACCATTTCCTTCAAGCGTATTATCCCTACATTTAGCAAACATGCCAGCTAAAGTATATTTGCACAGAGTAAAAGCATGTAAGTTCCATGCTCTGGATTTCCTTGCAGTAAGTATTTTCACTTAAATCTATCTCAAGAACCTTAGTCACCTGATCCTGAAAACTGAATCAAAGACTTGAAGACATTTAACTGGTTAAAGTTTCCAATGTTTCCCTTTCCTTAATGATGCTATACAATCAGGAATACAGGTAATGCCTCTGAAGGAAAAGCAGGGGTTACAGTTCAGTTCCCATGAAAATGAGGGAACTGGTATTTCACAACTATTCTCCCTCCTTTCAATCTCATTCTATTTTGCCACCCTCGATTTTTTTGTGCCTTTTATCCAAGTCCTGCTCTTAATTTGATATAAAAATATGATGATCATTTGATATGTAGTTAGGAGATTATAACAGTTTCCTTCACCTACACTCTTGTTAATACATCTCTCACCTTTTCATGTACAGTATAAACTACCATAATACACTTTCCTCAGGCAGCCTGTGGAATATTGAACTATCTGGCAATAACAATGTAGAAGGATGTCACTGAGAACACATTACCAGTTGCATGCAAACAGCCACAAAGGATTCAAATGGTCATGACTTAACAGACCTTAACCATCTAAGTATGCAAGTGGTAGTCTTTAAGCAGCTCTCCTCTGGTATATATAGGGATCAGCTGAGAAACACTTGCTTTTGACAAAACTGCAGCACACGTGATAAAATCGAATGCACTAAAGATTACTAACAGATAATGTTCAGCTGGATATCACAGTCTTGTAAACAGTATATTTGCAGAAGCTTGGTTTAGAGGATGAAAAAAATTAACTGCTTCATTAAAAACTTTGACTTACTGCCCTAGCACCATACACTTACTAGCTATAAAAGTTTTAAAATGGGTTATGCTAAGAGACTAGAAAGCCCTCAAGTGTATATAAACTGTTTTAATATAAAAACAAATTCTTGTAAATACAGTTTTCAGTAGTGGTGACTTATCCTAATGAGATATTTCAGACAACTGAAATATGAAAAATAAAAATACACAGTTGTTACTAACACAATACCTGAACTGGCCAGCTCCAAGTGTGTCACCTGTAAAAAGACTGTTTCTGGCATCTCTTAGATTCTCTCTGAGCTTCTTATCCAATTTCTGAGGAGGGGAAAAAATCAAAACCACTTTTAACAAACCAATGGTTTCCTAATCTCTTTATATGATCAATATTAGAAGATTTATTGTGTTGTTTTCGTAGTTTATAAGGTCTTAGGTCCACTGCATATGGGAAAGGAAGAAATCCTACTTCTATTTTCTCCCTGCAGCAATTATAACTATATTCAGCATTACATTGAATATATTTCCTTTATGTCCACTGATCTCCTCCCAGACAAATAGCACAATTACCTTTCCCTACACATGCAAATAGAAAATACCAGTAGGAGGCACCAAAGGGGAACCACAGCAGAACCAGCAAATTGGGCTGTCAGACACTGCCACACAAGTGTTTCACAAAAATGAGATTACCCTCAATATGAATGCATTCACACCGAATGCTTAGGTTTAATTAGTATTAATGCTTCACTGACATAGAAGATGTGAAGAAGATGGAAGAAATGAAGCACAGTGACTCCTAATGAAGACAGTGCTATAGAGGTTGTTCATTGTGATTTAGTTTGGACATTTCATCCCTATTTGATGATGGAGTTCAATGTCCGTTTAGTTTGATTTAGTAAAAATGTCTTGTACTTACAGGATTTCCCAGTAAGAAAGATAAAAATTTCTTACTGAGACACAAAGAAAACCACAAGGCCGGACAGCCATTTTTTAAATTGTGTAGATGTATCTTAATTATAGTGTCAGAAAATCTTGATAAACTCTAGATTAGGAATAATTGTTTATATGTAAGTTTCTCATTGTCTGATTCCATAACATTGCAATTTCTACAGAAGAGTTCCATGGAATTGACATCAGAAATGAAAATGAATGTATCTCCTTTCCAGTTTTATTTCCTTCATAAGGAAAAGGATACAATAACACTAGATCTCTGCCTAGTATTGAGAAAACTAGACATGGCAAGGAAAATTTTAAAACAATGACAGGTGTTTAGAAAAACAGTTCTTACCACTGCCACCATTTCAGCTGCAGTTCCTCTTGAGCATCTGATTATAGGAATAGCGCCTAATAAAAGATACATTGACTTCTATGTGCATTATAATTTTCAATTATAAACTAGTGTACCTTTCATAAACAAGTTTCACTAACATTCTGAGTTTAAATACAAACACATTAAATTTTTCTCTTTATCTATGAAACAAAAAGCACTATATAGGAATATTAGGTAAATTTTTAGAAAAGTCAGTACCTCATACAAAACTATGAGAAATACAGTGTACACTAGACAGATAGCTGATGTATTGTGGAGGGAACAAATTATCTCAAAAGTTATTTTTAAAAGCTTAGAAGCAACTTGAAAACAATAGTAAGTATTAAACCACCACCACCACAATATATGCATTACAACTCACTGCAGGGTAATGCTATTTTTGAAGGCACATTTTCCATTTACTTTCAGTTTTCAAAATATTTAGCTAGTTTCTCACCTATATAAATATGAAAATTTCAAAAATTTTCAAAACCATAGAGTTAAACTGACTGACTAAAAGATATTCAATTTGTATCACATTAACACTTGAAAGAACTGAATAGGTCCAAGAGAATCTCTCTTGAACACATGGCCCCATAGCAATCCCTGGCTCCCCTTGTAGGAAAGCTATCTATCTCAGACCGACCAATTTCAGTCACAACTTAGATAAAATGTCATCACTATGAAAAATGTATGAGCTAAGTATCAAGAAAACTCACAATAAGTAAAACTGATGTAACTTCCTATTCCTTGAGTTATTTCGGTTAGATCTTTGAATGGTTCGTGTGAGGAGTTTTTTTCTTTTTCTGTGAGGGTTTTTTTTTGAGAGCTACAAATCCAAACTCAAAGCACTACATTGTAAATTAGGATTTTGTAAAAACAGTAATTCCAGACCTTTTCGTTGCAGTATTCTTCTCCCATTGATACTGAAGATTAAGACTCAACTGCCATGAATGACAGACTTTACTGTACTTTGCAGTGATATAAAGCAATAATTTGAGCAAGATCATTACCCCCACCTGTGAATTATTGAGATTTTGGTCACAGATCTACTTCTGCCTTTAATTTGCTATATGAAATCACTAAACTAGTTGTCTCACTGAATATGGAAAATATGCTAGAATTTGGAAACTTACCAAGTGTAACAAAAAAACAGAAGAGACTATCAACAATAGTGTCCATTATCGTTTCCATTTCTGTGTCTGTTATATCTGGTCTGTTAATGGCTAAAACAGCATGGAAAAAAGTTAAGAATAGGGTTAAGTAAGCTTATGCCACTTTCACACTGAGAAAGCAATCCTCTTCTTACCTAAGGGCTGCTAATAGCCAACAGCTTTTGTTGCAGAAGAGAACAAATCATGAAATGCCTCTCTTAGCACATCTACTAGTTTCCGCCTTTTTTTTTTTAGCAAAAAATTCAGAGAACTTAATTATTGCTTACTGTATAAGGTCAAACACATAATTGTTTGAAACTTTTGGATTGTGTTAGTATTGCATTATCAAAAACCTCCTACGAAATCACATTATGGAAGAGAAATGGCCATCCACTTGGGAGAAACATTCTTCAGGAAAAAAAACCTCAAAAGCTACCTGTGCAATTTAAAGAGAATTATAGTATACAGTTATCTGTAATTAAAAATTCTAAATCCCACCTCTTGTAATAGAGATTACTTTTTTTTCCCCCAACAAATCTACTGTCAGTCTCTAGAATAGGGATAATTGCCAAGTTATAAAACATTTCATATGACAGATAAGACTGATTTCCCTTACACATTTAGGTCAGAATAGGAGACATGTAGTAACATTTAAATAACTAACACTGACAAGAATATACTAGCCAAGAGGAAACATCAAACCACATCTTATTACAGATCTCAAGTCAAGCACTATCTCAGGATTCATGCCATATATCCTGTCCTCTTTCTTAAAAAATGAATTTAAAAGCTCTAAGCTCTAAGCATGAAGCTTTCCATCCTAAATTTATGCATGGCCAGCCATAGCCATTCCCCAGTTTTAAAGGTGCTTTTTTTCCCCCCAGCTTTTCTCCTCTAAGAACTTTAGAGAGCTGGATTATATTGGCAATTTCTATCAGCAACTACACCGAGCAATCCAAAGTTTTGACTAGGCTGTTAGGAGGACAGCAGCACTAGAAGTTTCAAGTGTCTGAAATATCAGCACAAAGAATGGGAGACTGTTTCTAGTATTTGTATTTTTCTGTAATGTTAAAGCTTTGAAATTAACCGGGGCTATCATTCTGTAGTTATCTCCAACGAATGTTTTCCCAGTTGTACAGGGGGAAAATAACCTTATTTTTGTTCTCTTATCTTTTCCAAGTTTAAAAAACACTCATTAATGATGTTCCAGTAATTTTCATACTGTCAAGGCCTTCTAATTTTCTTGCACCATAGCAAATCAACACAGATATTCAACATTACTGCTCCTTTGAGAAACTCCATTAATAATATTTCAGTAAAATGTTTTATTATGATTTCTGTATGTTCCTCTCTCTCCACTGTAATAAGTCTATGAGGGAATGCATCTATTACAGAAAAGTAAGCTTAGGTCTCCTACATTTTGTTGCTGTTTTACAAAATTCAATCAAATGGTAAAAAATGGTAAAGAAGCATTCAAATAGTGTAAAACATGATGCCATAAACATTGACTGTATACTAATATTACCCATTTACTCTCCTTCAACATAGTCACAGAAAAACAGAACCAGAGGGAGCTTGAGGGTTCACTTAGTTAGCCCTCTTACCCAAAGATAAGTTAAACCAATGTAATTCCTGTATCTAAACTAATTCAGAAAGATTTCTAGTCATGAAAATACTGTAACATTCATAGGTAAACTATCCTAATATTTCACTATCTTTAATGTTGAAAAGTGTTTCTAATACCAGTTTAGAAACTTTCTTTTTGCAATTTAAGCGCATTCACTTCTTGTCCATTACTAAACAGAGAGAACGTACTGTGTCCTTTCTGTTTATGAAAGCCTTTCACATAATTGAAGAATTTTATCATGCTCATTTGTCCTGACATTACCTCTCTGTAAACGCAGTCATACAGCCAGGAAAACAGGAAACTAAAAATTAACCTCTTTTGTTATACATGTTCCTAGTTCACACATTCAGCTACATTCGTGGCTACACGTGGCAGTACTGCTGCAAGAACAACAGCCGTCTTTCATTACCCTCAGACTTATATTGACTTATGTAGATTATGAAACTATACAGAAACTGTCAGTTTCCTGCTAGGGTTATTCTCCAAAGGCAAAAAAGACCACTTCTTCCTCACCCCTGTACACCTACTACCTCTCTGTGTCAGATCTAGAACTCAAAAAATGAGACAGATCATCTCAGTGCTCTGCTGGAAAACTCATCGCTCTCTATGGGAGATCAGATTTCTGTTCGATCAGCTTTTGGAAACAGCCCATTTCCAAACTGATTTAAACACTGTGTCGAATTTCAGTGGCCCAGGAGAGGTAAATAAGCCAGACAGAGACTGGTAAGTGCAAAACATTTTCAGTAATTTTAATTCAAATTCCTTATTAGCATAAGGAATCTTATCAGAGCCAGTCAAGTATCTTTACATGTGCATAAACAAATCACAAAACAATTATTATTAAAACTCTTAACAGCAGGTCTTAGTGAAAAAAATAAAAGTCTTCTTTTAAAAAAAAAAAGTCCTTCCTTCTGCCAGTGGAATCAATCCCCAGTGTGAGACACATCTGAGTATTACAGATCCAGTTTTAAAGAAAGGTATTGATTTTGGAAATTGGGCAAGACAGGATAAAAATCTCATTGCTAAATATTAGGCATACAGAAACTTCTCATCTCTACCTGGTCACTAGTGAGTATTCTGTGCATCCAAATAAACCAGGAATTAATTCTGTGACACCATATCTAGACATTATGACTACACTAAAGTAATGAGGAGCTGCTGCAAAAATAGGGCTGTCTTGACTTCTGCTGCTTCCCTTGCGTTGGATTTTTAGATCACACAGATGAGCTGGTATTTTCTAAGGAATGAGTCAATTAAATACACACTGCAGCTCCAAAATTACTACTTCTGATGTAAAAAGACGAGAGGCTGAGCAAAACTACTGCAGAAGCAGTAGGAAAATGTACCCTGTAATAGCTAGCAATTTGAGCAAGAGGGGCAGAAGAGGCAGAGTAGTTCTCTGTACATTTTAGTGTATTGAATGGATCAGAGGAGGACAAAAACCAGAACAATGGAGGGAGGAAAATCATGAGGACAATTATGACTAGTATATATATTGACTTGAGCTGCCACAGCTGTAAAGATAACTGAACTAAGGCAGCCCCTTGGTTTTCCTGATAGCTTCCAAACCAGGTCCAACTGAAGTCTCAAGAAAATTAAAAAAGAGCCTCAAGAGCCTGACTCCACTTGCACCTTTGAGACTTTATGAAGAAGATGACATACTTGGTTCACGTGCTTGCAGAAGCAATCAGCATTTCTTATTGTGTAGAATGCCCTCTCCCACCCCACCCTACCTGCCAAAACAACATGTATTTTTTTCCTATATTATTCCTACCCATATATATCTATACCGCAGTTTTGCTTTATTTAAAAATACATATTTATTTTTCAATATCATAATAGCCAAGTAGTAAAGATACGAAAATGAATATCTAAGAACTGCTTCATGACTTTACATATCTAACAGATTATCCTGGATTTTGAGCACATCAAAGCAAAATAAAATCACTGCTAGTTATTAGCTACAACTTCAAAAGTAAATTTCAGCTTCAGACATTATCATAAAATTTTTATATAAATTTTACTTACCACGATAGGAAACAAGCTCTTTGTTTTGGTTACACAATACAAACATGTCATCTTCTAAAGTAATAAAATTAAGATATTGATCAAACACCTAGAAATTAAAGAATAATATTCAGAATAGTCCAGAGTGAGGCATAAATAAGCCTGTATGTGATTTACTGCTACATCATTTTGAACATTTTACAGAAATGCCTATTAAAAGAAAGAAATGCAAGATATAATTCAATAATTAAAAAGCCTGCATAAGGATTAAGTGATTAACACAAAATATTAGAGCACTGAAAAGTGCAAGAACAGTTCACTTGTTTCTGTGGACAAATTTTAGGTAGCAAAATATCACCAAAAAACATGTATGGAGGACATTTCAATACTATAGGTTCATTTTTTTATGAATATGAAGGACAACAACATAAACAGCACTAAGCTCTCAGGCAGGAGAAAGGAAAGAGGGCAATACCTAAACAATAAGACATTAGAGCTCATGAATTCTAAGTGTTCTGTAACATGCCTGTACATTCAGGAAAAAACCCTCTCTATAGAATAAACTATTGAAGGGTATCACAACAAAAAAATAAATTTAACAAAGGTAGTTTGCAGTAGTTTACACCAATTTATTCCTGCTGAGGATCTAAGGCTTAAACAATACTAGTAGAGTTCATTTCATTTCACAATAGGTTCTTTGTCTCATGCCAGTAGTACTAACTAGAGTGAGAAAAAGTGAATGCATTTAATTATATATGAAAATAATTACTTAATCTACAGATCTTGGTACAGGTATCCAACAAAATAAAAGTGTAAATACCTGACACCTGCCTTTAAATCATAAAGGTATAGGAGTGTACTCAATAAGACTGTATGTACAAATTATTACTTAAAATGACAATGGCACTCATATTGCTCTTTTTGTGAACCCATCCCAATATATACACACTGAAGGCACTCAATCAGCTGATGAAATCAGGAATACCCTGAAACCTCTCATCACAAAAGTCTTGCAGCGCTTGGACTTCTGACTAAGCTGAAGCATGATACTAAGCTGCCTTAATGAGATGGCTATATATTCCTTTTTTTCCTCAGTATGCCTGACAAAAAGAATGCAATAACACCTGTAGTGGTATTAACATCAAGGACCACGGGACTTTCTTACCTTAGCCACTTGAGTTACTGCATTAGCACCTATAGCAGCATTTGCAATATCTTCCAGTTTACTTCTCGAAATGGCAGAAATAAAGTTTAAATAATAAGATTCATAAAGCTGGTTTCGAAGATCCTAAAAGAAAGGAAAACCACAATCCTTTTCCTGAGTAAGTACTAATATATTTCTAACTAATTAAAAAAATAATCATACTCTTACTATGTGGTGTTACAATTATTCACAGTAAAACTACATTTTCAGAAGTGCTTGGCTGTCTGTTCATACAGCTCTGTACACAGTGTTTTGATTACATATCCAGATATAAACAGCCTAAAAGAACTGCAAAAACCAGGAAATGAAATTTAAGCTAAAAGACAGCAATCACTAGTCCATACCTTACCCCTGACCAAAAATACTCGTTGCTCTTTTCCTTCCTTTGGCAAACATGTCAACCTTCCATCTCCTTCCGGAGAATGTGAAAAACTGAGGTTAGCCTAATCCAAGTCTCCTACTCAAAGCAGTGCCAAACAGTATAGGGTGGCTTAGGGCTGTGTCCAGTCAGGTTTTGAATACCTCCACAAACTCTCCAGGCAATCTGTTCCAGTCTTTGGCTACTCTCATTAAAATAGCTTTTCTTATGTTTAAATGAAACGTTTGTACCCACTGCTTCTTGTCTTTTCACTCCCGTAACTCTCCCTCTGAAACACACAACATATTTACCCTTCTACTTTCTGGGAAGTTGAAGTTTAGCATGTAAACATTTTGGGTAATATTTTTAGGATAAATATGTGCTACTTTGTAAAAAACGTTAGCAAAGGTGTTAGACATGCACAAGAACACTCACACTCGAGTGAGTGCAGGATTACTCTACATACTCCATTGTGTCCACTCATTTGAAACATTAAGCATGCGAGTTACCTGGCACATTCTGTCAATATTTTCTTCTGTTGGCATTACAAAGTAAACCGCTGGAACATCTGGAATAGCATCCCGATCTGAGTGCAAAAGCCTGACAGGAAGAAAAAGTGCATCTTTAATGTGTTGCTTCTCTGATAGGTATAAAACTATAAAAGTTAAAGACATTATTTATTTGTACAGATAAATGTAATTTTCTACAATTCTGCCTATATTTAGCTACATTTTTAGCAAGAATGAGACAGGAAAGAAAGAAAAAAAAACAACAGTTGTGTAATTTTTGGCTGAATATATTAATAGATGTCTTTGAAGTTTATTCAAAGCTTGAGCAAAGGCTATAGAAAGCTTCAAAAACAGATTATTTATTCAGAGCAAGCTAAAATACTGCATCCATGAAGTTTATATATGAACTATTGTCTTGATAAAACCCCCCTGCATATCTCATTCTATTAAACTTGCCTTTCCTGCTTAAGGGCAAGGTGCTTAGATGTTTTCCTCCCATTTCTGCTGATGTGTCAACATGTTAAGCTGTGTTTCAATTTCTGGCCTTCACCTCACAAAAGCTAGTAAACTTTTGAAAAAATAAATGTATCCTCAAAGTTTCTTTATGACTATTACCACAGCTAAGGAATGGCAATGAACTAAATAAATGTAATCTGGAGAAAGAGAAATGGGAGATCTTTTAAAATAATACTTAGGGATTCCATATGTTTGACAGCATTAAATTTGACAGAATTAAATTCTATGTGTAAAAAGACAAGCAGAGAATGTACACAGTCCCATGAAACAGTTTGTGCCAATACAATTTTAACATATATGACTACAGAGGGATTTGTAGAGACAGATTCCAAAAGAAACCTTCTTAGATAATTTTTATTTTTGAACAAGAGCCTCCCGTACTTATCAAGAAATTCTACTGCAGAGTGGTTGGAACTATCTTTCCACTCTGATTCTCAATAATGCCATCTGATTTTAGGAACAAGTCAGGATATAAACTATACTTTAGTAGTTATTTATTCAATGATTTTTCACTGTTCTGCTCATGATTTGGGGAAATCTTAAATGAAGTTCTTTCTAGGAAAAATAGACCTATGTTTTAAAAGTACTTACAGATGCAAAGTGATCCCCATATCTCTCAGCTCTTTCACTGACAGCAAAGGTGAGATTATATCTTGGCCAAATCTGTCATAAATGAGAATCTGAAATAGATACACATCATCTTATAAAGCACTGTAAAAAGTGGATACTGCAGAATATAGGATACAGTGGATGCAGGTATTCAGGTTTAGGGAACTACTACTCTAATGTGAAAAGCACTTAAACATCTACCAATTTATATTAAATCATTAATTTGTCATGGACTTCCATTTGTGCTTATCAATACATAAAATATAAAAAGAACAAAAAGAAACAATGACAAAGGGGAAAAATAATCATCACATCCATCTCCTGAAAACTGTCTTTACAAACAAGAGCCTGCTGTCAGAAATTTGTGATTGCATGTGCAGAGCTTTTCTGACTGCATTTGAGAGAAAACAAAAGGAGAAGCAGAGAGGAAAAAAAAGAATTAGTGAAAAAAGACAACAGATGAAGAGACAGAATATATGCTTTGTAGTAGCAACAGCTTCTCATGAGCTACAAGTTACAGTTTAAAGGTAATAAGGTAACGTAAGCTCAGCTTGTTCAAGGCTATCAATAGTTCTTCCCTTTGTAAGGGCTTCTTTCTGACTTTGAGTTTAGCTGTAAGGTATCATGCAAGCTTCTGCCAACGGTATGAATGAGACCAAAGTATATTTCAAAAATATCCTCCTCAGTTACTCATTAAAATATTGCCTAAAGAATCAGTTAGTCATTCAGTCATCAAGAAACCCGTATCTGAATTTTCCTCAGCAGTTCTGATAATCAGTTCTGTATATTCATAATACAGGAAAAAATACTTTGTACAAGTTAACAACACAGAGAAGATGAACTTGAGTTAGTTAAAAGCTGCAAATCTGAACTTTTCTGAACACTATAAAATTCTCATATTCCTGTTCAAATAGTTCTTACCTTCCATACTGGTTCTCCTGTGCTGTTTTTAACAGGAGGAACATTGAAGTTCAGCATACGTTTCAAAGCCACTGGAAAATAAAGCCGAATAACTCTTTACTCTTTTTACACTTCAACAACAGTGATTAGTAGGATTTTATCATACATTTTATGTGAGAGGAAAATAATCATAAAATATAAATGCAACAAGTCACATTTGCATTATTTTTATGCAGCTTTGACTGATGAGTGGCTTACAACAGCTAGAATTCATGGGTTCCAGAAGACACTGCAAAAGGAAAAGAAGGAAGTTCCAAAACATTAACTCTCCTCAGTTATACAGGATATATATATATATATATATATATATAAACATGATTTGCTTTAAAAATAATTCCAGTTATCTTCCTGAAGGTACATTCTGGACAGTAGGAACCAGTTTGCTTTATTCCCTGATCTGCTTTTCCTATCCCACTGGAACAACACTATACACACAAACAAAAAATACCTTTATGCCTGACTAAGACCAACACACATTTTAAAACATTTTGAGAACTCATGAGGAAATTGCTGCTTTAAGGGGTACAAAAAACTCCTCAATTTGCAGCAGGCAAACTCTTTGAAACAGCGATGAACTTTTATTTAGCTTTCCATTCAACATTGAAACCAAAGCAAATTCCTTCACCTACCTCTAATTTATAAATTTATTAAGTAATTATCTGATTCAACAACAAACTATGTGCTGCTCTCCTATCTTTGACTAGCAGCAAAGGACTATTAGCATCAATATAAATAAGTGGGTATTCTCTTAAAACTCTCATAATCATCACAAAGTTTTTCAAAGAGGAAAAACTTCCAGCAATCAGAGCAATGTATACCACTTTGCTCATAAATGAAGAGCAGTAGAAACAGTTAACTTCTGCCTCTGGCTGAATGAAGCTTGTAAGCATACTCAGTGCAGTCTCCTAGGATTTACAGTACCACAGGACAGCTCAAGTTAGAGAGGACTTTGGGAAACCTCCAGTTCAACCTGCTGCCCAAGCAGGGTCATCTGTGAGGCTAGGCCAGGCTGTTCACGGCTTTATCCAGTCAAGTAGCCACCAGTGGAGATGTTACAACCACACTGTGCAACCTGTGGCACTGACTACCCTTGTGAGGGAAAAAGTTTTTCCTAATACTCAGTTTGAACATCTCATTTATGGTATGTAATTTATGCCTGTTGTCCCTCTCTCTGTTGCCATACACCACTACAAAGGAGTCTGGCCCCATCTTCTCAGTGCTGCCCATAGGTATTGGGGAGCTGCTGTTGGGTCTCCCAGAAGCTGCCATTTTTTCCAAGCAGAACAAGTCCTACTGCTACAGCCTCACGTCAGCTCTCAAGTCCCTGATCACCTTGGTAGTCCCTGCTGACTTCCTCCAACCGATGGACAGCTTTCCTGCATGGCAGCCACAAACCTGATGCAGTATCTAGACGTGGTCTCCTGGGGCTGGGCAGGGTGAGATAATCACTCTCCTCTATCTACTGGCTATGCTCCTGTGAATAGGGCACAGGATGCTGCTATGCAGGGGCTCACTGTGGGCTCATGTTCACCTTGCTGTTCAGTGAGACCCCCCATAGGTCTTTTTGGCAGCTGCTCTCCAGTAATCAACCTGGCAATCCCCCACACTGCTGCCTGTGTGTTGCAAGGGATTCTTCCTATCTAGGTGCAGCAATTTACACTTGTCATTGTTACATTTCATATGATCTCTGCTGGCCCTTTCCTCTTACCCATCACCCTTCTGCCCTCAGATAGGACAGATTCTCCTAGTTTGCTGTTACCTGCACTTAATCAGAGTACACTCTGACACATCCTCCAGGTGACTTGGTACGAGATTTTTAAATAGGTCACAGAACAAACTCATGTAGTGCTCCAGTTGTTATCAGCCTCCAGTTGTACATTATCTCTGATTAATTGCAACCCTGAACCTGACCATTCAGCCATTTTTTTAATTTATCTACTTGCTCATCCATCCAGTCTGTAACACCCTAACTTGGCTACAAAAACACAGTGTCAAAAGCCTTGCTGAAGTGAAGGTTAGTGAAGACTGAGGCAAAGGCAGCATTGTGTAGCTCAGCCTTATCTGTGTCTATCACCACTGAATGACCAGCTCCACTTAGCAAGGATCCAATGCTTTTTCTTATTCACATTTTTGCTAGTAATGTTGCAGCAGAAGCATTTCTCATTTTCTCATTTCTCTAGCCATTGGCTACATAGGTCAACTTCTGCCAAATTTAGGCTTTCCTAACACCATCTATCCATGCCCAGGCAATGTTTCTGAAATCCTCTTTCGCAGCCTGTCCCTGCTTCCTCCTGTGTACTGTCCTTTCAAATCACATTACCAGCAGTGAAACATGACTATGGGAAAATCCAAGTTAGCAGTGAGTGCGGAGTCTCCCTGGAAGCCAGCCTTCCTCTTGCTTCATACTTTTTTCTTCTTTTTTAAACACCATGGAACAGTCCTGAAAGCTGATTACAGTCTGCTCCCAGATTCTTTGGTCCCTCATTGCTGGTGACATCTTCAGCCCTATGAGCAATTATTTAAAGCTGTATGGTTATGTATTTTGGTACTACTGGAGCTGAAACAGCTGCTTTGCAGTTTATCATCTAAGGTAAAATTTAGCATGAGCTCTCTGCGAAGGAAGACAGTAATCAGACTAGCAATGTGCTGTGACAATCATGACAAACATTCAGCAAGTCTCTGAGTTTCTTTTTCTGTACTCATATTGCCATTTCATTTACATTTTTGCAGAAAGTTCCCTGGGGCAAGGATCATGTTTTTACTGTGATTGCACAATGATATGCTTTGGTTATGAATAAGGATAAAGGTCACAACAGATGGCATACACACATGGTAATACAAACACTTAATGATAATAAATATTTTCCTTTTTCTATGTATCTTTTAGTTGTTGAATGTATCTTCTTGTAAAAGACCTCCCCAATAGAAGACAACATGGGTTCAGAGGTAAAGGCTGACTGAAACAATCAAGTAACAATGGTCAGCAACATGGACAGTGGGACTGAGTGCACCCTCGGCAGGTTTACCATATGGTGAGGTCACTGAATCATTTAGACTGTTAAAGATCTCAGATCATGGAGTCCAGCTTTTGACCGATTACCACCTCGTCAACTAGACCATGGCATAAGTGTCACATCCAGTTGTTTCTTGACCACCTCCAGGGATGGTGACTCCTCCACCTCCCTGGGCAGTCCATTCCTGTTTAACAACACATTCTGTGAAGAAATTCCTCCTCAATAAGCTGGGGGGAAGGGATGCCATCTCAATGGATTTTGACAGGCTTGAGAGGTGGGATTGTGCAAACCTCAAGAAGTTCAACAAGGCCAAGTACAAGGTCCTGCAGCTAGGTTGGGCAAGCTCAAGCACAAATACAGGCTGGGTGCAGAACGGATTTAGAGCAACCCTGAGGAGAACAACTTGGGGGTGTTGGTGGATAAGAAGGGTGACGTGACCTGGCAATGTGCACTTGCAGCACACAAAGCCAACTGAACCCTGGGCTGCATCAAAAGCAGCATGGGCAGCAGGTCAAGGGAGGGGATTCTGCCCCTCTGCTCTGCTCTGGTGAGAGCCCACCTGGAGTACCGCATCCAGCTCTGGGGCCCCCAGCGTAATAAGGATGTGGGCCTGTTGGATCAATTTCAGAAAAGAGCCACCAAGATGATCTGGAGGCTGGAATACGTCTCCTATGAACACAGGCAGAGGGAGTTGGGTTTGTTCAGCCTGGAGAAGGCTCCAGGGAGACCTCAAAGCAGCCTTCCAGTACCTAAAGAGGTTTTAAGAATGCTGAAGAGGACTTTTCACAAGGGCTTGTAGCAATAGGACAAGGGGGAATTGCCTTAGGCTGAAAGAGAATTGGTTTAGATTAGCTATAAGGTAGAAATTCTTCCCTGTGAAGGTGGTGAGGCATTGGATGCCCCATCCCTGGAAGTGTTCAAGGCCAGGTTGGATGGGACTTTGAGCGGAAGGTGTTCCTGCCCAGGGCAGGGAGGGGGTTGAAACTAGATGATCTTTCAGGTCCCTTTCAATCCAAACCGCTCTAAGAACATGGTGAAGCACAACAGAAAATATGAGAATACAGAATATGAGCTCAAAGAAAATTAGCTTTATTACAAAGGTAGCAAAGAAAGAAAACCAAAGGATTGCAAAGGAACATCAAAATGCACTATCAAAAGCAGATGGCCACAGGAGTGAGATTTCAGAAAGTAGACTCCTGGTACAAAAAGATGAAGCATACTAGTAAATACTTAAGAGTCCACACAGAGACTCTGAGATTTTTAGGCAGATGATTTTAAACATTTCATGCTAAATAAATGCATCCAAACCCATCTGTATCACCAAAGATACCGCAGTAGTCGAGGAGAACGTGATACAGTTACAGCTCAAACTAGTGACAAAAACTTGGGCAAGAAGGGAAGTGGAGGACTGTGGAGTCGACATTCTCTGTGCTTTAGGAGTACGTTCAAGGCTCTACAACGCTGCATCGCGACACAGAGGAAACAGTCAATTAAGGGCTCTCAGCAATGCATCAGAAGGGACTGCAAACCAAACCCTTTACTCACAGAAACCCATATCGTTAGTTGTAGTTGCCAATCTCACGCTCTCCGTTTCTTCTCGGATGCTCCTGCGTTGTCTTAACGCGAGCATCACGACAGCAGCTTTGTTTTTGCGCTGTTAAACGCGATTTCTCGTAGATCCCTCTCGGGGGCAGAGGGGAGCCAAGCCGGGGGGTTCGCACCCCCGGCCGCGGCGAAGGCACCACTCCCGTGCCGGGCCCGCGCCACCCCTGCCCCGGGGCGCCCTCCGGCCCCCGCCGCCCCTACAGCCGCCCCTACAGCCGCCCCCGGCCCCCAGCACGGCCCGCGGCCCCGGCCCGGGCGCTGCCGAGGCGGGTGTGCCGGCCCAGGCGCCGCGGGGTCCCG
>JAWWEE010000158.1:35553939-35626945 GCA_035221455.1 Xenops minutus | reverse complement strand
ATAAATTTAATTAATATCCCCACTTTGAGTCTGTTTTGCCTGTGATGGTGATCAGTAAGTGACCTCTCCCAGCTCTTATCTCAACTCATGAATCCTTTGTTGTATTTTTTTTTCTCTCTTCTGTCCAGTTGCAGAGGGGAGGAAGACAGCAGTTTTAGTGGGTACCTGGCATCCAGACAGGGTCAACCCACTACACCAATGTATTCAAAAGCAAAGCAATCCTACTTGTATTTTCAATTAAAACCAAGCTATAATTAATAAAGCATATAATTTCCGGTATTTTGAAGAATGTGGATGTGGATACACATCTATCTATCTATCTTACATTTATAGGACAACCTATGTTATAGAACAGGTGGTCAAACTGACAGGGAGAAATAGTAATTTCAAAACAGAAACCTGCATACATTTAAAAGTGTACTTAAAATGTATTTTTAATTCCAGTTTTAGCATTAGTAACATTAAAGTGTTGTGTAGGAATTTCACTACTTATCTTTTATGGCTTAATGGTATTTATACAAATACTGCAGCATTAAAATATATACAGTTGAAGTTGCTCAGAACACACTTACAATTGACGAGGAAGAATTTAGAATGAAAGCTATAAAAGTTGTGCCCAGACAAGCTTGACGATAGACTGCCTGTCATTTAACAAATACCTTTAGTGCATAGTCATATGAAAATACTGACTTCAATGGAAGACAAATTTATATGTTCTAATGAGCAACAAACTTCTTTATACTTTCATACTCAAAACCACAAAGTCTAACTCTTACATTTCACTTTGAAAGACCAGTTATTGTTGCATATTCAAGGTTTACTTCTAGTTTTTACTATTTTGGCTCTCTGTGTGATTCAAAACTAATGTATGTAGAATGCAGAAAAGTAAAATGCAGAAACGTGCAAATGTCAAAGATTTTGTTTAACAACAGAAACAAAAGTTCAACCTGATTTTGCTCTTGTGCTGTATTATTTTGCCTAGGCTTTCTCCAGACCTTAATTAAATTTTAATGTGCTGTCCACAATGACCTTAAAACTCCAAGTATTTTACCTTTCATAGGTTTCTATGAGCCATCAGAATGTAAATGAATCAATACAAAAAACAATTACTGAAAAATTATACATGGAACTGAAGAACTGCATCACAGTTTTACTCCAGACAGAGCTCTACAGCAATTACCTTCAAAATGTACCTGATTTGCCTTTGAAAAATAAGTTACTGAAGTATGTGATACAATCCACATACTTACCTGTTACAGAGTTTGGTCACATTCATATCTGTCTACAAAAAAGTAGACATTTAAAGTACTTCTGTGAGAGACTGGTGACTCAAAGTCAACTTCGAAAGGAAAATTATTCAAGAAATTAAGTATATGTTAATTTGAAAATTGGTTTCCATCATACATTACTACTTTTAGCATATCTTCGGGGGAAAAGCAGGAAAAGACTGAGAGCATGTTGTCCAAAAATACAGTAGCATGTTGGAAGCAGATGTTCCTGCAGAAAACTGAAGTTTCCAACATCCAGTTTAGCAGCAAAAATACTTATTCCCTTTCAGCTTTTAGTATGTTTCTGATGGTGAGCTCCATTTTCTTTTTGAACTGCTCGTATGTTTTTGTTATAGGGAGCTCTAAGCAATTAAGCAGTCTGTTTCCAACGGGATACCTTATACGCAAAAATTTAATAGTAGGTTCAGGATCAAAACCAATGGATGGTATAGAAGAGGCGCCTGTTATGAAGAGCAGAATATCCTCCAACGTCACTACAGACTCACCACCTAAAAAAATAGGATTAGGTTTTATCAGATTGCCTATTACACATAAACCACCATCCTGTATGCTAAGTATTAAGAGGCAAAAACCCCACATGAAATGAGACCAATATGCCGAATAAATACACAGTTATTACATAGCTAAATAAGAAAAGGTTGAGCAAGCAAATTCACTTGGCTTAGTTCTGAAAAATCTTAAGGTAATGGATAAAGCTCTTCTGCAAGAAAAAGATAGAAAACAGTCATCTTTAAGACTTTAGACAAGTATCTAATAGAGGATTTTTCTGTATCATTTAGGTTGTGTTTTGGTTTCTTTTTAAACACACAGAAGTTTTAGTTCCTATCTTTCAGATATTTACTCCTCTAAAGTTTGATTATAATTGGACAACAGTTTCAGAAATTCTAATTAGTAA
Source organism: Xenops minutus (assembly GCA_035221455.1). Lineage (NCBI taxonomy): Eukaryota > Metazoa > Chordata > Aves > Passeriformes > Furnariidae > Xenops > Xenops minutus. The sequence continues at coordinate 35,624,761 of JAWWEE010000158.1, read as the reverse complement.
GAAAGAGGGGGAAGAACAATTAGGAACTGACCCTGACTGCAAAACCTTGATTTATCTATGCCACTGAACTCTAAAAATCAAACCCTGCATATATATCACCAGCTAAATACCCTGAACAGGGAAGGGGGCAAATAGAATTACTTACTTTCCACATCTTGCAAATAGCCCATCCAAAAATCAACACCTTTATTTTCACATACTGAGGAATGGATGGTAAAGAGCTCACACATAGTTTCTGCTGAAAGTCTTTCGGGTTTGTGGCACAATATGCTAGAGAATGCAACTGGATGCATTTGTATTTTCTCTAGAACACCAAGAGTCTTCAAACCTTGCCTAAAACTAGAAGGGGGGAAAAAAAAAGTGACCAAGCATCAGAATTCTCCATTTTATAAAGCAGAAAGATTGGACACAATAAATCTTCCCCATCTGCAGTCTCCAAGTCTTGTCAGTAAAGTGTACATAGTAGTCCAGTTTTATCTTGGAAAACTCATTGAACTCTCATTTTAACAATCTAAATGTTTCTATGAAGCTATTTGGGCAGATGAAAGAAATATCAGTGATATGCAGAAAGTAATTAGATTTCCTGGTACTTGACTGTATGTCCAAGGTTTACTTTTAACTTTCATGTAAAATCACAACAAATCTCTTTCTTACAAACATCTCTTCATAAAACTACTTAAAATTCCCTAGGCAAAATGAGATGTCCTGAAAGATAGCCTCTGCTTGGCTTCTGCAGTCTGCACGTGGTTACGTGCTACTATCTCTCCCTGTGGCAAATGCAAATAACAGTATCCTGGGAGATGATCCTTTACTCTACTCAGCAATGGTACAGCCATACTCGAAGTGCTGTGTCCAGTGCAGGGCTCTCCGGTACAAGAGGAATATGGACATGCTGAAGGAGAGTCCAGCAAGGGGTGACTAGATAACTAAGGGACTGGAGCACAACCCTAGAGGAAAAGGCTGAGAGAGCTGGGACTCTTCAGCCTGGAGAAGAAAAGGTTCAGGTAGAATCTCAATGTCTGCAGGTATCCGAAGGGAGTGTGCAAGGAATTCAGAGACAAGCTTTTTTCAGTAGTGCCCAGTGACAGGACCAGTCATCCTGAGCACAAACTGAAATAGAGAAGGTTCCATCTGAAAACCAGGACACGCATTTTTACTGCCCAGGTGACTGAGCACTGACACAGGTTGCCCAGAGAGATTGTAGAGTCTCTGTCCACAGAGGTATTAAAGAGCTGTCTGGACATGGTCCTGGGCAACTGGTTTTAGATAGCCTGACTTAAGCAGGGGTGGTGGACAAGAAGAATTCCAGAAGTCCCTTTCAACCTACACACCAATCTGACTGTAATTTAACTAAATATATTTAAACACATCCCTCCCTCCAAACACAAAATGAAACCAAAGCAAACAACCCAAACAGCTCTGTAGGTTCGAAAAACTTCACTAGGTCCTCTGTACTGGACAAGAATATTTCAAGCAACTGGCTTTATAATTTGGCCACCATGTTAAATCACGATTAAAACTTTACTTAAGGTGTTTCCTCATAATTTCTTACATGTTGATAGGCTGAATCAATAAAATTCAGAATAAACATGTTGAAAGTGCAGAGTCAGGGGTGTAGAATATTTAACAGGTAAAACGACCAACTCTTTAGTTACTCTCAGTCCTGATAGCGATAAGCAAATTCTTGTTCTACTCACTTATGCATATTAAACCCCATCTCCAAAAATGCACAAAATCACATTACCACATAAACAAACAGGTTAATTATTACCTTTTACTTTTCAGCTGGCATATATGTTGTTCAAATATGCCAGAGGGTGTTGACTGACAGACTAATTGTTCTGTACTTTGTTAAAAAAAAATCCTCACATTCAAAATTAGTTTTCATAGCTCTTGGAGATTTGGTTGATTCAAATTTGTCAAAGCAAGCACTATAAATGTGTTAAGTATAAATCCAGTTATACTTGTTAGAAAAATTAGCATCCAATGGCTTTTTACTGAGCAGATGAAGAATTGGAAGTAAGGTCAGAGACCAATCAAATGATCAACAGCTGTAGCTTTTCCAGCTAATGAGGTCATCACTTCCTCACAGAAACATCAATGGAATGCTTGTGTTCTAAGCAGGTCAACTTGCACTTGTCAACATTAATGCCTTCCTAATAGCACTCACAAACTCCCTAATTACAGCTCTGGGAAACTTGTTTAAATTTGAAACATGTGTTTAACATTCCTAAAATTTAAAGATTCTAAATTTGAGCAATTCTGAATTAAGAAAATAAGAAATTTTGGAGTCTTTGTGATGCTTTAAAAACTTAAAAGTTTAAAAATTGTGAATCTGCCCTCTTCACAAGGTTGAAAAAGGAATATGACCAAGAAGTGGAACAGAGCAGATATGCACAGAAATTATTTCAGGCTTTCAGTTTAAATAACTAGTTAACATTTGCTAATTAACCCACTGAAAATCACAGTACACTTAATTATTCTCCATTTAAACCAATTAAGAACATAAACATAAGTCAGTTTTAGCAACACATTATTTAGAATTTCAGTGACGAAAAAAACCCAAAGTAGTATGAAAAGTCAAACAAAACAAACCTTTCTAAGGGTGAAATAATTCTCTTGATTACATGATGGAAGAGTATATCATTCACCAGCGTGTTCTTATCACACAAAGCTGTTATAGGTCTTAAACATCCAGCAGCAGCAAGGAATTCATAGCAGTCATGTATTGTAGACTGTAGGCTGGACAGACTATTTGAATATTTTATCTATATGAAAAGATAAAAGTTAGGAATTTGTTTACTACATGCATGTATATATGTGAAAAATAAGCTTTTTTAATTTCAACAAAAGTTCTATTCAGAAAGCCTTTCTTCATCTCCAAATACAATCTCAAACAAGAAATAAAACTAAACTTATTGCATATTACCGTTTTTATTGTTTGTGCTACATCAACATCAGCAACATCTTCCAAAGTTGGCTTCACATTCTCTGGACCATAGACAAGACAATTGAATAGCGTTTTGGAAAAGAAACCAGGAGATGGACCACCATGAACCAGAGAAACCGCAATCATTTTACCAGCTTCAAAATAAAGATTGTCTTTTATAGCTGCAAATAGAAAAATATATTTACTATTTATGCATAGAAATGATTTGTGATCCTCACTTTTTAAAAGAAAGTGTCATAATGCAATTTCTTCTTATTTTAGGAGAGGCAACAAATGAGGTTTGACATCTCTTGATAGAGTGACCATATTTTTACATAGGAGTACCATATGTTTTTACTCCAACTCTTCAGCCACTATTGAAGGTTTGGTAGATGTAACTTCCTCTTCCACTTTGTACCCAATGCACATTTAATTCTGAAGTACAAGAACTCAAAGAAGGTAACTTGGGGTCTTTAGGGAGGATGCTATAAAAGACAACGTCCTAGAAATTTGAGAAAAGGAAAAGTAGCAGAAGAAGTGAGTCAGGAAGAAAGGAATTCACTTCAAGAGAACAAAGACATTAATTAAAAAAGTTCGAAGTCTAATTATTTGCTGTATTTTTACCTTGGTTGTCATCAACTTTTCCAACAAAATCAATGGGGTTTTTTTGTTATTACAAATCCACACCCCAATCCCCTTTAGAACTGAAAACAAACAAACAACCGGAATAATTTCTATCTATCAAGATACTTGTGAACTGACACTCATAACTGAAGAGTAATGAGTAAGAGTAATGAGTACTCATGGCTGAAGAGTAAAAAATATTTAAAGTTACATGGTTCTCGATGTACATTTGAACAAAGCATTTAATTACCTTGAAAATCAAGAGACAAATTCTTCGCAGAAGAGCCCTCAAACAATGATGAATTCTGAAGGTGAAGCATTAATAGTTGGAAGAATTGGTGTCTTGATGCAGCAGAAGTATCTGTCTTTGATCTACTTTTGCAGTTTGTAAAATTTATTTCAATGGTGTTTGTAGGATTGAAGTTGCGCTGTCTAAATCCTTTTAGAGCACTATTCCAGATATTTTCTCTGTTGATGTTAAGCCTTGTTGTTTTTGTATTAATTTGCACCTTTAACTCCTTCAGTATATTACAAACTTCCCTTCTTCGCTTTTTTAAATGCCTATGAGAAAATTACATGCATTTTCAGATGAAATCTCTGATTCATAATTAAGAACAGTTATACAGGAAACATTCTAACAATCTATTAAGAAGAACACCTCTTTAAACACTGTGGTACATTCAGGTATTGCCTAAATTGTATCAGTAAAATATTTAGTGTAGATTTGTCCAATATTAACTCTGTAGTGGCAAATTTTAAAGTGCCTCTAAAAACTAGTAAAAAGGAGGTAGAAATAATTACCCTAGCACAAAATAGTGATTTACATAATTCATTGACACTAACACAGTACCAAACAATCTCACACTATCAGTCTACATTTGAACAATGAAATGAGTGAGAAATTAAAGAGTTTACTGTTTTGTATTAGAGATGTTTTGCAACCAAATTAGAATAATCTTTGTCACTATAATAAAAAATACATTTGAGTAGAAACAAATGTTGTGGTAGTGATTTAAAAAAATAAGACCTCTTCTTTGTTTTCTAACTTCCAACCAAAACAACTTCAAATACCCTATCTACTAGAAGTAACTAATTCCCTCATCAGAATTTTTAGCACATAAGGTAGAATTCATAAATTAACTACTCACAGCAAGATGACTTTTTAATCCTTAAAATGAATATTTTATATTAAACATGTTTTTTAGCACTGTTTTTAGTACAATCATGAACTATTCCTATGGTACAAGTGCAAAAACCTTGAACATTCATGACACATCTAATTAGAAGAAAGTAATTAGGATTCTTTTTATTCCCTATTTTCAAAAGAATATTTAGCCATGCTTTGGTAAGATACATTTCTAAGTTTTGATCCCCTCACTACCTAACCTAAAAATTCTCAATAGGTATCCTTTTCTCCTCGCACCACTCTTGCATTTATAAAGTAGACTTTATCAAGATATGACTCCAGGTTTTTAGGGTACTCGTTCCATTTTTCCAGTGACTATATATATATATATATACACACACATATATATACATGGATATCAGAGCTGGTACGATCCAGGCCATAAGATTCCTAAAAAACCTGGATGACAACTTTATGGAACAGGTCCTGAGGCAGCCAACTCAGAAAGATGCCCTTGATCTGCTGCTTGTCAACAGAGAGGACCTTGTGAGCAATGTGGAGATCTGTGGCCGTCTTGGCCACAGTGACCATGAAGTGACTGAATTTAAAACCTCTGTTGACAGGATGAAAAGTGCCAGCAAAATCTCAACTCTGAAAAGTGCCAGCAAAATCTCAACTCTGGACATGGGGAGAGCAGATTTCAGGCTGCTCAGGGAACTAATAAGCAAGGTGCCCTGGGAAAATTTTTTTGCAGGTGCTGGGGTCTGTCAATGCTGGTTGCTTTTCAAACATCACCTCCTAAGGGCACAGGAACTGGCAATTCACAAATGTTGGAAGTCAAGGTGAGGCAGAAGGCCAGCTTGGTTTGAAAAGGAATCTTCTCTTGGAAATAAGGCAAAAAAGGAAGATGTATGCCCAGTGAAAGCAAAGTCAGGTCACATGAGAAGAATACAAAGATGCTCCTTCTAGGGAGAAAATTTGTGTGGCCAAAGCTCAGCTGGCTGGAAATATGGGGGACAATGAAAAGTTTTTTCAAATACATTAATGGGAATAGGCAGTATAAAAATATTGGCCTGTTACAGGATGAGGATGGTCACCTCACAAACATGGATTGAGACAAGGCAGAGGTGTTTAACATTTTCTTTGCCTCTGTCTTCAACATGGATGACAGAACAAGAGGATCTCAGTGCCCTCAGCTGGAAGACTGTGGCTGTGAGAATGATCAACTCCCAGTCGACCCTGAAACTGTGTGGGATCTGCTGCTCCAGCTGGATCCCTACAAATCTATAGGGCCTTGTGGGATTCATCCAAGAATCCTCAGAGAGCTGGCTGATGTCATCACAAAACTTCTATCAATGATTTTTGAGCCATCTTGAAAATCCAGAGAGGTCCAGCTGAGTGGAATCTGGTGAGCATTGTCCTGATTTGCAAGGACACCAGAAACTACAGACCTGGCAGTATCACTTCAGTGCCTGGTAAAGTTATAGAGAAGATTATTCTGGAGGGTATTGTAAAACACCTGAAAGACAACGCTGTCACTGGTCACAACCAGCATGGCTTCAAGAGAGGAAAGTCCTACTTATCAAACCTGATTTTCTTTTACGACAAGGTAACCCACCTAGCTGATCAAGGGAAGACAGTTGATGTTATCTTTTTGGATTTCAGTAAAGCTTTTGATACTGTCTTGTGGGAAGCTGCAGCAGGTCTGCAGATCCCTTGAAAAATTTGACCTTGGCCAGATTGTTGTGTACCCGTGAAGACAACAACTTGCAGAGACTGAGAGAACTCAGGAAAAACACAAGATAAGGAACTTGGATGAGTTTGTACAGAGAAAGACGTTTATAACTGTGGCCAATAGATGACTGTTTGTATGCAATAAGCACCAATAATGTTAGGGCACATATGCTTAAGAATCACATAAAAGTAGATGTGTTAAGAATAAAGATGATCTACCTATGCTGGATCTATGCCTGACGTTTGTGTGTATTGTGCCATGTCCGTCTCAACAACGACACTGTCTCTCAAAGGATCCTTCTGGACAAAATGTCCAGCACAGCTGGATAAACACACCATGTGGTGGGTGAGCAATTGGCTCATGGGTTGAGCACAAAGAGTAATAGGGAATGAGGTATCATCAGACTGGTGACCTGTCACTGGTGGGTTTCACAGGGCTCCTTCTTGGGCCCTGTGCTCTTCAACATCTTCATAAATGACTTGGACAGAAGACTGGAGGGGATACTGAGCAAGTTTGCAGATGGCACAAAACGGGGAGGAGCTGTTGACTCCCTCAAAGGCAGGGATGCCCTGCAGAGAGACCTTGACAGATTAGAGGACTGGGCAGTCACCAACAATATGAAGTTCAACAAGGGAAAGTGCCGATTCTGCACCTGGGATGGGGCAACCCTGGATGTTCGTACAGACTGGGGAATGAGATGCTGGAAAGCAGTGCCATAGAAAGGGACCTGGGGGTCCTGGTTGATGACAAATTGAATATGTGTCAGCAGTGCCCTGGCAGCCAGGAGTGCCAACTGTGTCCTGGGGGGCATCAGGCAAAGCATCACCAGCTGGTCAAGGGAGGTGATTGTCCTGGTCTGCTCTGCATTGGGGCAGCCTCACCTTGAATATTGTGTGCAGTTTTGGGCATCACAATATAAAAAATATATTAAGCTATTAAAGGTGCTTCCAAAGCAGGGAAACAAAGATAGTGAAGGGCCTCGAGGGGAAGCCGTATGAGGAGCAGCTGAGGGCACTTGGTCTGTTCAGCCTGGAGGAGAGGAGACTGACGGGAGACCTCATTGCAGTCACAACTTCCTTGGAGGGGAAGGGGAGCGGAGGGGCAGGCACTGATCTTTTCTCTGCGGTGACCAGTGACAGGACTCAGGGGAATGGCCTGAAGTTGTGTCAGGGCAGGTTTAGATTGGATATTGGGAAAAGGTTCTTGACCCAGAGGGGACTTGAGCACTAAAAGGCTTCCCAGGGAAGTGGTCACAGCACCAAGCCTGACAGAGTTCAAGAAGCTTTTGGACATTGATCTCAGGCACATGGTGTGACTGTGATTCTCTGACTCTTAAGGATAATCCTGTGCAGGGCTAAGAGTTGGACTCGATCCTTGTGGGTCCCTTCCAACTCAGCATAATCTGTGCTATCTATTTATCTAGCACAGAAAAGCACGTATAGCTACAACAGACCACCCCCTCGCTCTGATTTTCTATGAGAAATACGGTATAAAGCCATGTGCTAGATTACTCTTCAATGGAAGAAAAAATAAAAGAAAATACTTCTGCCTCAGGGACCAGTTTCTGTTTGACATCAGCGGAGACAAGGACATCGTCACTCTGTTGGATGCTGGACGTTCTAGGCGTGAGCAAGGTGACAAGTTGTTCTGGGACATTATCTTTGGTGATCTATAAACCAAAACAGTATTTTAAGAGATACAATTGAAGAATGCATAAAACTTCTTATTTGAAGGTAGCAGTATAGTTTCCTGCTACTTCAGTACTGAATCTCATTACCTTCATTACCATTCAGTGTCTGAACTACAATTTTAAAAATAACAATTTGCTATTGCATTACATGGTGGTTTTAGGTTTTTAGTTGCAACTCACAGATGAGATGGAAGTCCTGACTGCTACAGTAAGACCTAAAAATATTAGTTTCTACAGACTTGGTAAGTTTTTATTGCAGCAGAGGAAAGCATTAATATAAACATCTGTAAGTCAGATTTCTAGAACACTATTAAAATGGAATAACCAATAAGCAAACAAAGTTTTGCCATTTGTATATTTTAAGTTACCTCTAAATTCTTAAGGCTCCTTTAGCAAGGATCTATTTTTAAAAAGTGCCATCAGATCCAATTATCTATAGCAAATTAGCAAAGTTCATGGCTTACTCAGAAAACTTCAATCATTAAACTTTACTCCAGTTTTATTCAATCTGCAATTTAATGTAAGAAGTTTGTCCTACAGAATAAGCCATCACTTCCTCATGTTTAAATATAATGTAATAATTAGTTTCTGCTTGAAAACAGAAAATTACACACTGGAGTAGAAAATTGCGTTGAGATCCAGATGACTGCCGGGGGGACTTTGGCGATGGCTCTTCCAGCAAACAAGTTGTCCCATTTGTATTTTCAGAGGTAGCCCAAGAACGCTTTTTCTGTTTGCTGTACTTCCCTGTATGATCAAATTATATTCATTTAGTATATTTGCTAGCTGTAAAGTACATTTACATAACTTAGTTATCATGTAAGTATTCACTATCACATTCATAACTTTACCTGATTTTGCAAAGATACTTCTGCATTCCATGCACTCCCAGTTTTCCTCCCATGACTTCATACATGAACAGGCCAAATGAGTCCCACGAGAACCACAACACTGACAACGTTTTATCTCCCATTTACTAAAATTAAAAACTTCGGTATTTAGAATTATAAGAAAAGTTAAAACAAAGACAATTCAATAGTAAGTGCAATTCAGACACTAAACTAACAAAGCATAATTTTATCAGTCTAGTAGAACTGATTACAATCAAAGGCATCTTTCTTCACATAAGATGTACTCACATCTGGCTGCAATAGGAAAAAAATAAGCTACTCATGTTCCAGCACCTTGCATTGAATGAGGCAATGAGTTAGTGTGCTCCCCTGCCTCGAAGTCAACAGTTTGCAGGCAATATTTTCTCCTCACGTTGCTAGCAGGAAATCTTATGGGTATCCACCGGTCAGCTTGCCCAAATGGTATTTTTTTAAAGGAGAGCTCTACTAGGAAACTTTCAAACTATTGATGTGTTGAGGGATAGACATTTTTAGCAGGGCCTGTTGTGATAGGACAAAGATCCCTTCCAATTCAAAACTTTTTATGATGCTATGACTATTCGTACATTCTGAAGAACTCTTCATTAATGACAGTGTTTAAATATCTGTTAGGTTTTTGTCTAGATTTCTTCAATTTTGCTTAAACATACAATGGAGGAATGTGACTGATTAGTTCAAATATTGGAAGCCTAAAGTACACCTCTTAAAGGCAAAGTAAATCTTGAGATGCACACATACCATGAATGAACCAAGCAATGCATGGTCAAGACCACATAAAGTAAAGCTAATGTCAATAGGGAGCAACCATCACAGCGCTACAGAAACAAGTCTTCAAAGTAGAGGCTCTGACAGCTTTGAGCATACTCATGCCAATGGAAGACAAAAATTTCAGAGGCACAAAAACAAAACAAGAATTCATGCAGAAAATGAACTCATTAAAAAAAAAATTGAGTGGTAGAGCAGAATAAAGCCTTTCACATGATCATTCAAGCCTCTTATTACAATATCAGCAGTATTCTAGCTGCCACTCGCAAGCAGGATAACTTGCAACTAGATTGAGTTTGAGCTTTTACAGAGCTAGTAAATTTTCACTAAAGTCTAGTACTTGAACAATAATTTCTTGTAAAGGCTCTGAGTATTTTAACACATTAAATTGCTGAATTAAACTCAATGAAAGACAACATTCACTTACGCACATGCTCATCTACATGTTATGCTGATGCACAAATTTTACTTCAGCTATGTATCAAATGAGAACAAGGACAAGATAACTGATAATCCTTTAAAATTGGTTTTCTTGGCTTTCATAACCTGATTAGAGAAATTTAGTATTGAAATATGATTATATGGAGTAAAACAAACACTTTATTTAGACACTGTGTTGGCTTCACATTAAAACCTGATGCTTAAAAGTATCAAAACATTTAAAGATCTTATAATAAAAGGCAACAACCAAAACACACTAAAGAACTATTCTATCTTAAGTTATACTTTCCTGCTAAAGGATCATACCTATCAGGTTCATTATAATCTCTTCCTTCCTTGCAGAGACATCTTTTAACATCACAGTGTTGGTAACATTGCAGTAAGTCTTGATATGCATTCTCTTCAAGTTCCCAAGATGCATCCCTATAGACAAGGCAGAAGATTGGATATTAGAACTCTATTTCAGATTGTTGAAATGGGTTACATCGTTTTCCAAATATAGAGTATGTAATAAACACCTGAATATATTTCAACCATGCAATATTTTAAGCAACAGTTAAGACAACCGAGAGGGGAAAGAAAAAAGTCTGGGAACTAAAATAATACTGTAAAATACTGATAGACTTCTGTGTACAGTTACTTTGAAGTATTCATTATTTTTTACATGACCTCAGCGCATGTTTGCTCTGTTTCATATTATTCCACTTTCTCACAGGAAACGTGGATATTTGTTTAGGCAACCTACTCAAGTTACCACTGAAAACGGACTCATGAAAGGCAAACTCAAAATTTTCCAGGCCAGTATGGCAAAGTGCATTTAATATTTTGACTCCTCTTCCTCTCAAAAATCTTGAGCTTCTGTTTCAAGAGACTAATAGTTATAAAAGAATAATATTTCTAACAAAGAAACATCATCCTGATCACTTTCTGTCGTATTTTCAACCTCATCAAGTGGAGGAACATCTCCTTAGCAATACACCTTGGCAGAAGATAGAAGCTGTATGGCAGAGTAATCAGTCAATTACAATTCTGTCTGGATAGAAATTCAGTAAATTGAAAAACCTGGGCACAGAAAGCACACTTCTGAGCAACCTCTATGTTAAGGCAAAGTTTTTGTATTAAGAAGTGCTTTCATCTTTTAATTGGATTTCTAGTTGAATCATGGCATTAAAAATAACTTTTCAGAGATTCCTGTTTTGAGATAATCTGACCGTTGCCAATTTTTATGCATAACTAAAAGGAAACAGGCTACTCCTTACCAAAATGAAGAATTCTACTACTGAAGGTAGAACTAAAGTTTCACATATTAATAGCTGCAGTTCTACAGAGTAAATCAAAAATGTTTTTAACATCCTATCAAAGTTTCTGTAGAAGAGTGATTATGTACAAAATTACTTACCTTTCTGGAATATATATGCCCATTCTCAACATTTCTTTCTGAAATTTGTCCTTGTTATTACACACTGTGCACCTAAAGAAAAATATCCCAGCACTCAAAGCTTGATACTGTGTCAAGAAAAAAAAACACAACAAAAAAACCATCCTTAAGACTCCAATAAATACTGTCTTAATATCAGTAATCATTAGATTCAAGGATGCTATCCTGACATGGATGTTAAAGCTGACATCAATCAAGATGTCACTTGACATCGATGCAAATGGTAAGCATTTTCTCTTCTTTTAAAGGAAAGAGATCACATGATAGAATAAGGTTCATAAACAAAAGCACAATCCTTTTCAAGTGAACTTCTCCAGAGCCACAATAAATTTACAAAATGTACATTTTAACTTTTTCTAGCTCTGGGCTTAGGCAAATAGAACTGATGGTGGACAAATGACACTTTTAGCGTTCTGATTCTGCACATGACGACCCACAAGAAAGCAACTATCTAGGCTGAACCTCAGTTCTGAAAAATATGTCTGAAGGTATGAAGTGTGTATCCCACATACAGAAATTCTGGGGCAAGGGGAAGAAAAATAGCACTAATAAACCAAAATCCTTTTGTCTCTGTAACAAAATTTTAGAATTGTCCTTCTAACCCAATATATTTCTGTACCAACTACCTCCCTTAACACTACCCAATTTCACACAATTTTAAGCAACTGTTCCATTATTCTTAAATAGAAAAAAAAACGTGATCTCCATGGATGCAAAAAGATGCAAAAAAGTTACCTGCAGGCATTCTCGATGAAACCAAGCATTTTTGCAGCAAGGACCTTTCAATACAGTGTACGCTGGAAGATGATCAACCAAATCCAGGCATATTGTACACTGTGAAGCTCCTCCAGATTCCTTATCCATAAGAGTTTGAACCGGTTTATGTTCCCAACAGTAAGATCTAAAAATAATAATTTATGGTTCCCCTGTCAATACAACATAAATTTCTTAATAGCAGCTTGTACGGTGCTGTGTTTTGAATTTGTGATGAAAACACTGTTGATAGTACAGGGATGTTTTAAGTACTGCTAAGCAATGCTGGTGCAGAGTCCAGACATGTTCTGTTTCTCACACTGCCCCACCAACAAGCAGGCGGGGAAAGAGAGCACAAGGAACTGTAAGGGAATACAGTCAGAACATATGACCCCAACTGACCAAAGGGATACTCCATACCATGACATCAAGCTCAGCAATAAAACTGGGGGAAAAATGGAGGAAGAGGAGACATTAATTGCTTCATACGATGAAACCCTACATTCCTGGGGATGGTTGAACACCTGTCTGCGGATGGGAAGTGGTGAATGAATTCCTTTTGTTGCTTTGCTTGTGCACAGCTTTTGCTTTTCTTAAACTTTTTTTCTCTCAACACAAGAATTTTCTTGCTTTTACCTTTCTAAATCTCTCCCTGAACCTGCTGGGGGTAGTGAGCAAACAACTGTGTGGTGCTCTTCTGCCTGTCTGACTTAAACCACAACACACATAAACAAACTATATATCTAACAGAGCAAGTCAATAGAATGATAGTAAGGAAGAATCATGTTGCAAACTAAGGCTCTGTAAATTTCAGAGATCATATACATATATATGATATGTATATATATACACAACTGTATATATCCTATACAATTTCAGAGTCCTTTCTCTCAAAACTTCTTCTGGTCCAAATACTGATCTTCTTATATTTCAATGTTACCATGACATTAAAGAAGAAATTTTGAGTTTGCATACTGATTCAGCAGTCTAGATAGCGTGATAAATTTTATAATTTAGCAAATTTTCAAAGACATAAGACATCCAAGAAGTGCAGCTCTAGAAGAAACTTTTCTGAAACTGCACTATCTTTACATGTGTGTGATGTAATGTAAGTTGTTTAAGTTAAAGGACCTGCCAGAGTTGAATCCATCCACCCTGCAAATTCAATTCACAGCAGGCAGAATAATGCACTTGAGTATTTTGACTACAGCCAAGATGCTTGACATAGCAAAATCAAACATTTTTTAGACATTTGATATTACATCTCTTCTTCCTGCAGTCCATCTTCACTAAGCTTTGAAACACAACAGAATGGCGTACAGTGTGTTTTGACTGCTGAGAGACATAGGTAGCCAAACCTCCACCATTTCAACAAAGGCACAGGAGACAGGCAAACAAAAAATCAAAATCAATCATTATGCAGTTTATTTCAGGGTTTAGAATTTAATGATCAATTTTATAAACAATTCAACTACTTGTAGAAGCATTAAGTTATATATTTTAAAGTGTTGAGAATTTAGTATATAGGTGCTAGGTATGCAATATAACTGTTTGGCCCTTCTGTCTTCCACAAATACAGTATTTTTTTCCTAGATAACCCAGTGTCATTTATAATTAACAGCCTATTCAATAACAAGCCATGAAAAAAACCAAATCATCTCAAAAAAACCAAATCATCTCCTATATAAATATAATGAATTGAAAATGGAAAAGCAACAAAACCCCAAAGCTCACCTGAAGTCTTCCATGAACTGGAAAATACATTCCCTTTGTATCCCACACGGAAAATGGTAACTTCGTTTGCATTTGGGAGCTACACATCCAATCGAAGCACCCTTTTTCTTACAGATATTACATGTCTAAAAATAATTTTAGAAATAACAGAATATTAACATCTAAAGTCTAAGTAAAATTACAGGAATTAAACCAATAGAAAAATTATAAAAAGTGTGCAAGACAATATCAGCTAATAGATTATAACTATGACAAGACTACTGTGGTTTAGCACTGTTTCAAAGAGTAAATATGTATAGTTATTTCAGACTTCATGTATTGGTTTATATGCATATTGTCTTGTGACACATAAGGTAAAATACAAGTTATTTTACCAGTACCTATAGTTTAGTTCCATCTAAAAAATTATATACTGCCAGCTTGAGGCTCAGCACAGTGTTATGAGGTATTATGAAACTGTAATTCGCTCTTCTTCATTTATCTGCAACACAGAGGGAATAAAAATATTTGCAAACTTTAGACACCCAGAAAAGCTGACTTTAGTTGCAGCATGGACTGTGGTAGTGCATCCCCATTCTGGCCACACTGTGATCTGAGAAATGCTCTTTAGGCCTTGGCCTTGATAAACTGCACCTGGACTAAATCTCTCTTGAGCTTATCAGAAACACTGCTCTCAGAAACTAACACGCATCTAATGAGCCTCCATTTTTTAACTAGCAGCTTTGGAAACTTATTTTTCTTGCCTGGGTAGCAACCCAAGAGGAATAATACTTTTGTTACTGAACCTTCAAAGAAAGTTACTGACTTGAATTGCCGCCAGGATGGAAAATTACTATGACTAAAGCCCACCCTCTTGTGACCCTGTAAAGGATGGTCCAAAGTGAGACCCTTCGAACTCTTGATTCTGAGAAGATAAGAGGTTAATGTGTATGCCTCAAACACTAATAACTGTATGGCTACAGAGCCAACCAAAGACTATTAGAAATAGAAGACAAGAGTTGTTGGTAATAACCAAGGACTATTGATATTAACATGGTGTAAGAAAAAGATTTGGCTGGAAAAGGGAGGCCAAGCAGAGATAGGGCAACTCTTTTCCATAAGGAAGAACCACAGTATTGTACAGTGCAAGCACAGTAATGAGTGGTGGGAAGTGGGCATGGACTACAGCCTCAGATTAAGACCAAAGACCCCAAAGCCCTCTGACCCATTTCCAGAAAGGCCTGAAAGAACGGACGGCACATGATAAATAATTTACATAGAAAGCAAGAAATTTATCTTTGGGGCAGAGAAATCCATCTTTCTGGTAGAGAAACCTGTCCATAAAAAGTAGCCCCCCTCCCCAGCCCAGACAGTGCCCCCCAGGACATTGCTTCAACTGGACTGACAAAGCAGGATCAACACTTATCACTGGCATAGAAGCTGAAACCAGGATTGACATCCCATCAGCTGGATTGATGCTGAAACCAGGACTATCTTTCTGTATTTTCTTCTCTCTTTCTTTAATCCTCTGATTCTCTCTCTTTTTCTTCTTTTCTTTCTTTAATTCATCTTTCCATCTTCAATTTCTCTCTTCCTTTACACCCTACCCCTTTGTTCAAATCTCACTGCTGTGTGCTAATATAGTAGGTCAAGGACTAACATACCAATTCCCATTCCAAGTATGTAATTTACTAATAAAACTTTCCAGTTGTTTGCGGACCCTCTGACTTTTTTTATTCTTCCCTTTGCCCAACAAACATTTAAGAATCAGGCTCTTCCTTCCCCTTCAGGGTGAGTTGTCATAACTTCTGCAGGTTTTATTTTCCCCTAGTGGCTTCCACGAACCCAATATGCATGTTACTTAAACGTAAAATTCAGATTCTTGAATGTGTGCTCAGCACACTGTCCACTGGAGAAAGAAAACAAAAACCCCACAAACAATACTAAGTGCACTTAAAAGTTACTTTTTCCCTTTAGATGATACCAAAGACATAATTCTTACCAGTTTTGCAGCTCTATTTACTTCTTTTCTAATATCTGTGATTAAGAATCCATATACACCTTCATCTTCTTCCCCTCTCTGCCAAATGCCACTTGACATCAACTACAAAAACAAATTAAGTATTAAAAAAATTCAGTATTTAAGTATTTATACCTAGAGATTTAAAATTATGTACACTGTGCTTGTCAAGTAAGAGAGAAGTTTAGTGTAACAAAGCTTGTATACAAACATTTTAATGATTAAAAAACTGATTCAAAACATCTACATATTTCTGCCTGATATGACAGTAGGGAATAGTAACCAGTAACATGAAAATAAATATTTCATAACATCAAAGTACTGTGTAATACTGTAGAGCCCAAGATAGTGTATTCTGCCTTCCTTTCTAAAGTATACAGACTATTCAGATAATTGTCAAACAATTACTTTTAGTATATTTCAGAGGAAGTAAAATTAAATTAGCTTAGTTAATATGAATGACAATTGTGATGTGGAGATAATGAAGCACAGTAGGAAGTAACTGTACTGAAGTGCCACCTAAGAGGAAAAGTAATTCGCTTTAGAGGAGATTTAAAATAAACACAGAATCAAGTAACCAGGCAAATCAAAAGAGCTTGATGATAATTTAGAACAAAGTTAGTTAGGTAGCCACATCACAATCTTCAAATAACTAAACAGTTTCACACCTTGATGCCTTCTATATTCTTTACAACATCATTTTATAATTTCAATATAGCACCATTTTAAATACAGTTTTATCATTATTTTAGTCAAATAAATGTAAAATTATATACCAAAGCCAATTAAACATATTTTTCCAACTGTGAGAATTTGGCAAAGAAAAATGAAACTAGCGTCTTTCTAGAACTCTTTTCTTATATAACATACACCATATTTAAGTAAATTTACAGGGGTTTTTTTGCTTGCTTTTAAAAGTAGAGACAAAAACAGTAAGAGATACTGTGATGAGCTTCCTGCAGTTAAAATATCTTATAAATCATAAGGCTCAGTATTGCAAGCATGCCCTTTCCTAGCTGTTCTGCTCTATCAGCATAGGACTTCTTCCTATCATTTCATATGGCCTTATATATGAGACAAAAGTATTGCAAACAGACCTGTATTTCCCTCCAATGCTTAAAATTTGTTTAAGAAAATAAAATTCTACCTTTATGTAACTTCAGAAAGCCTCCACTCTCCTTAGGCTTTAAAGGATTCAGGATCCAATCTATTGCCATCTGCAATCCACACTCTTTAAAGAACTTGTTGAGAAAACATACCCCCCAAATTATTCCTGATACTCTTCAGACTTTTTTCAAACTTGGGGAAAAAATTCAAACAGCATTTATTAACAAACAAAAAACTTGTCTTTTTTTTGCCTTTTTTTTTTTTAATTTTAAAGACCTGCAAAAATTTAGAATTTGAGAGGTAGTTGAAGTGTACCTTTAAGAATATGAATCTTGAAAAATGTCAAGTGTGATAAATAATCTATTCAACACCAATTTATATTCATAGCTTTGTTTAAATTACAAACTTTTAATATTAGAGACATTGTAGCAATATAATCAGTAGGGTACATATTACTTAACTGAGAAGTAGGATTATTGAGTGTTATAATGTTCTGTGTAACCTCAGAGAATAGTTTACGGCCAAACAAGAACTAAACGAGAAAAAAGACCTTTCTCTACCCTTTTCCACAAGAGGTGAAATTTTCACATTCCAAATTTTGAAGCTACACTTTTCTTATAGAAGGGAATATGTAGGTGCAAACTGTTCCCTTCCTCTTAACATGCACCTTCACTGCTATATGCTAGGATAGGTTGGGAGAATTAATGAAACAATTAATTTAAATGGACCATGAACAGAATTTAGCTTTGCATAAAGACTTTTTGGGATTTACTTATTTCATCTGCTTCACCTGACAAGTACAAGCCTTCAAGGAAATGAATTAAAGCTCACAGTTCAAGATTTTAAACAGTTAAAATGACTGAAGAGGTTATTACTATTAAATACTTGTTGCACCTTTTTTTCCCCAGATAAACCAGAAAACAACATCAACACCACAAACTTACCAAACAGTAATAATGAACAGTGAGGTTGTATTCAACATAGGTTTTTTTTTCTCCATACTTTTCAGGGCAGTCATCTGTCCTTCCACAGAGAACGCAGACTAAAATAGAGAATAATGTTTATAATCACAGTGAATGCACTGGAATTACTATAGAGCAGTAGCTTTTATCTCTTTTAATCACATGCATCTTCAAGTAGATTACTGGATAAAGGACAGTATATAACCCTTTTCTTAATTTTGAATTTTATAGTAGATACAGGACAGGGTACTATTTTTTCCTTGTCTAGTTACTAAAAAGAAAATACATCACCAGCCTGCTGATTCAGGAGAGGTCTATGAGCCAAGCTAAATGCACAAGCAGACTGTGCTCCCAACTGAAATGTTCTTCTCCAAACACCCAAAGATGATTATCAAATGGCCAAGAGTCCGTGTGTGTGTGAAATATGTCATCTAATTGCTTTTAGTATTGTACATAGTCATCATATTAGAATCCATGAATTGACTAAACCATTTCTTTGTCTACCTATGTGATAACCTTGGTGAAAAGCATGTGAATGGTACCCTGACAATGCCATGTCATATGCTATCACTGCTTTTAAAACATTCAAGGCTTTGAGACATTGGAATTAACTAGAATCTTGGGTATTTCCCACTTACTGAAGTTCCTAGCCCACTAATGTAGTTCCGCAGACATTTAACAGCCTCCCTTTAATTCCCAATAGATATATAAAACATAGATGTACAATATTCTAACAGCAAGAACAGTCATAATAGCGACAAGAATAGGGGCACTGCTTCAGTCTAAGAAAGTCCTGAATGGTACATCTCAAACACAGCTCTGTGTGATTTGGCAGCTGAATTCACAAGGTTACTTTCTTAAAACATCTGCAGAAAATACTGTTTTAAAATATTCCAATTACAGCAAACAAATCCAACAATGTTTTTAAGTTATTTCTTTTTAATTTCTTGAGACAAGTGGTTTCAACACAGTTTCACAGAATTGAAAGGGACCTCTGGAGATCATCCAGTGCAATCCCCCTGTCAAGCCAGGGTCACCTAGAGCAGGTGACACGGGAACGTGTGGAGGTGGGGCTTGAATGCCTCCAGAGAGGGAGACTCCACAACCTCCCTGGAAACCTGTTCTGGTGCTCTGCCACTCTCAATGAAAACTTCTTCTTCATGTTGAGGTGGAACTTCCTGTGCTTTTGTTTATGGCCATTACCCCTTGTCCTGTCACTGGGAACCACTGCGAAGAGTCTGGCACCTGCCTTTGAGATATTCGTATTTATTAATGAGATCCCCTCTCAATCTTCAGTTCTCCAGACTAAACAGGCCCAGCTGCCACAGTCTCCCAAGAGATGCTCCAGACCCCATATCATCTTTGTGGCCCTCTGCTGAACCTTCTCCCATAGGTCCTTGTCTTTCTTGTACTGAGGAGGCCAGAACTGGACACAGAAATTTGATTACTGAAAATGCACCTGTTCTTTGAATCCAAATAAAACCAGTTATAACTAGCATTATATATACAGATTAAATATTTCTGAAACTATTTAACAAAAACTTTACTTACATGTGCTTTGAGTGTCAAAATTACTTGGTTTACTCATCCTGAATTCTTCTGGCTGTCTGCCACGAGAAAGAAAGGAGGTCTTAAATATATCCAGTGCATTAATGACCATTATATACAGCTTTTAACTTTTATTTAAAATTGAAAAAACAAGAGCATAAACTCAGTAAACTAAACCCAGGAATTATAATAAAAGAACTTGACTGTTATCGTGAGAGACGGGTTCAGAAAGCAGGATGCAAATGGACTAGGAATATTTTTTCTGGGCAACGAAACATATAGCAACTTTTAAATATTCCTCCAAACTAACGAACAATATATTTTAATTTTGAAAGAGGAAAATAAAGTCCAATGCAACAGCTCATTATGTACAAACATAATTGTACAGAAGAGTTCTTACTGATTTTAAGCATCAAAAATGATGGTCTGAGGAGAACCTATGCAGTAGCTGCAACTTCTGCTTAAATATTGTACTAACATGGAAAACTTGGAAACAAAAAAACCTTTGTAGGGTAGTGACATAACTATAAATATAGTCTCCACTGTTTGGAGAAAATGCAGAATCCTGGCCTAGTCAAAGAAATCCTGATCCACAAAAAAGCCAAAGAAAGAAACATCAAAAAAAGTGAGGAATCCAAAACTGGGATATGCATACAAGGGAATTTACATGCCTTAGAACTATCTATTTAACATTTTGGAGTGGAGAATAATTTATTTAAAACCACCAACCTAACTCGCATTTCTTTCAAATATCACATGAGCTGCCCTTTACTGTGAGCCATGCCATGCATCCTAGACCATCTTGGAAAAACAAAAAGATAAAAGAAAATCCCATTTTTTCTTCACTGCAGCACTGAGATGATCATTCTTTCTCAAAAACCTTCTAGGAACATATGTGCAGAGCTTTGACTTGCCTTCCCTTAGGAAGCTGAACGCACTAACCAAGTTCCACAAACCAAGAATCATGGGTGATTGCCCGCAGATCCATGCATGATCTCACGTAGGCACACAACTCTCTCCTCACCAGGCTGAAATGAACAGGAAAGAAGCCGGTAACAAATCCAAGGTCCACACCCAAAGCCTGACAGACTCGGTGGTCTGGTATTTAGTTTTGATGACTGCCAGGGATCACCTTCAGCAATAAACCTCAGCCTAATCCAAAATAAAGTACTGCAGCCATTTTACTGGAGTTTTAGAATAGGAGGTGTATTAAGAAAGAAAGATAAATAAAAGGGAGGCAGAAGTCTCAGGCATAAGGCAACTACTCTATGCCATTGCACTTTTAGAGGACCAGAGTAGTTGTACACAAAAGACCTTTGCCAGACAACGGTCTAAAAAGAAAACAAACCAAAAAGCACCACAACCAACTTAGGAAAAGAGGCTCCTAAAAATATCGCACTGACAGTAAGACGAAATAACCGATCACAGTTTTCACAGAAACACACTTCCCTCTTTCTAAATTGCAAAGGAATAAACATACTTAGTCAGCTACAGAGGGAGTAAAAGACAAGCACAAAGCTCACACAGGTTCCCTTTCTTAGGGATTTCCCCAGGATGGTCACTGTCAGTTTCACAGTCCTCGAAATTCTACGGTAATACAAAAAAACATATCTGTATTTGACCACGCAAGACCAGATTTTGTTGTAAAAAGCCTTACCAGGTGGAAAAAGCACATATGTGGCTGGAGACAAGAAAACCACCTTCCTTGGCTCCAGCAAAACGGGGGTGGGGAATCGCTATACCACCCCTACCCGCAATTCTTTCTACTTCTCTCGAATTCTTTCAGGGAAATGACCACGAAGTTCAAATTTACAAGCTAAGAGATAGGCGAGAACAACACTGAGGGCCCTGCACAGGCACTACAGGGCTTCCCACAGGAACAATGCCATTCCGCACCAGCCTGTTTGGAAGGCGAGAACGAACACATTGTCGCCAGTGCCTATAAAAACAGTGTAACTGGAATGTAACTACTTTGCCTAACGAAGCTAGAAAAGTCCTCAGGATGGGTATTTAGGTTTTGCTAAATCCTGTAACTCTTAACTGCTCCGGGGCTTAAGGTGCTTGAAAGCTTTTAATTACACTATGGAAAAAGACAAAAAACAAACCAAAACACTCCCACGAGGGACGGTCTGGGGCACACGTGGCATCCCCAGCGCAGGAACAAAGGAACTCTCCCGGCGCCCGACTTTACACACGGCGGGCCCTCCAGCTCACCCCCCGGTTACTGCCCGGCGCCGTGTCCCGGGACAGACCCGTCCTCCGATCCCGGGACAGACCCGTCCTCCGATCCCGGGACAGACCCGTCCTCCGATCCCGGGACAGACCCGTCCCCCCGCACGCCGGGACAGACCCGTCCCCCCGCACGCCGGCCTGTCCCGAGCATCCCCGGCCGGGGCTGAGCCGCGACCTCCGGCCCGCCCGGAGCCCGCAGAGCCGCGGCAGGTCCTGCCAGCGACCCCGGCCCGCGGCTGCAGGGCCGATCTCCCCGGCACGCCGCTCTCCAGTCTCTCCCCGCAGCAGCGTGCCGGGAGCGGGGAGACGCTCTCTCCGGCTCGCTGTGAGCGGCGGGGCCGGCCGGGCTGCCCGGGGGGGGCTCGGGGGGGCCGGGCTGCGGGGTCGGGGTCTCGGGGGCCGCGCGCGCGCGCACACTCACCCACCCGCCGCCGCCGCGCGCCAACCGACGGCCGATTCAAACGGTAACATCCGCCGCGCGCCGGAAGCGGGGCCGGCCCCGCCCCCGCGGGGGAGCCGGGCGGGCCCGGGGCGGGCCCAGCGGTGGTCACCGGGGAGATCCGCTTGCGTTTTATTGGTGCTACCTTGGGCAGCTTGTTCTCACGGGGCCTACGCCGTCCCAGCGTAAGGCAACAGTGCACGCCCGCCTTTCCCATAGCTGATAGGAAACACACGTGGACACAGCGGCATTTCACAGAATTTCGCAGAAATTGCTGGGCTGGCAAGGACCCACAAGGATCAGTCATCGAGTCCAGCTCCAGTGGGTGGCCACTGTACGGGGATCAAACCCACAACCCTGGCGTTATTATCACCGTGCTCCGGCCAGCTGAGCTAATCTCAGGGTCACTTGACGCAGTACAGTGGGATTTCTCCACTAAAGCGCTGCATTTGGTGTTTGTGCTCGCGTTTTGCCGCCCGGTGGGGCGCTGCCTGCCCGGGGAGCTGGTTCCGGCGGCCCTGGGCGCAGGCAGCGCTCCGTGCCCGTCCGTGCCCGTCCGTGCCAGCCGTGCGGCGGGGCGGGAATGCGGGGCGGGAATGCGGGGCGGGGCTCCGGCGCACAGCCCCAGCCGCGGGGCAGCGCCCGCAGCAGATCCCCCGCCTCGCCCAGCCGGGGCTCCAGGGCCTGGCGCAGACCTCTGTCCCGCTGGCACCTTGGCTCTTGAGCCCGCAGTCTCTGCGGGGCCCCCAGACCCAAGCTCGACCCAGGTCTTGGCTACTTACCCTGCTGACCGGCTGCCTCGGCTGGAAGTTCGCTAGCGGCATACACGGGCAGGACACAGAGCTTACCTGGGAACGTGGCTTATCTGGGACTTGGCGGCAAGTGTGCTGACCAGCAGCTTGTTTTCCTACAGCTGGCTCCATTGTCCCACTGCCCCTCTGTTTTCCTGTGCTTGTTCATCCACAGTGTACCTGCATCACACTTGTTCCTCTAAACATCCCATAACGCACTTTGCACAATCATACAAACACCCTAAAATACCCCAACGTGAGTTTCCTGAGAAACTTCCAGTAATTTTCTTTCTCGCTCATCAGTTAGAAAATTCCAGTTTAATCTCCAGACTGAGTGGTTCCTTCAATGGCCCATCAGTGGCCCGAGATTCCTGGTCTTTGTCATTTGTCGCTGTTACCTCCTGGGTTTGTATATCTTGGGGCTTAGCTACTTCTGTGTGTTGCCCAAGTCTTGCACGTTA
Source organism: Xenops minutus (assembly GCA_035221455.1). Classification (NCBI taxonomy): domain Eukaryota; kingdom Metazoa; phylum Chordata; class Aves; order Passeriformes; family Furnariidae; genus Xenops; species Xenops minutus. Next base: position 35,601,097 of record JAWWEE010000158.1, on the reverse strand, counting down.
AACAGCTGTTGATACCCTTGCAGTACACACTTCTGGAAAAAAAAAAAAAGAAAAGAGAAAAGAAAAAAAGAAGGATATCTATGGATGTGAAACAGAATGAAAGGTAGAGATAGACAATTCTACATAATTATTTGCTTGTAAGAAAAAAGAGAAGATTTTTAAGAAATTACATTGGTTTTCCTAAATGTTCCTCAGTATGTTGGGTGTTCCATTTTATTCAATAATCGACAACCTACCTGCCATATGAAAATTCCAGAATAGCTTCTATTCTATGTATATTCAACTGTGTATTTTCAAGAAGTGTAGAATACCATTCTTGTCTGTATGCTCTCTGGCTTGCTGACTGTTCTAATGCAAAAATGAAATTGTCACACTGCCAGTGGGAATGACAAGCCTAATGTTGTCTTTTGAGAGTCTGACCCCAGCCTGCCACATTCTGGATAACTGTCCAAAGTAATGTTCTACTGAATAAAGAATGTTGCTGTTATTATCCTACCTCCATATTTTTTAATATATACTATTATTTCCTTGCTGTATGCAGCTACAGCTGTATGCTGTAATACTGAATATTTAATTTTGGTTCAGCTGTTCTGTTAGATATATAAAAATAATTATTCTCAGAAAAAACCTGAACGTTTTTGTTTTCTTTCAGTCTTTATCAGTCATTCAGGTAGTCCTATACAGAAGGGAGGAAAAGCTCTAAAGGAAGAATTAACATTTGAATGTATCTGTGTGTTTTCCTGGGGTTTATGGAATTTTATTTTTTTATTTAATGAGACAACCTAAAACATTTTTCTATATTTATGTAAAACTCTGACAGGCAGTATGTCTTCCTCTAAACATCTGAAGTATGATAGGCTGTCTAAAACTCCAAATCACATGTGGACATAGTCAGTCCTGGCATGGCTTATAAAGTTTTTAGGACCTATCCATGATGGCAGCATGTTATACTCAATTTGCATGATTATATATTAATAATAATTTTTTTAATAAAGGAAAAACTAATAAAGTCCTTATTCTTTAATAGTTTTTAGAAGAAAGATGGCCAGATTACCTTAAAATTTTTTATATACATATATATTTTTAAATAATGGACATTCGTTCTTTTGTTCTCACATAACCCTTTGAAAAGTACTAGCTCACTCATTATTTACCACAAAACACAAGTGTTTTTTTTCGTAGTTCTCCCCTATTGTATTTTCTGGTTCTTGTTTGAATGTTTTGATATGAAGTCGTTTCTGAATTTTCTCGGTGTTTTTTGAGCTCAAACACACCATCTCTTGACAGCAGAAATTTCCTCACAAAACAGCAATTTCAGGTCTCCTAGTACTGGGTTGCTCTGATAATAAGCAGATATGTGAGCAGCAGTGGTTAGGGGTGACATTTCTCCTGCTGTGAGACTGTGGGACTTCACCCTGCAGGGCTCCTCTGCTGCCTGCATTGCTGCGTTCATTCCGGGTCAGGAGCTTAATGTGCCTGTACAAGTGCAAAATCACTGTGCCACTCCTCAGCTTTTCAGGCGGGAGAGAAGCTAAACTGCTTACAATTTTTCCTTCCCAAGCTAAAAGTTTAAATGGTGCTTCTCTTTTGATGTATCTGGACACTGTGATCCATGGTCAGCGCTCTGCCCAGGGCAATTCCGTTGCATAGATGGACCCAGGGGGGAATAACTGCGATATCGAGGTGAAAGTGATTGCACACACTGTATCAGTTATCCTTCCTGAAGCTGACAAAGCACTTAAAATTATCTTTCTACATCTGATGACCAGTTGTAGTTTATATCTCTGTTTCTTTACTTGATAGTTTATTGAGGTTTTTAGGGTCATTACAAAAACTTAAAAAGTTTTTCCTTTTTCAAACTGCAGAATCAGAAAAAACTTCCACTGCTCCCAATCCAAATGAACATCAAGCCTGCAGATGCAAATGTGGTGTTTTACTTGAATACTTCATGTTTTGTTTTATGTTTGAAAGTTGTATTTAAATGTCAGCTAATACTTATCTTGCAGAAAGCATTTTGTAGAGTCACTGATTGCAGATTGTGGGTGATGCTGATGATACTTCATGAACTATTTGATTAAGATGCAAATAGCCAGCCACATCTTTTCCAGGAGTAAGATACATCCTGTATTTTAAAGGACACTGCTAGGTCTTAAAGAGAGGTGGTCTTGTATAGCTTTGTCAGCTCCCTGAATTAGTTTCTGTAAAGAGAAATACTTTTGGTCCAGAGGCTTACAAAATATTCCAAAAGAACATTGTATCTTATTTTGCAGAGTAAGTGGCTTTAGGGAAAATAGTTCAGGAAACGTTTTCATATTCTACTGACACTTAGTTCTTTGCAAGTTGAAGTCTTCCAGGATTTCTTAAACCTTTAAAACAGGTTAATGTTTCTTGAGATGATTGTTTGAGCATACAAATATTTAACAAAATTTAGGAGATAGGTAGTCTTACTTATGAAATTCCAAGAATTTTAACTAAAAAGGTTAAGTAGAATACAAAACATTTTCTTTGAGCATTTAAATACTTATTTTAAAGGTAGGCAGGGCTTGTTCTTTTAAGGGCTGGTATTTTCTGTTTAGTTTATTGTGGAAATCTTGCATGTTTTATAAATAAGCAGAAGTAGGCAAACAGCTGAAATCTGCTGAACCAAAAGTATTTCAAAGTCAGATAGACTGTAGTCAGCTTATTAATGCAGTAATAACTAAACAAGTTCATGTCAGTGCAGAGTGAAACAGAGTGAAACAGCCATCCAAGAAGACTCAGATGAGGGAGCAGTCAGTGGGCACAGAAATCAGTCAAAATTCAAACCTTGAAATTAAAAGTGTACATTAAATGATTTTTTTTTTTTTTTTTAATTTACAGAAAGTTTTTGTCTGTGTCCTCCTTAGTATGTTACTTCTGCCAAAAACTCATGTAGAGCCCTACTGGAGAGCTGATTAGTTCTAGTTTTTCTTTCTCAATAGATTAGGACTTATTATTCTTCTGCTGATCTTCAATGAGAATATCAGAAAGCACCCCAGATTTTGGAAAGCATGGAAGCATTTCGAAGCACATCCCTGAATTGTCAGGGCTAACCATCATTCAGAGTTGACTCTAAATTCCTTTCACTTAATATCCACTCAGCTATAGTTTCCTTTTATACTGATGTTCTGAACATCATTCACAACTAGGATGGTTAAGTTCCTCATAATTTTTACAGACACAAGGACAAATCTCCACACACCAAAAAGGAATCTGCCCTGACAAAATTAGTTATTTGTTTTTTTAAAATACATGGTTTTTTAAACCTGTTGTGTTTAACTGTGACAATGAAGATGCTAATTTTGCCTTCGTGGGCAATGGTGGATCATCCTTCAGCACACCCTGCAAATATTTTGTTTTCATCAGACCCAGAAAAGACAGAAATACCGATCCAGAGTACAGTAATGGTCCTGTGCAGTGCAAATGCCATTGAATTACACATGAATAAAGATCCCAGCTCCAAGATCTAGAATGCCCAAGGCTACTTTCTTGATTTGTAACACTTCATGTCTTTTAAAAAGATTTAGATGCTAATATAGGACTTTCATCACAAAAGATTAGTTCTGGGGTCTGACGGAAGAAAAATGGTGATGGTCTCACTGGCCTCTCTGCTGTTGTATTTCACTTCAGTATATATTGCATTTGCACTGTCAGGTTGTGGAGGGAGTTGGCGGGGGCGTGGTGCTGCAGGAGTGGCTTCTGTGAGAAGCTGCCAGAAGATGCCCCCATGTCCAACAGAGCCAGTGCCAGCCAGCTCCAAGCAGGGACCTGCAGACCTGTGGAGAGGGTGTTGCCAATTTTAGGAGCTCTCTAAATACAGACATAGATTCTAGGTTAGAACGGAGATGTTTATTCTGTGCAGGGTGCAAGGCAGAGGTTTCCACAAATCAAGCACACCACTTATCAAAACATTTTAATATTTATACATCTTAACAAATGAAGGCATTATTGTTCATTGGGTGTAAGTTACATAATTCGCGTATAAATTAGTATTCTATCTTCTATTGGTTAATGATTCGCTTCTCATGCTAATTAGCCCACATACTGAGTCTTTCTCTTCTTTTGAGTTGGTGGATTTCTTGAGTCGTTGGACTGTGAGTTCCTGATTGTGATCTTCACTTGCTGGAATTGCCTTTTGCCCAGTTGGAGCTGATTTCAGCACAGTTGCTGAGTTGGCTTTATTAGTCTCTTCCTTATCTTGGGAGTTCTGACAAACGCCCTTGTGGCCTGTAAATTCTGCATTGTTTGTGTCTGCTCTCAGTGGTACACTCTTCTTGCCAAACTTTGTTAATCTCCTCCTAGGTTTGAGATCATTGAAGCACATCCAGCCCTAAACCTTAACAAGGCCAACAAGCACCTTGTCTAACACCTGGACATCACTTAGAGCTTGCTTATCAGCTGCTATCTGATTCAAGGATTAAATCTCCTTTCTTGTTGATTAAGGTTGAAAGTATATAAAGGCGAGACATTAAAGAACATGCTTTTTAAAGAAAATTTTTACATATTCAGCATTTTGCAACAATAAGACAGGACCCTGTTTCATAATCCCCTTCTCATTGCCTGTAATTCTCTGGGCAAAGTGTTAACTATTTCTGACTCTTAAAATATTAGCATCAAGAGGAGCCCATGCTAGAGCAGGCTTCCTGTTAGGACTTGTGACCTATGGGGGATCCGCTCTGGGGCAGGCAGTTTGTGAAGAGCTGGATGCCATGGCAAGGACTCACACTGGAGAAGTTTGTGGAGGACTATCTCCCGTGGGAGGGACCCCACACTAGAGTAGGGGAAGGACTCCTTTGTGATTGAGCAGCAGTAGAAACAATGTGTGATGAACTGACTGTAACCTCCATTCCCTGTCTCCCTGAGCCACTGAGCAGGGAGGGGCTGGGAGGGGCAAGGGAGAGAATGTAGAGCCTTGAAGAAAGGAAGGGTGGAGGGAAGGTGTTTTAAGATTTGTTTCACTTCTCATTATCCTGCTCGAATTTTGATTGGTAATAAATATCCCCAAACTGAGTCTGTTTTGCCCATGGAGGTATTTGAAGAGTGTTCTCTCATGGTCTTTATCTCAACTCATGAGCCTTTTATTTTATTTTCTTCCACTGTCCAGTTGTGGAGAGGAGTGATAGCGCGGCTTTGGTGGGTGCCTGGATCCAGGGTCAACCCACCACAAATGAAAAACAGGGAGATATCGGGGGATTACAATATCTACATTTTGTGTGCCTCAATAAAGAGTCTGTGGGAAAGGACCTGTGCACTGCTCTTATTAAGTTAGTGGATACAAGTAAGGAAAATACCAAATAAATTAACAGCAGCCAAGGAGGCATTATTCACTGATGACAAATGAGCCTGATTCTTGATTTTTGTATTTATTATCATTGTCTTCTTTTGTGTTTACAGAGAAAGGAAATTTGATCTTAAACCTCTCTATTATTTCTTCTCAAGTGCTGAGATGAGGTTAAATTCTCTGCTCTAAAATGGCTAGACAACTGGAAATCTTGATTGCTTTAATAAGTATGATATATTCTGCACCTGAATTTGGCTGTGGTACACTTATATAAGGATTCTGTATTTAATTTACTGTCCTCTATTCTATTGAGGAAGACCTTCTTTGAAAACCAGAAATAGTCTAGGTTGAGATGTTGTCTTATTGCAGAAATGTAGAGCTGAAACTCACTACCACAATGCACGATTATCTGGATTTCTTATATTCTGCAAATTACCAAAGATCTTAAAATTGGCTAGACAAAAGATTAAAAATAGCAGGAGGTTACTTAATAGCTTGAATACATTCTTTTATTGGATCACTATCAAGGGAGAACAGCCTTTATTCTTTTCAAAAATACCAATGGTTACAGATGAATAATTTTATTATAAAATAGGTAGTTTTTAACTAGATGCATGGGAAATTATTCCTGTTAAAACTTCTGTACATGCTGTTTTCTTTTCTCTAGGATATAGGTGTAACAGGAGAAGAAGGTTCTAATATACAGCTATAAGTATTAGAACTATGTGCTGGGGACCATCTCTGTGGTATAATTTAAAAGGCAAATAGAAAAATGCCAGTACCTGACACTGGTAATTTTAATACATTAATAAGATGGATTTCTTATAGCTCTGTTTGGAGCATCATTTACAATGAAAAATATAGTTACTGTATTTTTTTCAAGTTCTGCATTTGTTATGTTGGTCTGCATTTTATTTATGAACAGTCAGAAGTGAGCTTATTGTCATATCAAACTACTTACACCAAATTATTAGTTAGATGCTGTGGAGGATGTATATCCTAAGTGACAGACCCTTTGCTAGGCTGCAGTTAGCTGATATGAAGACCTAAAGTCACCCTGTATCTCCATTACTTTGAAAATTTGAAAAAAAAGAAGAACTTTTCCTCTATTTTTTTTGTTTTAATATTCATGTCTGAGAGATAACTATTTTATGAAATTCCAGCATTTTTTACATGATTAGCTACAGAGTCACTCTCAGTTGTCTAGAAAATTAATTAAAGATGCTCTGTTCATCCACGGGTGTTGACAAAGACAGCATGTAGAATACTACTACTTTGTCCTGGAAGCAATGTATTGAACACTGAATATAATGGCTTGTGAGAAGGAATGCTAGTATCTACAAATTTCTTCAGTCCACTGAGTTTTCATTAGTAGTCTTGTTAAAGGAAGATGGGTTAGAGTGGGAGAGGGCTTAGGTATAGAAATTCTGTGAATCAACTGTGGTTGATTAAAACCAGCTAAGTGTATGAAAAACGATGACTTTCTCTGTGGAATATTTTGAGCATTGCTCTTGGAAGAGATGTGGGTCATTGCTACCAACTGATTTGCTTGATTGTCGTTATCTGTTGTTTTTTAGCTTGTAACAAAATTTGGAATTGAGTTCTCTCCTGAAGCAGTTGCAAGTGACAAATACAGAAAACTACCACTAGATGGAGTTAACGATTTTCTAAATTCTTCATAGCTCGCTATATTAGGGTTGCAAAATCATTCTGAACGCTGAATTAAATGGAATATGATAATTTAAGTAGCTCACCTGTATCTTGTTATAATTGCATTATCTGTTCTTTGAGCTTTACAATTCTATGATTTTTCACCTCATCTAAAAAGACTTTTTACAACTTGATGCTGAATGACAATATTTTAATAGAATTCTTTATCAGACTTACAACATCCTGTATCAGTGCTCACTCTCCCTATTCACGTGTCCAAGTTATTCTTGTGATTCTCTTCAATCCTGTCATTTCAAAGGGTAAGTTTAATTCTAGTGTTTTCATCCTTTTTATTAATTAGAAACTGATAAATAGGGTGAATTGCCAGACTTACAATTTTTAGTTCATGTTTAAATAAAAATACTGTTATGCACTGTTTTGAAAAGCAACTTGGATATCATCAACAATCATGAAAAGACAGTTTTTAGGAGTATATTGTGCTAAATTTGCAAGCACAAAGATTCATCTGTCAGGATCTGCAAAGTTCACCTTAGATCAGGATTGCTGTAATAATTTTTTCATGTTCCATTACTTGGTATAGTGTAACTTCCTTATCTGAAGACAGCTAGGCAGTCAAAAATGCCATTTATTTTTATTACACAAAATAAAACTTGTTTTCACTAAAGAGTTGTCCAGACATGCCAGATTTCTTCCAATGGACCACATCTTAATATGTCACTGATGAAGTTGTGCAGAATATACAACCATTCTCAATTTCATTTTCTGAGGATTTTGGCCTGCAGACAGACGCATTGTCTCTTTTATGAAATGAAAAAAGGAGATAATACTTCCCTTCAATAACATTGTTTTTCTTGGACTACAAGTATGAGGCAGATTTTTTAGTAATTTGTTGAAGAAACCACTTCATTTCTGGCAAAACAAGTACATGGTAGTACTTAAAAGGAACTATTTTGCCTTTTAGTGAATATGATCACTAGTTCATAACTCTTTTACCAGCGCTGAATCTCTTCTAATACAGCTCTTATCTCTTACAGTTGTGTTTCTTCTTTATAATAGCAAGAAAAAAACTAATAAAAATAAAAATCTCATCTTACAATTAATGTTTCTGTTATTAGGCACATTAGTCAATGCCTTCAGTATATTAGTTCTACCCAGCTTCCTAGAATATTCGTCTATACTAATAAAGTAAGTATTAATGATACCACAAATAGAAGATAAAAATTTTGGATACGTATGCTACATAGTGAAAAAATGACACACACAAAAAAGGTATGTATTATTTAAATACTATAGGAAAAACAATGGAAAAAGTAAAATTTTAAAATCTATTGCTGGCTATAAAGAGCCAAAATTATAACTATTTAAATAAAGCAGATTATTTGCATTGTATTTTTGATTATCCTTACCATAAAGTGATATTGAAAAGAAATTAAGGGATTTATGTGAATCTCTTGCTTGCTTTTCATCACCTTGTATTTGGTGAAAAACATAAAATTGATGAGGAAGAAAAGGAGGCTTGCTTGATACCAAAGCCCTTGCTTTGTTATATATCTAAAATCTGAGCTCTATTATTCCTTTATAGAATTACTGTAGAGCACAAATAGCCATATTCAAACCTATCTATAGGTAGCTTTTACTATTCATGTTGCTGAAAGCCAGACTGAGAATTTATCTAAATTCTGCTAATTATTTTTCATAGAATCATAGAATATCCTGAGTTGTAAGGGACCACAAAGATCATCAAGCCCAACTCCTAGCCCCACACAAGACCATCCCCAGGAGTCACACCATGTGCCTGAGAACATTGTCCAAAAGCTTCTTGAACTCTGTCAGGCTTGGTGCTCTGACCACTTCCCTGGGGAACTTGTTCTAGTGCCCAACCAACCTCTGGGTCAAGAACCTTTTCCCAATATCCAACCTAAACCTGCCCTGACACAACTTCAGGCCATTCCCCTGAGTCCTGTCACTGGTCACCACAGAGTGGTGCCTGCCCCTCCTCTTCCCCTCCAAGGAAGTTGTGACTGCAGTGAGGTCTCCTCTCAGTCTCCTCTTCTCTAGGCTGAACAGACCAAGTGCCCTCAGCCATTCCTCATACGACTTCCCCTCAAGCCCCTTTACCATCTTCGTTGCCGTCCTGTGGACACTCTCCAATAACTTAATATCCCTCTTATGTTGTAGTGCCCAAACTGTACACAATATTCAAGGGGAGCAGAGTAGAATGGGACAATCACTTCCCTGGACCTGCTGGTCATCCTTTGCCCTATGCACCCCAGGACACGGTTGTCCTTTTTGGTTGTCAGGGCACACTGCTGACTCATATTAATTTTTGGTTAAGTATTGTCCAAAGAACAATTATTTTGCAGACTAAATTAGTGTTCTTTTAATCAACTACTGCTGCAGGGCCATAGGTTTAAAAATGCACAGTACAATTACTTTCATGCACCACAATAGAGCTAAAACTAACAGTTTGTGATATCCTTTTCAATCTAAACAAGTAAATGGGTTTATATGGCAATTGTGTTGAATAAGGGTCACACACCAACAAATGAAATAGAACACACTCTATATGCTTAATTTTGTAAAGTTTACAATGATTATTTTTAAAACATACGTAGGCTCAGAGTCAGGTATATTGTGCATCTGATGATATAGTCATCTCTTGGAATAGTTTGGCTGATTATCCAATCAATTTCAGAATTATACTGTATGGGTTTGACGTGTTTGTTTTATGCATTCATAGCTGTTATTAAGAACTTTAATGGCTTACTAACCCCCACCTGTGAATAAAGCTTTTTCTTTTGTAAAACTGGAAGGATGTGGCAGAATAGAAGCAAGGAGAGCTTTTACACCTCCTCTTGTCAGTCTGAATGATTCACTAGTCATGGTAGGCTCTATGCTCTATATCAATACAATTAAATAATCAGTACCTGTAAGTTAAATCACTTCTCACACCCACTAGCAAAAATATGACAGTAAAGCTATTCCCACTATAGTTTTTTATCTTTTCATTGAAAGTACCTGCATATAGTTTAGAGACTACAGCTACAAGACATAAAAAGATACGTAAAACTTCTCTGTAAGTAATAAACTAAACAGAAGAAAAGATACATTTCTGTAGAAGTGTGGTATGCAATTTTTACAAGGACAAGACAGTGAAAGATGGTAAAGTATCTTTTGTTTATTTAATTGTAGGCCTTGTAAATGTCATTACGATCCTAGACAAGCAGTATTTTTGACTTGAGAATTAACTGTGATGCAGTAGTTATAAAATGAACAGTTATAACATTTTTTGTTAAAAAGTGAAGTATTGGTTTAAAACTTTAACTCATTCAGTAGGGAAAAGGTGCTTATTTTTATTATGAATTTCATGGCTGAATGTTCTAATAACCTGCACTGAGTCTTGGCAGCTCAAAAGTTCTGCTAATTCCATATAAAACCTGTGGTCCCTATATTAGATTTCCCTTAGAAACACAGTTGGCAATGAAAGTTTTTTGCTACCTGTTCACAGAGGTTTTTATCTAAAATGAAGTTGTTACCAATGTGGTTGATATAATCATTATGATTAATAAGAGTTAGTGTCTCTGAACTTGTGACTTTTTAAATCTACTCTCAGCTATATTCAAGTACCATGAGAAGTCCAGCTCACTGTCTTTTTAATTTGATTTTCGCAGTGCTTTTAAGAAACAGTGAGAAAACAATAGGGTTAATCTCTATAGGTTTATGTTCTGCAATGATTTGTGCTCTAGTGGTGTCTCTAGCTCCCAAACCTTGGACTGTCTACGTCTTACAAATGCAGATAGAAGATAACTCCTATCTTTTGCTGTGTTTGAGTAATGAGTACCTAAATAATGTGGTTTGAGTGCTTCTTGGCATTATTAGTACTGGTTTACAAAATAAAGCATTTCAGAGAAGATCTAGATATGAAATTCAGATGCTCAGTCTAGACAGTACAATCAAGCATTAGTATTTTGACACTGCAAGTGGCATTCAACATGCATGAAAGGCCATTATATATATTATGCATTTTCTTTTGGTAACTTCTGTTGTCATTTTAAGGGAGGAAGGGTGATGAAAACTTTGAAGTGATACAACTGACCACCAGAGAGGAAAGGCTAGAAGAGGAAGAATTTTAAGGGTTTTTTTCCCAAGTTTTTTTTTGCAGGAAGGTTTCATTTTGTCTTGTAAAATCTTGTATATATCCCTGACACCCTGAAACCTTTTTAGTATGAAAAAATATTTAAGTCTTCTTCAGAGAAAGAATTCAGTTTTGGGTTTTTAGGTTTTCTGTCCTTTTGCCAGAGCACAAATGTCTAATTAAAAGGCAGATGAGTTTCTGTTTCATACTTCAGCTTCTCAAGCAAAGAAAGTATTATATGAAGAAGTTATAGGGCAAAGCAAGAAATTTTGAGGAATAAATCTTGACAAACCCATTTTGTTATCTTGCAGTGAAATGGACTGCAAACTTCATGTACTGAGATCTGAAAATAAACATGATAATTTGGCACTTAAGGAAGTTACCTTTATTTGATAGTATAACATAATGCCATTTTAGAATGCATAATATGTCTTCACTATTGATAGTGTCATGGGAAGGGGATTGGCCACACTGGACAGCTTTGTTAGTATTGATACATTATAGAAGATGTACTTGGCCTGCAGAAAGCTTTTTTTTTTTGAATGGACACCTAAAGTAAAAGCAGAAGTTTGTGCTGATATTAAAACTGGTGTTTTTGTTGCAGAGTTTACAGTTAATCTTAAATGAATAGGCAGAGTTAACATATCTGCTAGATTACTGCTGGAGGATGTCTGTGGAGTAGTCAGATAGTGCAGCACTGGTTACTCCAAGACTGCAAAGAGCCCCTCCTGCCTCACATTTTCGGAAGAACAATTCTGTTGTGTGTCTTCTAGTGAAGTATAGGAGCCAACTAGGCTGCATCTGTAATGCTTTCTGAGACTCTTTTAGGGACCAAGCCATTCATATGCATTCTGAAGATCTTCAACATGCCCTGAGTCCATCCTAAGGCCTTCAGATTCTGTGACATATCATGGAAATATAGATATGATGAAGTGGCCTTTGGTCCTCTATAAATATGATGTTGTTCTGTAGTAGAGTTCAGTGCAGGGATGGTAGAAGGGACCAGAGAAGAGGAAAATGCAGATAATTTTTGTTCATGTCTATCACAAAAGATATCTGGTGCTATTTCAGAGTTCTCTCAGCTGAGTTTATCGCCTGTGCTTCCAGACTGACAGGGAGATTCACAGGTGTTTATGTCATGTGTTGTGCACTGACCATAAAAATTGGGATTGAACATCTTATGATGAGCAGACGTGGGGGATGGCCTGGTGTGCCACAGAGAAGGCTGATTCCCACAGCTGAAGGCTGCTTTTGACATTTTTTTTTTCCTTTGTGTGTTCTGGGAAAAGTGCTTTTCCCAAAATTGATGCCGATGCTAAGCTACCCTTTGATGCACCCTGGGAGAAGGCAGGAAAAAGAGATCTGCCCAGTTCATCAGCTATTGCCTCGCAGAGTGACTTAACAGGTACCAGTTGTATTTAAAATATGTGCAATTAACCATGACTAATAAAGCCTGTGTGGTTGGGTAGGGGTGTTAGATAGGAGAGACTGTTAAAAGAGGTTATGTGGAAACGCTGGCAAGATGTGTTGGAGTGGAGGCTCCAGAGGGCTGGGGCAAGGAGCACGCTGCCTTTCAAATACAGAGGCTGTAGGAGGTGTGGATCGCAGCTACATTGAGCCATTGAGGCCATGCGTGTAAACCTTTGGCAGGCCTGCATCCAGGCCTGAGCATACAGTATTCTTTCGTTCGTGACAATACTGCTTTCTGCACCGGTGCCATGCGTCTCCCCAGCACGTGTGATGTTACAGCTGTGACAGCATGGGTGGCCCAGGGAACCAGTCCGAAAAACACAAAACAGGCAAGATAATGGACTGTAATTGGGGAATTTTGTGAATGCTGAGCAAATGGCAGTGGGTATCTATTTCCTGTACGTGAGTAGATGTCTGTAAGCCATTTCCCAGAGTGGCTTAAACTGAACTTTGGTCTTGGGATAGTTTTTTAAACATTTGTCATGATTTTTCAAACATTAATGTAAGTAACATTTACATCAGTATGTGACTCATATCAAGAGTTAGTTTCTTACTCAGCTTAGTGAGCACTCTGCTCATAATATTTAAGTCAACTATTTCCCATCTGAGACAGAAAAAGTACTGCAAATAGTTCTGCTGTGCGAATTGTGATTCTGGTGTGTACATATTTGAAGTAATTCTTACAATTTATTTATATTTCAGGTATTTTTCCCACTGATTGCCAAACTTGCCTAATGTTCTGATATGGTTGAGCCATATTTTGTATGTATCTCTTTGTCTTCTTATTCAACTGAACTGTTTATTCAACAACTAATGTAAGCAGAAGGATACAAATGAAGTTTTATCTGGAGTGCCAGCTGATTACTTTTCCAAGAGAAAAAACATCAATATTATTATATGTGGTTTTAAGATGCACAACACTGGTGATATTTATGGACACATGGTAGGTGTGTATAAGAAAGTATGTTTGTGGCATTTTATTGAAGAATCTGAGGTGGGTTGTCATGGAGATTAAAAGCTTCAAAATGCTATTCATTTGTATTTGTTGTGTTTGCTGGGCATAAGGGTATTCATTCTGCTACTCTGAAACTTTTGTTGGAAAAACAACTACACTTCTACCTGTTTTGCAAAGGCCGTTCTAGCAGGATAAGTAAATAAACACCTGATGAGCACATTAAACTTTAAAGAAAATAAACTGTGTTCTATTTTTGATTAACATCACAATTTTAGTTTTGAAGCCATTTAACGGTGTGGCATTTTAAGCTATTTATAAGGTAGCAGAAAATTGTCAACTTCTCCAAACCTCCCTACCACCCACCAAGGAAAAAAGTTCTGGTCACTGGTAAATAAAAGTATTTTCTTTAGAAATGTTATAGACATGTAAAGCATCAAATATGTTTTGCTGGTATTTGTTTTTACAGTAGCATATACAGTATGAAAAGCTACAAAATGTCTGGTGCTTTCTCCTTAAGTAATTAGTAAAAAACTTATAGACCAGTTAACCCATGAAAAGCATTGTTTTCTGCATGAGGTCACTGATGTGTTGCTGTTAGTATCGTTGTTTTTTTAACCAATAAATCAATGAAAATGCTGCAACAAATGCTGCATACGTACACAACATCACACACACTGAATGAGTAATACAGTTTTCATAACAGACTTGAAGTGAGGACTATTAACTAGAATTATATATATTTATATTTAAACTGACACTACAGAATTCTTTTGAGTCTTGACAGATCTGTGGAATATTTAAATGGAGTAATTGTAGTTACCAGACCTCCTGGGATTAACCTGCTGGAAAGGAAGTGACATTTTGCAAAGAGAAAAATGTATTTATAATGTGGAAAAAGAAGCTGAAAATGAGGTTGTGGTGTGCCTGTTTATAACCATTCCGAAGGAAAATATGTTTATATCAAGTCACTAATACACTGTAGTGATATACTTCACTTACAGTTAATTATAGAGGAGCTTTGCACATAACTTACTGGGTCCTATGTTTCCTGAAATAGAATAAGCCATACTGAAAGGAAACTTAACAGTTATTTTATTTCTGTTGAATTCATGTTTAGGAGCCGATTCTCTGCTATTTGTAACTCCAGCAGGAATAACTTTACTAAATTCAACATGCTCTATGCTAATAAAGAAAAAAGCCATCCAAAAAAGAATAATACCAACCTCTCCCTCTATGGCACAAACTACACCCTTTCACTTATAAGAGGGACCTATTCTGTCAGACATACTCAGATTTTCAATTAGAGTAGTTTTTTTGATGGCAAATGCTGCCTGCTGAGCTCTTCTGCACTGAATAGAATCACAGAATCACAACATAATTTAAGTTGGAAGAGAACTTTTGAGGTCATCTGGCCCCACTCAAAGCAGCACCAACTTAATTAGGTTACTCAGTACCTTGCCTGATTGAGTTTTGAGTAGTGGCAATGCCACATTTCTCTGGGAAACCTGTTTCACTGTTTGGCTATGATGAAAATATTTTTCCTATGAATTTCCCATGTTGCAATTTGTTTACACTGGCTCCCATCCTATAACTGTGCCTCCCAGAAGAACTTTGGCTCCATTCTTCCATACCCTCTTAGTAAGTAGTCAAAGACAGCAAGAAGGTCACTAAGATCTCCCCCTTTTATTCTTCTCAGGACTGAATGAACTGCTTCTTTCCGCCCCTTCTTGTACACTGTGTGGCCTGGTGGCTGGCTGGTACAGCCAGTCAGTTTTTGTAGAGATTGTTAGTTGGTTGCTAAGAGCAGAACTAGAAAAAAATCAGAATTAAGTGGAAAGAGGTTGTTTCAGAAGAAGGAAGTGAATGAGTGTTTCTTTAGGAACTTCTGGAGACCCTGAAGTTGAGTGTATGTCCAATGCAATAAATAATGCCATCCATGGCAAGAACAACTAAGCCATAAGAATCTATGAAATTACAATTTAAGAGAAACATGGCATTCCTGGGTATTGAAGTAACTCTAACTAATCATTTACTGATGTACTCTGATATTGTCGACAGGACAAATAAAAGTGAGGAATGGCGGGTGATAACTGTATCTTCCTACATTACAGAATTTTCATTTCATCTCGATTTTTACATTATAGATAATAATTGCAATATTTTAGAGAAAGTAACATATTTATCACATTTTTCTCACCATCCCTGAATCAGTCAGGACGCCATGAGTAATTTTCATCTCTTAAATGCTCCAGACTAATAAATCGATAATGCATGACCAAGATGAGGTGCAACTCACATGTGACCCTCCTCTTATACTCTATTTAGTAGCAAAAATCTGAAGTTCCTACCATTGCTTTTACTGTAACTATGGTTATTAGTTAATTTCAACTGCTATCACTAGGAAAAAAATGCTGTCACTAGTCTCTTTTTAGCAGCAAAAATGTCTTCTTTTTTTTCCCCACAGCAGAATTATCCAGCCTTCACTGAAAGCTACACTGAAAGCTATTGCCCAGAAATAGTACCTGCTGCTATGCTCTTTAGTCTCTCTCTCCCCTTGACCAGGCAGCAGAAGAGGATTTCAAAACAATACATTTCCACTGTAAATTGCTGTAATGAATCTTGTTAAATAAATATAAGCATTTCTTTGCAAAATGGGTATTACTTGAAGGTAACTACATGCAATCCAATTACAGAATGATTACCTCTCCCTTGAGAAATAACCATGGTAAATGAAGAGTAAATAAAAGAAAAACCCCCCAAACATGCAAAGTCCCCTTTAAAATATTTTTCTTTGTTCTTACACTATCTTGTGCCTTCATCGGAGTAGTGTCAGCATCTTGCAGTTGTGCATTAAGTGAAGTGTATAACGAATGGTTCATTCCCTTTCTTAACTTCTCCTCAGGGGGAAGAGTTAAATGTGTACTATTACATCCTGTTTTGGTGGTTTTATTTTTTAATTTTTTAGAAGATTTTTGCAGAAAGTGCCTGAATTGCAGAAAGTTGTCAGAATGAAGGACTCAGGAGATAGAGAATTATAGAGCAGAACATTATTATGTATCCTAGTAACTATTCTTTTAATCCTGTCTCGGTCTATACAACCACAAAGGTGCAGAAGGAGGAATAAAGGCCTATTTTCCTTATTTCTTGAGTCTGCATGGAAAGGAAGGCAAGCATTGAAAGGTTGAACTGCTGGGGGCTCTGCTGGACAGTGGGATCTTCTCAGTGTGTGGAGGAAGGTAGGTACCATCATCCCAACCACAAGCTATTCTAGGGGTTTTCTTTTCAGGAGCTACACACAGCAGAGACAAACCATTTTGGAAGAGGGTCTGCAACATAGGTCTTTGCTATCCAAGGGGCGTGTGCTACCTACCAAACAAGAGCTGACAGGTGTGTTTTTGAGTTCCTCTTGTTTGAGGATGCTTTGCACAGATATTAATTCTTCATTTGAGATGAGAAGCTGGACAGGTATGGGAGTCCAAGGGTTGAAAGCTGGATAACATTCCGCAAAATGCCCAGCATCTGTATAGTAGAGGAGTTCTAAATAAGGTTTGTGTATTTTTCTGTTTTGTTTGTTTGTTTGTAATTTTTTTTTTTTATTTTGGATTGTTACTGTGAAGGAAAGGGAACACTGTAACAAAACTAAGTAGAATCTTTAGATTGAACTTAATAGATGTCTCTTTCCCCCCACTTTATTCTTTCTTGTTTTGCTGAATATTGGGTGAATAAAAATACAAATGAGAGAGGGAAATATTTCCCTAATATGAAAGAGACAATTACAAAATGAGCATTCTGCTTGAAGAGAATGTCAGGGAACAACAGTACCTTATACTGCACTCTGAAAAATTGTAAAAAGTACAAAGGTTCGTAACATATTGTAAAGAAAATTCTTTAGAACTTGCTCTGTTATCTTGGAGGTAACAGACACACCATATGCTGTGTCTGGCAGTTGCTATGGCAACTACTTTTAAAATTTAAGCATGGGGAAACTATTGCCTAAAATCTCCATGACTTGGGGCCAAATCTTGCTTGATGCTGAGCACCAAGGGAGAGTAAAAAAAGATATAACGGAAATATTAAAATATCTTTTTTTGTTTGCTTCTCAAATTTTATCTTGAGCTACTTCTTATTTGTGGCAGGAGATTGCAGGCCCTGGACTCCTGAGGACATTGAGAAAGAGATGAATGGGAGGATTGCAATACCTTAAAATTAATACTATACAACCTGTTTGCAATGAAAAGTAGTCAAAGAAGTTTTGAAGGAAATAGATGGAAAGGTAATATATCTTAATAATTTGCAAATGCAGATTTGTTTCCTTGGAAAAGTAGCTAACTTTTGAATAATGTTTGCCCTATCCCACCAGAAGCCCACCTAATTCACTTCTAAGGCAAAAGAGGCTTAAAATATCAAATAAAGATGTTTCTAAGGAAAAAGCAGTACAAATAAAATTGAGAAGATTTTGTTGTTCTTCACCTAAAATGGTCTACTAGACCATGGTACAATTAATAAACAAGTTATAAACAAGTTCAGCACCTCAGTAACTGGATTTCTGTGATCAAATTACATCATAAATTCTATCTTGCCCACATGAATTTTACAGGGCCAGAAAACAATAGTTGTGTACTGTAGCTCTTAAGAAAAGTACCCATACAAATTGCATATGTGGCCTGGAGCCATTCAGTAATGGTCTGGGCCAAAGTCAATGAAATCAGTGGCACTTTCTCCATAGACATCCCAGGCATTGTTTGAGGTTCTGCCCATGCTGAAAAAATATCTCATGTTTTGAGCACACATTGTGTAATGCTGGCTTTCCAAAAATATTTTTTTTTTAAATTGTATTAAAAATTCTGAGATTATATGAGGTCTTTTTCAAGAAAATGTTATTGGTCTCAAGTGTATTTATCTCATGCTGTTTGTTCTCACTTGGGTGAGAACTTTCTGTAAGTTCCCCCTCCAAAATAAATGTATCCTTTGAGCTATTCTCCTGTGATTCTGGCTCTCATAGACTGCTACAAAATTGCCAGTGCTATTATTCATCAGAGAAAGAGTTAGAACTTAAAACCTATTTTAGGCACTAGTCTACTCAGGGCTCTTGAAATTAATTATTTACATTGTACAGAAAAATATATGTTTTAAATGCACCCTGTTCAACTACATGAATCATTATTCCATCTTTCTCACTTCGCCTGCTACTCATTAATCAAGGCACCTTAATTTAACTTCTTGAAAATTTTTTTGAAGGACAGCAGCAATAGAAAAGGTTAAACTGACTTGCAAATAATGTGATATTGACTAGATTATGAAAATGGTGAATACATTCCTTCTATGAGAAATTATTAATATGTTTTGGGAATCTGAAGGAGTAGCAGAGATTGGAAGAAAGTGAAGAAAAAGCTTTCTTCTTTGCCTGCCAATCTCATTTAAGTTTTAGGCAAGGAAATGTGAAAGGATCAAGACCGTACTGAAGGAGATTTGATTTAATTTGGTGAAACCAGCCATTAAAAATCACAACTGGTTTCTGGACTTACTATTAAAAAGAGTTTTAGCACTTTTTTTGCCACTATTTCCTCCCTGGGCATGTGGTGGCCAGCTCCTCCTTCTCTGTTCCCTATCTGTTCAGGTTTGGACCTGAAAGTCACTGCATGTCTGTGAGAGCTGACTGTTTGTTTCTGTCCCTGTTCTCTGGCTCTATCTCTGTGCTATCTGTCCTTTTAGAAGCGTCTAAAATGTCTTGGCAGACTATTTCTGAAGAGGATACACCTGATTTTGCCAGAGATCTAATAATTCTGGATGTCATGTTAAGATATTTGCTTGCATAAACCAACTTGCTGCTGAGTAGACACTAAGGCACTGATGTTCACAGTATAGCTGGTGGAAATGAAATAATCTGTATTGACACATTCGGAAGTTTCACATCTTTTTCCACTTAACATGCTAACGTGATAATTGCTAGACTGATGATTTTTCCAGTGACACGTCTCCTTTTGTCAATATTTAGACCTGTGTATAGAAAACTTATCTATCACACCTGGCTAATTTTCACTTAATTTAAAAATAAATGAAACATGTTTAATTTTCAGGGTTAGCAGAACAAAACAAGGTTTTTATAAACATTTTTCTTGAACATCCTTTGAAGGATAGGAAAAGGTAATGACAAAAAGTATATAAAATCTGACTCAAATGAAGCTAGATTCCATGAATCAGTAAATTATTTTAATGTATAAATAAAATGAATTGAACACTGAAATTGAGACTTCATTTGGCTTACCATTTACTGCAAATGAAGCCTAAATGTAATGCCAAATAAAATCGACAACAAATACCCAATAAAATCACTGAGTAGCACAGTCCAGGAGAAAGGCAAATTTCTAGCCAAAGTGATTCTATATTCCACTAAACATTTCTTCATAGGGTTTAAGTATTGAATCTCAGTGCTTTATTGTTTAAACAATTCACTCATCTAGGCTTCCATCCTAGCATTTCTTTGCTGTGCATGCAAGGACTTTCACTATTAGTGAATAGGTGACAATTTGTCAGTGAAGAAACATAGGCTGTGGCATTTTGGGCGTCCTGACATGACTACAAACTGTATGAGCTTTAGTTTTCCTTAACTTTGGTGATTTTTGCAGGACTGATCATCAGGAATGAGCACAACCAGACTGTTCTGCAAGAATGACTATCATGACCATGGAATGAAGCACTTCACAATTACTTTAAAAGGTTAAAGTCACAACATTTCTTCTACATGCAATTATCATTCTTGCCATAGTTCTGTTTTCACACCAGTGTCTTGCAACTATGTTCTACTTATTGGGGTGGAAGGTTTATTCCCTTATCTTTGATACATGACTTCTGTCAAGAGAAGTTGTCCTCAACTGCTTATAGCTCTTGTTCCATAACACTTCTTGAACAGTTTTGTTTTGTTGTGGTAAACAGTGATTTTCCAGTCAAAAGCTTGAGAATTCAGTCATGACCAGCTTTTGCTTAGTCTGAATGGTTATGAGATCTTACATGTAATACAGGTTTTTCACAGGGTTTTCAGTATTATACCTTCCATCTATCATAATTTTGGAGTCAATAAGTTAGCTAGGGTGTTTTTCTTCTCCACCTTTTTCTTCAGATAACGAGGACCCATCTTTGAGTTTTGCATTCAGAGACTTTTATCTCACAATCTGAAGGGTGGCTAGTATCCCAGAAAAACACCACTGTGAATTTGCAACTTGCACCTAGAAATAAAAGGGGGCATAATTCCTACCATTCCCCACCAGGTCATAATAATTCCAAATTCTTCTTTAATGTTAAAAATATGTCATCAGAAAAAACCTTTTTGTACATTTTTATGAAATCCAAGAAAGAATATTTTTCTGCCAGCCATGGTCATCAAAGCAGCTTTGTCTTCTAGTTACATGCTTATTAATAAACTCCTGCTGTTCTTTGCATTATGTGAAGAAATTTGTGCTGAAACATGGAAGCTGACTGCTTTGACTGTGTGTCTCATGGTGCTTCCTTGCTGAAAATCTGAAACTGTTTCCATGTGTCTTAGAAAAAAAAATCTGATATTTGCCATTTGACTATATCCATATTCTGTTTTAATACCCATCCAGTAATTTTTATTTAACAGACATTATCTCACATATTATCTCTTAATAGATGATTTTACTTTATCTTTCAAATCGTTGAGGTTGCTTATGAAATTTCTCAAATAGCTTGCCTTTGATCATATATCAGGTATTCTGTATGCAGCTTTTACTGGTTTTTAAGCTTAATATACTTCACCATTATTGTGTGGGCCTTTAAAATCACAAAATGTGGGTAAGTGGAAAGAAAATGTGCTTTTGCAATCAATAGTCTCGTTAGAAATATTCTTGTGAAGGATTCTGTCATTCTGCAGAAAGATTATGTCGCAGCTTTCCATAACCTGCAGACGCAGCTGAGTATCTGGTTTCTTGAGTGGTAGTGCTTTTTTTTTTTTCCTACAAAAATCTGGAAACATTGCTTTCATTTCTTTCAATTTTCAAGTTCCTATCCAGACTAAGAGATTTAGATGGCTTATCTTTTTCCAGAATAAAAATAAAATTCCCCCAATTCTATATAAGTGTCAGAACATTTTCAGAATGTCAGTTACTTGAAAAGGTCAGGATTATAATAGATTTGTACCCTTTCATATGACAGTACCCATAAACTTCTGGAACAATAAAACTAAAGTGCAGCCCATGGATCCAATATTGTCATCTTCCAGATTTTATCATACTCTTGTGATACGTGGTGCATTTCTGTATGTTTTAGCTGCTAAAATTATTTGTATAGAGGGGGAATCTGAGGATTTATTTTAATAAAAATACAAATCCACAGACTTCATGTTTCTAAAAAAAAAAATATAGATTTTCAGTAGAGTTTTCAAAATGAAAAGTAAAAAAAGTTCTAAAATATATTATTAAATGCATGATTTTGAATCCTTATAATTTTGGTCTCAAAGCAAAGGACAGGGGGTGTTTTATGATGCTTGAATGCCTGTGGCTGACAATGTTGTGAAAAAGGGCACAATTTTGCCAAATCTATGCCATTTGTGGAACTACCAAATTCCTGTATAGGCTTGTTCTTCTGTAGGTATATTGGCACAGAAGGGGAACATTAGGATAGTGGTAAGGAAATGCATAAAAACAGGGAGACTATCTTTGCCTTAAGACTAGACAGTGTTATAATCACCCTCTACAGCTTTGAGAAACAGGAGTCTTGGTTTTGCATTTAAATCTGTTTGGCAATATGCACTATGTCTCCCAGCCACTTGGCTATTTGCAGAATTTGCTGTATTCAGGGGGTTTGAAATACTTTAAAACAAATTGAGCTGAATGGGCATTTTAAACCATTTCCTGATTGGTTGTCTTCTAACCCCTAATGTGCCTTTCTAGGTCCTAGTTATTTCCTTTTCATAAAAAAATAATTGCTCTTAAAAATGTCTGCTTGGATTTCTTTTGTAAAGAGAGCTGAACTGAGGAGCTCTAGGCAGATTAACTGGACTGTTTCGTTTAGTAGGCTCTCTGAGCTTTGAAGAATGCTTCAAAAGTATGGAATAAAGCTCTTTTTCTTCCTATTTTTACATGGGCTAACAACTTCCCAGTCTTTTAATTTGCTGTCCTGTTGCATTAGAGTTCATTATCTTTGTGTTTCAGTTTAGTAATTCTGTCTGAGTTCCTATCCTTTCTCTCTTCGGAGTCCCTGCTGAAAATGGCAATACAAGTAACACAGCAGAAGCTTGTATACAGACAGAAGATATAATGAGAATAACACTTCTCGTGGGAATTAAATGCTGCATCAGAAGGTTTCATTTGTAAATATCTGCAGTGGAAAAGCATGTTTAAAAGTGCATTCAGATTCACTGTTTGGAGGCTCTTCTCTTTAGTACTATGCCTGCACTGTTAACATTACAAAACAAGGGATGCAGTTTGGGCTTGATTGAGGGTTAGATATGTAAATTTGGAGGAAACAAAGTCAGAACGTGGTTTTAAGGTATAGTAAAGATGAAAATGACTTTAAACTACAACAGAAGGACAAAGCGATTTGTACATATTTGTTGATAATAGCTTTATAAATAAGAAATTCAAAGAACAAAGACTGCAAGTGACTTATTCAATGTTATTTGGCCAGGAGATCATCACATTGGCTGTGAACATACAAACTGTGTTCTGAGTGGAAGCCCTGACCTATCCTGTACCAGTCCAGAATGCTTTTACAACATAATAAAAAAGCATGTGGATCATTCACACACGGAACTGCTAATTCAGTGAAAAAGCTATAACTATTTTCATAACTATATGGAGTTACAGCTACTAACTGAGAGAAAGAAAAAAGAATATACTGTGTGAAAAAAATTATACTAGCTCTTGTATGAGATTTATTCCCTTTAGCCTTGAAAGGGTCTTCCATCAACTCCTTTGCTTTTTTAAGATGAAAATTGGGAAAAACTTAAAATATCAATATAGAAAAGAAAAAAATATTTTTTCTTTTAATAAGAAAGAATGCAAAACTTCCAGAAAGGTAATCTTGACATTCAGAGAGATCTTGTCAATTCTGTTGATGTCAGTATCAAAAGAAGCTGATAATTATCTGAAGAAAACACATTTCTCTTAGTTACTTTCTTTCTCATAGAGAATTTCTCAGGTTAATCACAGCAGCAGATCTGCAGGGGTATGTACTGTGTACCTTCACTTTTGCAGCACATTGTCTAAATGCTACGAAGATTCATACAGGCAATTATAGCATTATACCTTCTCTGGCATGACT
Organism: Xenops minutus; assembly: GCA_035221455.1. NCBI lineage: Eukaryota > Metazoa > Chordata > Aves > Passeriformes > Furnariidae > Xenops > Xenops minutus. Next base: position 35,577,289 of record JAWWEE010000158.1, on the reverse strand, counting down.
AAACGTATGTTGGATAGGCTGCAAAGGGAAAAACCTATCAGTTATCTTAAGCATGTATTTCTTCTACAGCATAATTATACCAAAGGAGTGGGTTGCCTTTTTGCTATCTATAGGTCACGTTTGGCCATGTTGTATATCATTTAAAGGGGACTATGGCAGGGTGGAAGGTGAGCAGGTCGCTTATGGAGAATTGTGAGTGCATTTCACTTCTGTCTGATTAGTGTTTATTTGAGACAAGTAAACCTCTACATTATTATTGAGTTCTTCAGCCAGAACGGGCTCTATTCACTGGAGCATTTGTTCTGATTTTGATCTGTACACCACTTCTCAAAGAGTGCTAACTTGTGAAGCCACTGGAGGACTTCTTGATGAGGATTTAATTTCTAACTAAAATGCCATCAAGATCAGTTCTGAAAATCATCTAGATGATAAAAGAAATCAAAAGGCATTACTGCAAATGAAGTGGTGATCATTTTTTCTTTTCTGCAAGGAATAAAAGAAATTCTAATACGGTACTGCTCTTTGGATTCTCTTTAAAATTTCCTTCAGAATGCAATAATCCTGTCTGCAACTTTCTTTGGTTGGGATCATGCAGTATGATTCAGACAATGACATCTTCAATTCTTCTCAACAGGATTTATCAGCAGAATAGTGCACAGCAACATTTACTAATTTATTTATTATGTTTCATTTAATAGATTTTTTTAAAGGTCTTATAGGTTAAAAAGTCATGTGTTTTGCCCATTATGTTTCCTTCAAAGCTGCATCCACTAAAAGTGAAAGGAGCTTGGAAATGCTAGAAATTCAAAATTTCTCACATACTAATTTGTTCTCCTTTGGATTTTTCATAAAGACAAATCAGGCAGCACATTTCTGTGCCTTAGTTTCCTCAGCTGGAGAGAGGGGAAAAAAAGAAGCTGTGCTAACTCCCACATATACTGGGAGGATACATGCATTTGATAGGCTCTAATGGAAAGCTTTACATGAGAATATTTGCAATAACCAGTGCTTTATTTTGTCTGGCCTCTCAGGAAAAGCAACAGAGGGTTAATTCTGGAAGCTAATTCTTGGAGCTATATTGTTGTATAAATCTAACGTTGATAGTATTCAGTGCTATGTTCTAAAAAGCCCCACACTTTTTTTTTTCTCTTCCCCCTCCACACCCCCCCAGATAGTACTGCACCATAATTACAATTGCCATAGAGGCAGGAGCGAAGCAATTAAATTCCCCATAGGTGTCGTGTGTAATTGTTCCTAGCGAATCAGAAGATTAAACATGGCAACAATGCACAGCACAAGATAGCCTAAACTCAGTTTTCCTGCAGAACTGCAAATAGTAGCAAATCAAAAGACTGTTCTCCTTAATTACCACTGTATGAGGCATCAAGCTAAAAGCAGGCTCACTCTGTAATGTTTTCTATACAATTACAGTATGTACATACAATGCAAGCCCTTATGCACCACCTAATAGACAATACTATACACACAATTATTGCTAACTTTCATTTTACAGGGAGAAATCACTGGTGAGCCTAGGACATTGGCCTCTCAGCTTTGCCAGCAAGCAATGTGTTGTCTAAACTAAGGGAACAGTTTTATTTCCTGAAGCCAGTAGAGACTATTTATACTTAAACACATTTCTTCACAACTTCCAGCATGTTGTATTAGGTGAGAGCTTGTGAGCTGGATGGGCTGCAATCTCTGTGAGGTTTACAAGCTGGAGCTTGCGGAGTACTTCGCCAAGTTTACACATTTTCTCTCTCTCTGTGCTCTGAAATCAGCTACCCTGCTGATCAGAAGTCCATTTGGGACTTCAGCTCATGTCAGCAAGAGTCAAAGAGCTGAAACAATAAAAACAGTGTGGGGTTTTAGGGAAGAAATTGTCATTCTTGTACATTGATATAATATGTAGTGGTCTGATCAATAATTTTTTTGTTGTTCTGAGCCAAAAAAAGTATTGGTAAAAGCTGAAATATGTGTCATTATCCTCCCTGCCACTTTTGCCAGGATTTTATATGGTTTTACATAATTATTTCTTTAATCAGCTTTTCAAGCATTATAAGGCAGCAAGCTATCCCAGTAATGAGTTTCTTCCTATTGTAGGTTAACTGCTCATTGAGATTTCCATTCAGTTGGAGAAACCATTTTGCTCTCTGACATGTTTTTACTGATTATCAGGGTTACTGGATACACTGTGCACTGAATTTCAATTGGCACCAGGCTATATATTTTTAGTGAGAAAAATGGAAAGTGCTTTTCATTAAATCCTTGGGAATTCAAGTGCTGTCTTTGAGGATAAACTGATTCATAAGATTTACTGATTCACACATCAGAAGCAGATTATAAAGCAACTTTCACCTGAGGCATACACAAAGGAAACAAATTTGTGACAATCCTTATTTAAACACACAATTATTCATGTTGTTACAGCAAGTGTTATTTTACTTACTGTACAAGGTCACCAGCTGGCAAGTGGATTTTAACTTCCAGCATATTCACTTGTTTTTATCTACGAATTGAAATAACTGTACTAAAAAATATCTGAAAACAATTGCATTTTATACAGGTTTCTGCAAGCATTATTAGTACACCAAATAAACAAGTTACCTTTTTTAATACATGAATAGCATGAAATGTTGGAGATACAAAAAAATTGTCAATATTTTGTCTGAAGGATGGAAAGTTAACCAAGCCTAGTTAAGCAGATTTGCTCTGCTTTTTAATATGAATAACCAGAGAGATGAAGTTTTAAATTTCATAACAAGTGAGTCAGAAAGAAATACAGAAGTAGGAGTGCATCAAACATTTGTTAATTATGGCATAGTAGACAATCTCATCCACCTAGGTGCTTTCTTTTTAGCTCCTAGTTCTGAAATTCATTACTTCATCTTCTGGAAAAGAGAGCAAGTATTGCGTATTCCCTCAAATCATAGTCCAGCCAGCTAGGGGCCAAAAAATATACTCTCAAAGCAGCTTGTAATTCCACATATTCGCCACCAGTTAATTAAAAGGTAATGTCCAGACTCCATATTTTCTTTATTAAAAGGCAGGTAAAAGGATAGAGAGAATCATGAGGAAATACTGTAGCTCAGGTAACATCATGTTTATGTGGAAGTGAGATACACACGTTTTGAGACCATTTTGTAAGTGCTGATTATAGAAAACAAAATTTTCCTTCTATATCTTAGCAAAGAAGTTGCATTTATATTTATTCTTTTAGAAACATTTAAACACTGTAAAATAAACCAACCTAAGGATGAAATGCAGTCTAGATTGTTTTCTGATTTGCATGAGGTGATAAGCCACTGTTAAGTTACCAATCATGGAAAGAGAGGGAATGAAAAATATACTAATGAACATGTTGCAAAGAAACTCTGTCAATGACTCTCTCAAGACCTGAGTCTATTTTACTTCGAACATGGCCTGATTTGTAGTTGTTTTCACAGTTATTAATAGTTTAATTTTATTAGTTCACTGCAGAAAAACCTGATTTACATCTTGTGCAATTAAGTGATGAGTCAGACTCAATCACATACTAATCTCGATTTCTTGAATACAACACCGAAGGTGACTTCAAGATTTTTTTGACATTGAACTTAGGGAAAGCATTCTGAAAAACAAAATTTTGTATTGCATCTTAAGAAAACTATACCCCCTAAGACAGAACTTTGCTGCCTCTTTCAGAATTGATGGGGTGACTAAAGGCTGATTCCAGTGAAACCGTAATTAATGAACTTCTGGTTTTACACTATTGTGAATTTTAGAAATGTAGACGGTAGCCATCTGGTGAAAAAGGTAATCTTGCACATGCAGAAAGAATATTTTAGGATGGGAAATAGTCTAACTTGTGCGCTGAATAGCTATGTGGGAATTTGCTGCAGTAATTACCCTCCTATCATTAGTGACAAGTAATTGCTATAGCAACCCCACTGCCACCTGTCTCACACACTCTCTCTTTCAAACACACACACACACACACACACACACACACACACACTCACACATTCTCTCACTACATATTCATAGTTTTGAAACAAAAGCAGAAAAGCCAGTAACTTAATGTCATTTATTGAATCACTGTTTTTTCTAATCATCAAAATATAACCTCTTCCTCCCCTGCCAACTCCTCATAAATATTTATTAAAAATAAAACATTTGTGTTGTAGAAAATAGTGCTGTTCAACCAAAGTATCTCTATTCAACACTAATTCTCTGAGGGAGAGAAAAGAGAATTCTCACAGCTTGATTCCTTTTCTTTTTTTTCTTTTTTTTATTTTACTGCATGCACTGGGCCTGAGACTGATTTTGCAGATATGTGTGTGAATTCTAACAAAGGCAACCATCTAATATACGTAGAACTGGTTTGATATTCACAACTAGGGCAGCTGAGATTTGTTCTCTTTCATTTAGACACATCCAAAACCACCATGCGACTCTCTGTCAGCACCAGGTATTGCTTTATTGCAGGCAAGCACTGCCAATTTGTACACAATATTTTTAACTTGTTGGCAGTGGGTGGAGACTGAAGAACATGCTGGCTAGCAAGGATTCACTATGGCATCATCTAACCCTGGGTCTAGTTTTCTATTTTGCTACCACTTTTGACAGTATCAGTAGAACCTGACTTTGAAATCCTAAAATAATCTACAAGAATACAGTTCCTTTGTATTTGAAAGTACCAGAAGTTCGCTGTTTCCTATGATTAGGCAGTGAAATAAAAGAACGGTTGCTGAGCCTTTTCTTCTGCAGCTTACAAAATGCCAGCTTTACACCCACATTTATTTCTTCATAGTGCAATGATCTTGCTACATCAGCATAGGACAGAAACCTGGATAACAGCTTCGCCACCACTAGATGTCATCAAAATACCAATAAACAAGGTTTAGAGGTGCAAATTTAAAACGACTAGGTCTCTCTAACCCTATCACTCAGCATGTTCTAACGTGAAGATAAAATAAAACAGCATTTGAAATATGAAAGAACAGTTAGTAAACGCAGGAACAGCATGCCTCGACATCAGGCATTTGTGCCCCACATGCTTATTCCAACACTTTTGATCAAAAGAGACCGTTCACATTTAATTCTTAATATGTATTTTTTCCTAAATAAGACACAGATTTTCTCATGTTGCTCACTTCATCTAAAAATAACTCTGTGCTACAGTTCTTCATGTTGCTGAGGAAGAGAAGGGAGACGTCTACTGAGGTACAATGACATTCAATTTTTTCAGATAAGCAATGGAATGTATCAAATATTATTTTAGATAAAGCCTTGCATGTAAAAAAATAAATCTATGTAATATTTTTATGGAATTGAACCCTGCTGTTTTCACTGTTTTGCTGAATAAAAAAAATATATTAAAAATTTTCAGGTCAACTGGGTAATAATTTTAATTTTAAAATGAACCTACAGACTTTTATTAAAAACACTAAAAGCTATGTGCCTCCTTAAATCCACAGAACAACTCACTACATCTGCTAGTAATCTGAATGTTTTATTTATTTGGTTTAAAACTAGCAGGAAGAAACCTGCTTCTGATCAGCTCACCATTTAGTGTGGAATGGTTGGCCAGTCATATGAAGCATGGGCAGACTTCAGCTTTCAAGAAGGAAATCCATGTACTGTCCCTTATACAATTTGTCTCATTTATTTCTGATTAAATTATTCATTCTTTTTCTGACGTTCTATCTCAAGACAATATGGCCTGTCAAAATACAGGGTTTGGAGGCAGAAAGTAGTACGCATTTCCCAGACATGTGTAGTCCTTCTGTGCTAAATCTTTAAGCAGTATACATTAGTCAGAGGAATTTGTTGGTAAATTATGTTCTGTATTTTGTCACCCACATGACTTGAATTGTTCCACATATTTGAAGATTAAAGGGCCATATATATTGTTAGTGGGAAATTTCTACTGATAACAACTGAGAATAATTAAAAGACAATAACAAAAAAGAAAACTCTGCAAACGTCTAAAACATGAAATGCTGTTTCAAAAACATTATAGTAAGAGCTATCTAATAGTTTATGATGAAGAGGAGACAGGGATTTTTTAATGTCTGTCAGAAATAAATCAGTGCTATAAACGAGTTGCTGGAGTTGCAGTGCTTTCTTGAAAAGTGCCAGCGGGGCATTCAGCCAGTGCCCAATACGATGACATAACTCTGCTCCACTGTTGTTTAATGTTTTAGAGAAAATACTGGTCTGATGAATTCAGGTACCTATTTTCAGAAAAAAAAAAAAAATTTACAGAGATTTCCCTGAAGCTTACGCTTAGAAGTGAACAATTCACTCCCTTATTTCGGTGCTCAATTCGGCAAACAAATAAGCTAACTTTACTTTCAGCAACAAAGATCCATTTGTACAATTTACCTTCTGAGCCTCAGTGCACTATTAAAGACAAAAACTTGAGATGGTGAGTATTAAAACTCAGTAACTGCTCAAGTGCAGTGTTTAATAACACCTGAGCTTCTTATTTTTTCTTTTCTGATCCTACCCATTTTGTGACTCCTCTCAGAGGAGGAAGCAGAGCTTTTTGGGACAGCTCTAGGAGATTGTACTCCTATAGCTTTGTTGATGCTTGCAAGAAAATCCACAACAGTGCCTTCATATTTGCTGATGGAAATAGTACACACAACTCTTAAGCCCATGAGTAGCAAGGCTGGTTATTTCTCTATGGAAATAACAGAAGAAAATATCCAGTTCACACCTGACTGTGGGTTCTGCAGACCTAAGGATCATTCTATTAAAGTCAAAGCCCATTAGCAGTGTGTAAACAACATCTTAGACACTGAATGTTCATGTTGAATATATTTTTACATGTTTTCAGTTCTCATTCAAGGCAGAAATGTCAACACTTTTGCCAGACAGTAAAGGGCAGACATTAAAGGGTGCTACAATCTTGAGGCTGCCATCTGTTATCCTTGAGTGCCAGTCCTGATGGAAAAGAGAGGTGATACTTAAGAAGGATGACAACAGAGAGGCAGCAGGAGGGATTGAAGGGGAGGAGGCTTTGTCAGGAATTTCTGCTGCTCTTTCATATTGAATTTTCACTAAAATCTTGCACATAAATGATTATTTTTTTCCCCCTGGTTCCGAAGATGGAAACTGCTGTCCTCTCGAAATCTGCTTGGTATCTTATGAAATCTCAGTGCCTTATGCATGTGATTCAAATACAAATAAGGATTGATGGCATTTATAACATCTTCTACAGAAGGCATATTGATGGGGATTCATGAGTCACAAACAAATTGCACATGTGAAAGCAAACTCTATTGGAACACATTGCACTTCCATCCAGAGGCTGTTTTAGGAGGCTAAATACTACGGCTTACTCAGTATGGGGAAAAACTGCATTTTAAGTGATAGTGGAATATATTCTCTGACACAAACGGATGAAGAATGTTCTTTTCCTTTTCCTCTGTTGCCAAAAGAGGGAGAAACACTGTCATCCCAGTAGGATGGCAAATATTTGAGAATCAAAGATAATGTAGATTATGTTGATATCTTCCCACTGGACTTATGCTCAAATGGAATTCCTAAGTCATTCCTAGGTAATTAGGGATGCAAAAGTCAGAATCTGCTTTATATTTTCTGTCAAAGATCAATGGTTTTATTTCCCTTTCTGACCAAATATTTCTATTCTTGAAATATCAAATCTACATTTACATCCAGAGACTTTGGTGAGATTCTGGATTTCTAGCTATGATTACAGATGTTTGGAACAATTTTGCCTGAAAATCAGTAATTATTGGTCAGATAGGTACACTAAGGATTCATTCAGCTAATGAAGGTAGATGATTGCCAAAAGACTAACCACATTCTAGAATGCTGGTGTGTATTTTGAACCTCTGTTGTACCTTATGATGAGATAGACTGAAATTCAAAATATATTATTCTTCAGTAGACTGAGGTACCTTAATACAAGTATATTTACACTGGCGTAGGTGAAAACAAGGATAGCAATATGAAAAGCATCAGACCAAGATGTTACTCAGATCAAAATTATGAGACTGTCTAGTCCTGCAAAATCAGCCATTAAAGACTGAGGTTTTCATTTGGAAGCATCACTCAGAACATGAGTTAAAACATCCCCCAATATAGGTCATGTGGAAAATGATGCCAAACTAACTAGTAAGTCAGTAGCAATCTGCAGATTCCTTCTATCTCCTTGCAGACTGATCGTATTTTTAAAGTGAAAAACTGGGGTGTTGTGTTCAGGGGTTCTCAGGGAAACATTCTGGCACAGGAAAAAGGGAAGTTGGCCAGAAATTTGGAATAAAAAAAAAAAAAAAAGAAGAAGAAAAAAAGGGGGCACTCTTCATCTTACTTTCAGCGCTAAAATAGAAAGCTGTGACACTTTGTAGTAAGGACAGGTTGGGATAACTTTTTATCAGTGTCACCTCTTCCCTGTCTTCACTCTCAATTTTGTTCATTCACATCTAGCTCATGCCTTGTCCTCTTACGTCAACAGGCACACCACCAATTCTATATGTGATTTATATTACTTTTTCTGCCGCTCTGAGTTTTGACAACATAATTGAACCATTTTTAGCTCATACTTAAGATCTCCAAGAGAAATGATCCCATTTCATGTTATGATTTCCTCTTCTTCCTGTTTGATCATTTTGCACTCAGGACCAACACTTCAACACTGAAACTTCCATCGCCTGACACTTTGAGGCTCAGGGTATTATTCTTCTCTCTTTTCTGTCCTACATTCCCTTTCAAGATCAAAGCTTTTCTTTGGATTGAAAACTCACTTTCCTTTATAATAAAGCCCACACCTCACCATAGCCCTACACCTCACACAAGCATACCCTGCACTACCTGCACTACGTGCTGACTGAAGAGTCTGAACATAAAGGTACAAAGGCAATGATGAGTTTTGCAGGCAGGGAGGTTGCCTGTGTTAGCTACAAACAGACTGTGCTACTTCAGCCTCCCCAAGACAATAGTCTGCAGAACTATTACAATATTTAATCAGAATCAGTAATTATCAGCTTTATAGGAAGAAGAACATACACTTTATTACTAAATTTCCATATGTTCTTGAGCCAAAAAGAGTTAGCAGTAACAAAACAATTCAGAAAACCTACCTAAGCAATAATGGAAGAGGAATGCCAAACAGTTACTACAGCAATAACTTGGAAAATACGTTAGACTTTAAAGTAGCTGACAACCCATCACCGTAAGAATACTACTATCAATTTATAAGTGGTCATATGTTGTAATCTCTCAAAACTCAATTTTCAGGAAGAGAAGATGATATTTAACAAAACTTACGTAAATATTGTTTCTCACAAACACCAGCTCTTCTACAATGGCAGAACAACTGTGTGAAACATGGAAACTTTACAACATGAAAAGGTTTAATGCTTTGTAGTTCAATGGAGTTAAAATATATTAAATTTAAGCATACACTACACCTTTACAGCCTCAGTATCTGAGTAGAAAATGCAGACTATACAGTTTAAATCTGTACAGTGAATGAAAACCTGCAAATAGGGAATTGAATTCAGTAAAAATCATTGTGACTTTAATTCTGTAAGGTTTTGGTTTGCTGCTTCTGGTTACCACTCTTAGAAGGAACTGTGTTGAATTTGCATTCGATTTAATATAGTAGTTGCCTGAGAAGTAGGTTGGAGGTTGATGAAAACTGGTGGATATTCATTCCTGATATGTTTTAATGGTTTAACCTTTTAGTAGGGAGGACTTTAAGCAACTTAAGAAAGAAAAAAAAAAGTAGAAATAAATATAAGCTAACTTCAGTACAGGTATGTTAATGTGATGAGGTTGTGGAGTCCTTTTCTCTGGAGGTAATCTTAACACCTGATTGGACATAGTCCTGAGCAACCTGCTTCAGCTCACCCTGCCTGAGTAAGGGGTGGGACTAATGACGTTCCAAGCCTCAACCCTTCCGCAATCCTCCCTGGTTAATTTCTTTCATAAGCTAGAAACATCCAAATTTTCCTACTAAAACTCTGTTGCTGTAGGATATAAATGATATATCCTGTTTATAAATATGATCTTGTTACCACCAGGAAATAAACTGTCAGTTAATTTAATTAATTAAAAAAATAAAAACACATCTCAGATGAAAGCTAGCTTGGAAGTAGCCCAGAGGTCAGAAACTGAAATCTTTGATGTATGCTTGATTATCTCAGTCTTCAACATATGTCCTTACATGATGCTGTCTGTAAGTTTCTGAAAATGATGAAGACACTCCACATTTCTAGTGGGTGTAGGAACAGTGAAAACAAGCAAGAAAGTGAACTTCCTGGATAATGCAGTGGAAATAACATCGTTATGCCCATCTGAAACTTCATTTAACCAGCTAAGGTTTACAGACAGTCTAATATTACAGTGCTAAATTCATTCAGAGTTTTGATTGGCTTACTGCAAGTGAAAAGGATATTACAAGCATTAATATAATTTCTGAATTTGACACTAGGCACAGATACTTTGGTGTATTAGAGGTCATTTGAGTCTAAGCATTTAAGCATACTATGTAAGCTGCATAAAAACAAGAAAAAAATGTTGCATTAAAAGCACAAGATGATTAAAACCTCAAGAACTTGTAAAATCATTCTGCCAGTATTAAAGAATCTGTGCAAGAAATTAAAGATTTGGAAGAGATTAAAATGAATAAGTTTTCACTAATATTTTCCTAATTGAAGAAGTTTGGGCCTGAATTTTCAGAGCATTTTAAATAACAAGCATAGATCCAACTCATTTCAGCCACAGCTGAAATCACTTGGCACTTCTATGGATCTGCCAGGGATGACTCAAATAGGTACCTAAAAATGTGGCCATTTTTAGCAGCCATTACCAGCCATACGAAAATTTTGGTATAAGTGTTTCAATTACCGTCACATTAGAACTTTGTGGTAGATTCAATTCTCACTGTCACAATTCAAATCCATTATCCTTCACCTGCCATTTCCAGACATACCCATGTCCTACACACTTTCCTAGTTACATGATGGATGACTCAATTTTCTTTTGGTCATTATTCTCCCTCACAGTTTATTCTTTATGTGCTTCCAGAACAGAATGTATTTTATTCAATCGGGCAAATGTCGAAAAATTCTTTCAAGAACAGATAAATAAGGAATTACAACCTAAATTATACATGGAAAGGCTGTATTAGCATTGCTGAATAACCCTTAATTCTTGAGTCTCCTAAGTTTTGAACATAGAAAATTAGCATTCTTGCACTGCAATACATACAACAACTGATTTTTTTTTTTTTTGCCAGAAAATAAATAGCAACAATTAGCTGAAAAATAACCATGTTGCATCTTGTATTGATGCTTAAAAGCACATAAGCAACAGCACAGAACTTCAGTAGTATATCTGGAAAAATAGGTGGTAAGTATTAGGCTATTGTCTTTAAGCTGATGTTACGGCCATTTCCCCAGCATGCTTCACAGGTATTTTTCTCACAACAGAAGAATTCTGGAGCAATGAAGCAGGATATAGTATAGTTATGTTGGCAGACTGATGCCCTGTAGCTAATGAGCCTGTGGTCTTAGGAGGTGTATTAGAATGGATGCAGTTTGGAGCTGACATGCCTAAACCATTTTTGGACTCTCTTTCAATTGGAATACTTTTGAATGTATGGGCATGTTGGTTGCTGGGTAGAGTTGAGGGATGCCTACTGCACAGTGTCATGCACCATTGACTTGAGCATACGTGTTGTTCAGGAAATTATATTGCTCAATTCTAAAAGCTTCCTACTAAGATCTAGTATGTTATATTTCTTAGTACAAGATGAACTGTAATATCCAAATATTTATAATTTGGTTGTATTTGGCTGGACAAAATTGAGGTTTTGCTTCAAAGTGAGCATGGGCTAAGAATTCCTTATGACAAACTTTTACAGTATTGGCAAATTTTTGGAAAGTATTTGGCATCTAACACCTGACTTGAGAATTGCAGTCCAGAGTTTGAAAATTTAGCAAATTTAAATGCAAGTTAAATTTGAATATTAAAATGGTAAAGTATTAGAAACCTTAAGTTTAGATATTTACTAAAATTAGTGTCTTTTATGTCTAGGAGCATGTGTAAAATGACAATAAGAAATCACTGTGTTTTTGTTAGCCTACTCCTTAGCTGCTTTTCAAACAAATTAAAAAGAATTATGATTTTGACTTTTATGATCCTAGATTCTCCTCTCCCCTATATCTTGAAATACATATAAGTCAGTTTTCATAAAGCCTTTTCCTACTGTCTCCTGTGGTGCTGTATATTTGACTAAATACTGTCAAGGATGTATAGATTTGTTTAAGTAACTTCAATGAAGAGTTAATGGGAAGATAATGCAGATACATCTCAGTGTTTCAAATAGAACAGATATGTACTCTCCATCAGAAAAAGCACTCTTCCATGTTAGTAACCTCATTATTATGACTTTCTCAAATGATGAGTAAACCGAAGACTGGGGAAGAAGTTTGGTGTGGTTTTATTTCATGATATTACTAATATTTTATAATATATGGCAGTGATGAATAACCTTTCATATATGTTTACAAAGTAATGGCATAATTGTTCATGCTTGCATGATAATTAAATGTGTTGATGTTTACAATTAGATATAATAACATAAAGATGGTCTGAACATTTGCCAATGTATCTTCTATCTGGATCTTTTAAAATATAATATAGAGTAGCAACTAATTAGGTGACTAATCTTTGAGACACTTTACAAATGGTCTGCATGATACACACACAAGCAGACACATATACACACATTTACCTTCTTACCTACCTTCACAGAATGAGGTGGATAAAATCAGGCTGTTTTTATTATAAGTGCCTTACTTCAGTCTAAGGCACATTGCCCTTGCAGAACAACTGACTAGGTTTAAATTGAAATACAATATATGTAATTGTGAAGTATTTTATAATAAAGTTTACGTTATCTGACATTATGAAAAGAAAATTTTCTTAGTGCTCTGATTTGTATGTATATTTTAGACTAGTAGCATGAATCAATCAGCTCCTGTAGAGGAATGACAAAAGGGGTCATTTAGATGTCTGAAATAGAATTTGCATAAGAATAGATGTTTTTTGTATTTCGATAAAGGTGTTTCTTGTTCACTAAAATTGAAAACTTTGATTTTTTTCCTTGAAGTGACAGTATAAAGGACAAAAAGCTTTAAGTATTATCACTTCAAAAAATGTGCAACACAATCTTTAACCATTGCAATTAACCACAATTTCCTTAAAGAAAAATATAAATGAATACTAATATATTTCTGTTTTCAAATGTTCTTTGGGAAAGCTTGGCTTAAGGTTTAAGTTTTCAAGAACTAAGGATTAATGTGGCCACTCTACATTTCTGAAGAAACAAACAAGTTATTTAAACTAACCTGTAGGAAACTTAAACACAGCAGGAACTTAATAACCTTTGTCCATTGCAGCTTTACAGAGCCTAGAAAAGGGGACAGAGCATAAGTTCTGCTTAACACATCTGATACAGTTGTAAAACTGTAACCATGAGCAGCTAATCTAATTAAAAAAAAATAATCAGAAGTGATTATTAAGCTTCAAGGGAACTGTGAACAAGGGTTAGTGATGGAAGAATATGTGGGACTTCCATTCAAATAGTCAAATTAAGTGATCAGCCCCTATTTAGGGGCATTTTCAATATATTTTATACCCTGGGGAATCTAGATCCAACCAAGAGCCGTGGCCTGTGGTTGTTCTGCCTACATTTGCAACAGCTTGAGGTATGCCATCTCACATGGCTTAGGGAAATTGCTGCCAGCATAAGCCAAATAATTCCCTCCCTCTGGTCCTCAAGAATAGCTGGAAAGTGTAATCTCTCATTATCAAACCTTCTGCTTTATTCTGTCCTGCTGTAGCTCAGTGTCACTGGCCTTGTTCACAGTCATCTCATCTTTGTCAGATACATTTTTTAATGTGACAGAACTGTATTTAGTAATCATGAGCTTGACAGATATGTATCTGTAAAATAAAAAATTATAGAGGGTAAATTTGGAAAGTTTTCATCAGTTTAATGCAAAAATATATACATTCTTGCTCATGTAGGTCCACACATTTTAGTTGAACAGATAAAGCCTTAATTATGATGTAACCCTATATATTCTTCATTTTAATGAAAATTCTTTGTATTTGGTGTTTATTCTCTTCATTCCAATGATTCCTTCAAATTTGTTCTTTTCAATCACTTCAAATTTAATCTGTAAAATCAAACCTTGAATTTTAGATTTCTCAGGACTGTTACTTTATTGTTTTCTGATATCTCAGTAAGTCTATCCAGTGTAAACAGATTTCACTATGGATAAAAGAGTGCTCATTTGCCACTGCCACAAACCAGCCCAAAGGTACAATATTACCATTCATACGCTCAATCTGTGGCATACTTTTCCAGCCAAGAATGTTCAGATGTAATTACTTTGCCTTATTCAAATTACTTCACCTGACTCTAATCAGCAACAGGAATGCCCTGTCTCACAACATCTGAGCAATCCAAAAACATTAGGCTTTATGGCTATCAGTACTGAATGATAATATCGCTATTGCTCAAATTGGCAAGAGAAGCGTACAAACAACTGAAAGCCTCATGATCTTTTGGTGATTGCGAAAGCTCTCATCCCCTTCTGGTCTGTGGGAATATATTAAATGAGTGTAATCAGTAGAAACAGGATCTTGCTTTCCGAGTAGTAGGGGGAATGGCAGAGGACATGCTCCAACATCTTAAAACAGACTTGTTAGAAAGAACAGAACCAAAGAGCTGTTACTGGAAAATCTGGGGAAAACATTGCATTCGATATTTTACAGTAAATCAGAGGCAGAATCAGGACTGAAGTAAATGTTTTTGAAGAGCAGTTCTATATCCAAACCCTAACGATTCTACATAAGGCAATTTCCACACATTACATTTTTGTAGTAATTCCTGTCTAAAGAGAGGTTATTAGATATTAGAGCATAATATAGATATTAGAGCATAATATAAATACAATGCATAATGATGAGAAAAATGGGAAGAAAAAGTATATCTGAATTTATATAACCTAAAATATATACTGAGAGATGCCCCAAAGGGCCACTACAAGAAGTTGGTCTCCCTTAGACAAACCTAGTGCTCTTCTCCTTGAAGTGCCATACAACATTTTTCTTTTTAAAGAAGATATATGTAGAAGAAACAGCAAAAGCTTTATAAACAAAGTGTTATCACATCCCTTGAACATGGCACTCTTTTCCCAGCCAGATTCTGGAAACTGATTTTATTTATCCCACCACAGATAACTTCCAACTGTAATTCTTTTCAACAAGCTCCTTTAATAATAATTGGGAAAAAGCTTCTCTCTTGCTCTGACTGATTTCCAATGTACCCTAGGTTATTTTCCTGAAAAGAACAAAAAACACCAGTCCATCTAGAAAGAATTTAAGATGGGTGGGGAGAAAAGAGTGACTGGACCAGAATGTCTCCCACACTGCAATCATTGCACATTGACTCAGTTATACTATGTATATCTGTTCATTCTACAGATTATTGGCTACTTTGCCTTATATACTCTAGTTTTTGGAATAAAATTCAATTTAGTGGATGATGGCTTTGTAACTTCCACGTTAATTTACTGGACTTACTCCACCCCTCTATAGTTTTACTGAAGGAAGAGATTAAAGCATGGGAATAGTTGTATGATTGTCACATGTTAATGATGAGAATTCTAGAGAATATCAGCTATATTTTTTCTTGGTAATTCAGTGATCCATCACTATCAAAATTCCATGTTCTCACATTTCTTATTGTTTTAAGTTGCACACATGTAAAGAAATATCATATGGACCTGCCACCCATGCAGACAACAAAATTAACACACTGTGCCCAGTATTGTAGATGCCAACCATGAAATTAACTAGTGCTGTTTGAACCTTTCCTATTATGTCAGTCATTTCAAAGCTATTATTGCAGAAAAGTTAGGTATTTTATAACAAAAGTCATTTGACCAACACCTTTGCTTTCCTTAGCAACTGTGAAGAAATGTTGTGACATTTCATCAGTAATAAAGACTTTTTCATTATAGAAAACATCACAAACCCTGTTTAATAAAAAAGACTACACAGATCATTTTAATATTACATTTCAGGTTATGCCTGAAGTTTATGCTTTTTTATGCTGAAGTTTACTGGTTCCTATAACCTTTGAACCTGCCTATATCTCTGGGTGAAGGTACACATAATTCAGAAATGATGTCGAAGTTATTTATCTCTGTTATTCCAAAGTTCCAAGAAGAACCTTGTTTCCATGCTACAAAGAGGGTATAGTAGTCTCTGTGCCTGTTATGCAGATGACCTGTACAGATGGCCAGATCACAAATCTGGCATGTGTGTCACTATGACACTTGTAATAGCACTATATGATGCAATATTTTGCAGTGACACCCACTATTTCTTGGGTGGCTACATTTCTCTGAGAGAAGTTTAAGGTCTATTCTGAGCTAACTTTTGCATTGTGGAAATGGGTTTTATGAACAACCAACCCTGTAGACAAGAGATTACATGGAGACTTACAAATTCAGCCTTTTTAATAAATTTTTTTCCACTGAGGATATGTTTGATTTTATTGTTTTTAATACTTTTATGGACTTACAGTTTTTGAGTATGTCTTTCAATGCAGGTATTATAAAGGAGAAGCTGAAGCACTCAAAACCACATCCAGTCTTGGTTTAATCCCATCCAATCAGCCTGCTTATACTGATATTTCTTTAGATTTAAACTATACTGAAATTTAATTTAAATTGATGATTTTGTTGAAAGGCTCATTTCTACTAATAATGATAGTGTAATTTTAAACCTAAAAAAATTCCTCTTGCATCTTTTTATTTCATTTTTTTTGTAAGCTATATTTAAGATGGAGGTGGGCCCAGTATTAAAAAAAAATAATATTTTTTTGCTGTTGTTTTAATTTTATTATCTAAGTGCTTATTATAAGCACCACAGCAGCAGTTAAGGACTCTTGAGCATTTCCTTTTGGAGAAGCGTACAAGGTAAATGAAGTCTAGAAGAAAAATAAAAGGAAACTGTTTTTCAGTGTTGCAAGTGATTAGAATGGCATAAGCTAGGTCTTAACTACTGATAAAGCTGAGACATGAAATAAAAGAAAACAGGCATAGAAAACTCATTAAGTAGGAATTCTGATGGAAGGGTCAGCCAGCTTTGTTAGAGCCAGTGGTGGAAGCGAAAAAAAAAATAGAGACTGGTACAAAATGCTGAGAGGGATTTTTCAGAGGTTAAAAATAGCAGGAAGTTATCTGATCTGATTCTTAAATGCAATGGAATCAAGGGTCATTTGTCACGTGAGAAAGACAGGTGGGAGCGCATGGAGGTGCCTCAGTCCTTGGTAAAAAACAGGGTTACAAAGTATGTTGTTTATTCATTCAAAGCCTAGAAGTGGAGAACTTTTTTTTAAAAATCACCTATTCCAGCTATTGTAACTTGATTTTTTGGGATAGGGAACATGGATTTAGGGATTCAAATAATGTTCCTCTTACTGAGATTGTTAATTCCTTATGAGAAAATTTGAGTAGATGGCAACTTTTCTTTGTTTTACCGTGAGCCAGTCTTGTGACAGGTACTTGGTAAGTGATGGTTATTGATTTCAGTGACTATTAGAATGTAAATTTTATCCTCTTATCTAGTTTTATTACTATTTTTTAAATCAAGCAGTACAAAGCTATTCCAGTTGGGTTCCGGTTTTCTAAATTACAATTTGCTTTTTATGCAACCAGTCAGTAATGACACTGTCCGAGGCATATGATGAATAGCTATTTTGACTTGACTCTTAAAAATGCTGTTTTCATATTTCATAGAGAGCTGAACAGAGGAACTCTACAGGAATTAGTCTGAAACAGGCATTTTCTACAAACTCATTCTATACTGAGGGGTAAGTAATATCCCTACATCTATACTGTTACCATACCATTTCATTAAAGACATGTTTAAAAATGTTATACCTGTGCTCCATCTTTCTCTTTTGCTTTTGGATATGATATGTGGCCTAAATCTGCATAGAACTACACATGTATGTTCCTCAGTCTCTGCAAAACTCCATTTCTTTTCCTAGGCAAGTGATTTTTTTAAACTCTTATTCTTACTGTTTAATAGCATTTATTCTTTCAAGTACTATTTTTCTCTCTCACATACTTGAATAACAGAAAGCTGAACCCACTATCACATGACCTAAATATTCACTTACAGTGAAATATTTCCAAAGCAGTGACCTTCCATGGCAGGCTAAAAAATTGGTAGTAAAAGCTATTCTATTGATGCTTATCCTTTCCTTTGTTCCTTTTTCCTAAGGAAAGTAGATTGGAAATACAGCAATTATTCTGCCTGGATATCGAAAGGGATTTCTGAGCAACCTTGCACAATTGAGCTGGCACATGTAAAAACTGTTTCTGACTCACTGAGCTGGCATATACTGCTAAATCAGCACTGGCAGGACTCCAGGCAGCCTGTCACCAACACTGGATACTGCAGTAAGTACCAGTTCTGAGTATTGTATCCAAATTGGTTTTATTGAATTGTTTCATTCAGTGCTGCAAAGTCTGGCTTAAGAAACTAAAGCCTTGGACTAAAAATAAAGAGGCCACGGTGAAACTAAACGTATGCCAGCTGAGCTACAGTAACTGAGTATGCTATTAATAAAAAGATTTTGCTTAAATTCCTTTCAATGCCCATATTTCCCTACTCAGACTTTTAAATATTTTACAAAGTTATCAATTAGTTTAAACTGTACCGTATTTTCTTTCTCTTTCTGCAGGCTAGGGACGTCCACAGAGACAATGACAGTTCAGCCATTCATACAGATTTACTAAATCTGTGATAATTCAGTTGAATCTGGGCTGTATGCTTGGCACTCATGTTGGTTAAGATTTGTCCCACTTGAACTTAGGCACACATGAAAGACCTTCCAACATACTTGATGAAAAAGAAATTAGCTAGATCTCTAGTAAGGTTCATGTACTAAATGTTGTTGACTTTAGAGAGAAAGAGAAGATGGTAGAGGTAAAAATATGAGGAAATAGTACATTAGAATAATGGAGGCTGAAATCATGCATCCCGAGTGCCAGCCAGAAAGCCAGCACAGCTCTAAAAGGTCTGTGACATCTTCATTGCTCTTCCTGTCTGTGTTAACTGGGCTAAAGATAATCTCTGTCACTTTTCTAGGCTTTAATACTGTCTTTAATTGCATAATAGGCACACTCATAGGCTTTTGGAAAATATAAAGGCACCATAAGAAATTATCTGATCTACCCTTCTCTTGCAAAACAGAATGAACTGCATCTGAACAAATCCTATTGTATCTTAGGAAATCTGGTCGTAAAAGTCTTTGGGAATGGATTTAAAAATGGTCTGACACATTATAAACAATTTGTCTGGTTGACATCTAAAAACTGTTTATTTGTATATGCCTACATTATAAGCTTTTGCAGTTAGAGCACGGTCAGTGTCAGCTTCTAATAATATGATGGGAAATGCTAGAGTGCCTGATTGTCTCTATCTACAGGTTCTGCACGTACTTTGGAATGGAATAAATCTTCTGTCACAGAATAACTAAATACACCTGGGTTGAGATAGTGGTAAAATAAATATAAAAAGATAATAGAGGTGTTAAGAAAATAGGTACAGAAATAAAGATGACTACAGCTCTACATAGTAAGTTCTGAAAGTTTTTGTCACTGTATTTGTATCCAGCTGTCAAGCTAGAACATACTTCATGATGTCTGACTGATGTACAACCCTGCATGTTCAAGCTGTATTGATGGAAAGGAATCTGTCAGTGTGGAGTCATACTTATTTTTATAGCGGATTATCTATATTCATAATATCATATTCAAAATCCCCCTCCCTCACACTTTTTCTGGTTTTCTTAATATTAACTCAGTGGTGAAAAGTTTCCTTTAATTATTCCATTACCTTCCCTTTCCAGCTTTGAAAATGCCAAGGTCTTTTGGGCTTGTTTGGATGCCATTTTAACATGCTGAAATACTCAGTGGTGCTCAGAGGTTAATCACTACTAAAACAAAAAGGAAAATGCTCTTTCCTACCTCCTAAAAGCTTAGTCATTGTTACCTTCATACTTATGAAGATAAATTATACCTAACATTTCATGTAAATGTGTAAATTGACAGTCAAACTGCTGCAAATGGGGTTAATGCTTACTTGTGATAAAGACTATGTAATTTTATTGGTTTCTGATTAAGCCTGACTGGCTGATAAAAACTGACTTTGGTGTAATATTGATCTTGGGATGAACTAAGCCATCAAATTTGTCTTTAAGGTTCATGTAGCTACTGGTGATTCTACAATCTGCTGAATCTATTTACAGCCATATGCTATTATAATTTCTATTCACATGGTAGTTTTTAAGGTCTAGTTTAACTTTTCTGTAATTTCAGACTAGTTTTTCTCATCACATCCAGCATAAGTGAGGTTAATAACAGATTCCCTTCCTTGATGCCTTTTCTCAGCCTTTTTTTAGCTACTTTCTTCCAACCTGTAATCACATATCATGTTTTCCAGATCTCTGTCCATTTTATTTCCTCTCTTCTGGACTCTGGATGTACATAATTTTCTTTAACTATCATTTTCCAAGACTGAATGGAGTTCTTTAGCTGATACTAAGCACACTGAAAGTATAATTTAATGTGACTTGAACAAGTATGAGACTTGCTGTTTTGGATCGTGTTCTGTAGATGGTGTTCTCCCTCACGTCGTACTGCCCATGCTCAGTCTGTACAGCTCATTATTGCTGCTAATATGTAATACTTTGACATTTGTTCCTTTTGAGCAGTAGCCTCTTCTCAGCATCAACTTTTCAGTTTATAATGAATCTTTTGAATGCAATTATGGTTTCCATTGTACTTGCAAGTTTTCCTAAGTTGTGTCATCTTCAAATGCGCTGACTGTTTTCTATTCCAGGATGCAAATCAGTAACAAAAATATGGAACTAAACACAAAATGGATCCTTCTGGAACCTGCACTGATGTATCATTCTAGTTAGATAATGTGGAAGGATTTTCAGTTCACCTGAGAGTAGGTTTATTACTGTACAGTAATTTGCCTCTGAGGTCGTTATGGTGGGTAGTGCAAAAAGCCTTATGAGGTCAATATAAATTAACTCTCTTACTATATTTACATACAAACAAGTTTACACATTTTTTCAGAAACAGCATGGATATATTCAAACAATGTATTTTAACACACAAAGTTACAGAATGTAAATGAACACAACTATTTCAGATAAACATTACTCAAAAAATACAGTTAAATTCATACATATTTTTTGACACTAGAAAGGCTTCTCTGAAAAAAACAAACAAACAAAAAAGAGCATATGAAAATCTGCATGCAGCTCAACTTCAGTGTATTAACAGTCCAGAGATAACCAAAGGAGTAAGTCTCAAGGTTTCTGAAAGAAAAATACCAAGTACTTCAGAGTGCCCAGATGTAGTCAGCTGATTTTCTCTGCGGCATCACTATTTTTTTACACCTTCATCTTATGAAGATGTGCATGCTGAAATCCCTTGACTTCGTTGCTCTTCTAGAACTGACTGATTCAAGGAATTTAGTTAGCAGGGCAGCAGCCTTTCAATCCTTCCTGTAAGGAGCCAGCTTGGGTTATCACTTTAACAAAAATCGTTTCTATCCTTAGTGGCTGTGTTATGTACTCATTCAAAAAGCTTTGCTATGGCTAAATAATCATCAAAACTGAAACATTTTAATTGCTTTAAACAGATAACTAAAGGCCGTCTTCCTATGTCCGTGGAAGAACACTGATGATGATCGTATATAGCACACTAAATCCCTTTGCATATCACTCTGTCCGGGATTATTCAATGATTTTGCTTTGGCAATCTTTGTAATTCCTATGACCTATGCAGGTAAAAAACCCCACCAACCCACAGCTATACTTTTCTAGAAGCAGAACAGAGATAAGAAATAACAAACCTTTCACAAAGGACTTGGTATTATCTGAAACCTGATAATACAAATCTCATTCTGTTTCTTCAATTAGTTGAGTGATTTTGGTAAGGGTGCCTGCAATCCAGTCAATTTTAAACCAGCTGTAAAATTAGATTTCATTAACTGAAGGACATCCTATTCATGGATTAACAGCAAAGTTAATAAACATAAAAGAGAATGTGATGAATTACAAATATTCTGATAGTACCATGCAATTTTCCTCAAGACTGCAATTTGTAAGCAGTATTTGGGGTAACAGCTCCTTTGGAACCCATTATTATAGCTGAGGAACAATATATATCATATATATATATATTAAAAAAATCTTGCTTTTTCTAGTAGCAGAGAGAGGTCTTTTTGCCAAGAAGATCTTGTGAAACACCATAATAACTGGCTAACACTCATCTGGAAGTTTTAAAAGGGTGTTTACATAAATAAAATATAATAATTTCAGACATACACAATAGGTTACGGTTGAGCTCAGCTATGGTAGCCTTGCTAATACTTTGATCTTCTGTGTGCTTTCTTGAGAACAAAGAATGTTTTTGTTAGAGATAATTCTCAGAATATAAGACACAGGTCTGAATGGTGACAGCAGTCATTCATGGTGCCATACTAAGAATACTGTTTCTGGTGACAATAAATTACAGTTCTCTTCTTTAAAACACAGAGAATATGGAAAGGTTGAGCATGAGGGAGGCCTAACATGAACCATCCTAAGAGAAATACCGAAGTATTTTGCAGTGCATTTTCACATTCAATACCAAAATATTAGTATTATTCAGAGTGTTATAAAGAACACAGAAAAAAGAACATCTAAACAGGAAAAACCCGCAAACTGCCAAGCAGGAAAATTCAGCAGATTTCTTGCTTTCATGTTTCCAAAGGCAGAGAAATCAGAAACAGAAAGGATGCAACATATTGGTGCAAAAATCAAGCTTCTGCTTGGCCCTTCTTCAGCAGAATATTCTGAGTTTTATTTAATAAAATACAGTCACACATACATTATGAGCTAGAAATTTGCTACACTTTCAGTCTGGTTCCTCGCTCTATAAATTGGCAGATACTTCAGGGGAAGTCACAAAGGGCTGCACAGTAAACATACCTGAAATAATCTAACAAGAGGAAAATAAATTTTTGTTAACTTTCTATATGCTGACTTGTTCGCTAATATGAACTTTTCTATGACTTTCAGTTCTCAAATTTATTAGGTATTAGTAGTATCTCATAGCAATGTGTTCCCTAGGTTGAATATCTATGGCATATATTCTCTTCTTGTCCTAGTTCAGCAGGAGGGACCAGTTATCACTGGGTGGGAGTGATAAAAAGCTATGTATTCTACCCCCTC
>JAWWEE010000158.1:35528589-35553839 GCA_035221455.1 Xenops minutus | reverse complement strand
TGTAACTCTGACTCATAATCTCTCTGGTAGTGGGTCCATTTCTTCTGCTGGTTTACCTTCAAACCAGCACACTTCTTCAGCTTGTTCTACACTTTCCTTCTTTACTCTAATGAAACTGCTGATCTTTCACATTACTCAAATTTGCCAAGCCATTTACACTTCTTCAGTAATGTGTTTTGAAAACCTTTTCTATTATTGATGTAATCTTTTTTGAGGTAAGATTGTAAGGATTGAAATCAATTTAATGGGAAAGCATACTACTAATTTATATACCTTCAGAATTATATATTTCATACTCTTTATTTGTAAAAAACTGTTTATTTGCATAGTTGACTTACATACAAGGAATCCCCACCCCCACAAACATATAGTTCCATTTTAATGGAAGTACCAGAGACATTATTTGATACAGGATCTCTAAATGCTTCTTGTTTCCAAGTCATCTCTTTTTAATATCCTGTGCCAAATACTAATTTCATTCATACTAGCAGACATCTAACAACTTTTTAATGTAACATCTGGGATTTCTGTTGATTTAATGTGATGATATCCAAATAGTTCCCTGTGACAGTCATTGAATGATTAATATCTGTAGAAATCTAGAAGTCTATAGATATTACTTTATCTAAGTAACAGTAGATGTGAACTTATTTGAGAGATTGAATAGACACCCTTTAGCTCACCCTGCTAAATGTTGTTTCCATTCAGAGGCACTCTATGTCTTCTCTTAAATGATACACAATTTATTTTTTCTAAAATCATTCTGTACATTTCACAAAAGTTATTGAAATGGGGAATCTTGAGTTCTTCCTAATACAGGTACTGGTATGTGTTACATGTGAAAGGTATCCTTCAGGAATAGCCTTGTTCTTGGTAGAGGGTTCTGTCCCACAATAACCTCTTGCACTCTTTTTTTGACACACTGTTTTACCACCCACAAAATCATTGAGAATTTGACCTGAAAAAGTTAGTTTCCTATTATTCTGCTGCTGAAGATGATAAATGGGAGTTCTGCCTATTGTTATTAATTAAAATTCCAAACTAGTACAAAAATAAACAACAAAAGATTGAAATTGAAAGAGTAAAAATTGCAAGAAACTACATAAACACAATCAATAGATTTGATAGAATGGTGATAGAATGATCAGCAATGTGAAGTCATGGTTTGGACACCTCTGTCCTAAATCCCCACTAGGTCTGGAAGGTCTATAAGCTGGCAGCTGACGTTCCACTGGAACCAATGCAGATTCTGTTTGTCACTCACTTATAGAGCATAATGATCAGTGAGACTTTTACTTTGCAAACAAATTACCTGGGACTATACTGTTCTCTCCATCTTCCTTAGTCTAAATTTGCGCTAAGAGTTTACCTCTATATACTCAGGAAAACACAAGAAAATTTTTACTTCTATTTGTGGTAATAAGTAACAATTTTAGGAATCATTTACTGCAATCAGTGCTATTCTAATCACAAGCATTATGAGGTATGAGGGGAATTCATCCTTATATCTGCTACAAGGTGTGTTTCTGCTACTACACAAACCCATGCTGAAGTTCCAGCAACTCCTTGTCTGTGCTGTTGTGAAGATGAAATGTTTTTAGGATGCTTTGTCTGCTGAATCCTTTCTAATACAGTCTACTTGTAAAATGTGTCATGTTATGTTCCTTCACACACCCTGTGGCTGCTGGGGGAGGTTTGTTCCTGGCCCCATCACAGAAGCCATCAGCCCATCAAAGACCCATCTCCAGGTGACCAGAGTAGCACAGGGCGCACCAAACCAGGTAAGAAATGCAAGATACATTTGCCTCACTCATGAAGGCTCTTCTAAAGTATTCCACTGTGCCCACTTCTGACTCCCCCCACAGTCACAGATGAGGAACATTTCACCTAAAACGCCACTTTTTGTCTTTCCACTGCAAAAAGCCAATGAAGTAAAGTGTTCAGTATTACTGTAACTTCAAGTCCCAGGCTACTAAAGAAAAAAATATTACAGGATTGTGAAGTAGCATGTGTCTATCTCGCAAGGGGAAACCAGGTGCAATTCTGCTGAAAATAGGCATATAATAAATAACAAACATATGTTATCAATTAAATCCTATATAGAATCTATAGCTCATAATTCAGAGAATGATTTTTTTATCCACAACTGTTTCTTCAAAGTTATGGCAGGCTGAAGATCCAGTGAACAGTCAATAGAATGGCTGTTGCTTTGACAGACACTGAAGACCTTCATGTGTGAGGCTGAGGATGGAAAAACTAAAACTGTAGCCAGTTATATTATCACTTTTACATTCAAGGCTGTCTGCAAACAAATGGCTTTCCCTTTAGCACTCTGCACATTCAGTCATTGTTAGAGTGAGGGTAATTAAAATGGTTTAAAATAACTTAAAATGCTTATTAATTTACAATATTTCTATGGATAATTTTCAAAGTGTTTGATACATAGAGACTGAGACTTCATTCAGGTTTTCAAATTACAGACTTGCCCAGAAACAACAGTGGTTTGAAGTATCAATGCTTTCCTGGAAATGTTGGTGTTAGAACTTTAATGTTGTTTTAAAACTCTTCCTGTGAGTATGGCATAGCGTTTATATTTAGAAAGAAAATCCTAGTGGGATTCCATAAATCTGCAAAATGGTCAGACTTTCCTGCTGTTAACAGTCCACTGCACAGCAGCATTTCTGTGTATGACTCAGGAATAAAAAATGCTAGGTCAGCATCACAACAACAAGCCAGGCACTTACTTTAAATGTAGGTTTTTATTTTATTAGGAATGAAGTTTAAATTTTTGATACTGATTATTGAGCTATCCTCAGTTTGGTTTTTTTTTATTCTTCTAGTGACTTCTGAATAACAACAAAGGAAAATCAACCTGATTTCCTTTTAATGAAAAGACAATGTTTCATCTTAGACTGAGGAAGCTTCATTTTAAGATTTGTAGAAAGGTGAACTTTGGTATAATTTAATGGTAAAGCATCAGTGGCTGCAACTTTAGTATTAATATTTTTCTTTTTGTAAGTATCATGAAGCAATAGTAGAAATGAATCAATCATTCCAGATGTGGACAAAGGTATAACTATGTTGCTACATATCTTTGCAGTCATGTCACATCTTGTGTGTTCTTTCATGACCAAAGGCTCATTTTACTGTATTTCATTAGAAAATGAAATACTGTTGTTAAATGTTTAAATGGTGCAAATACTTAGACTCAATACTAATTAGATCTTTCTCAAACTGACCCTACTTTGATTTGGCAGAAAATTTGCAATAAAACCATTTAACAAGCAATATAGACAGAGTGAGAACTCTCACACTGGGAAATATTTTTTGGTTATATAAAAACTACACCCTTATGGCTACAAGCTAAACCACTATTAAAAAACCAAACAGCTGAGATCTTCAGAGTCTCCTGTTAATCTTAGGGACATATCCATACAGGAACATATGTACACGTACAGAGCCAAAGAGTGGAATGAACGTGGTTGAAAGGCATTTTGAACATTTGTATAGCTTTCATTATAATTACTTTTCCTGTGCTGCAACACCAGCTTGCTAACCATGAAGGAATTCAGGTGTATGTGTAGCAAGCATGCGCAAACAATCTGCTGCTGCCATCCGGAAAGTGTAGAACTTGTACTGTTTTGAAACAGCACTGATTTGGTTTAAGAGACAAATGCCTGCAAAGGAAGGCAGGAACCTTCCTGGAATAGAAAGAAGACATATCCTTAACTTTGAAATTAAGAGGCTTTCAGGCAAAAATGTAGAAAAAGGAATAACAACTATTTACTAAAAATATATAGAACAAAAAACCAGAACAAAACCCAACACTGTAACTAAAACTTTTGAACAGTTAAGTCCTGCTTCCCCTTTGGGAGCAGTGATAAGCACACGTGGCTGGAGGGACACTCGGGAGGTGCAGGGACAGCCAGGGCTCCATGCCGAGGTCCAAATCTCCCGTGGCAGCAGTGATTGCATTGGCTGCAGGGATGGTCTGAGCCTTTCGCATGGGCAGCACAGCGACCCTCTCACTGCCTTACAGAGTGGGGGTTGGTTAGAAGCTCCTCTGCAGCTTTTAAAATTGTGTTTCATGGCACTAGCTGTAGCATCTGTATCTGAGTTTTGGTTTCAGTATTTTATTTTGACAGGTATACAAAAAATGGAAAGACTCAGTTAAATGAAAACAGTTAAATTTTAGATAAAGAGGAAATTCACAAATTGTAAAAAATAAGTGCTGCACAGAATAATTAAGCACTATTCTTGGCATGTAAGCACTTTCTTCTGTCTTAAAACATTCTTAGATATTGGATTCTAAATGATGAGAAACAAAAAAAAACTCATACACTTAGTGGAGTGTGCTTGAGTGTTTGTGCCAAAGATTGCTTTAATTTAAATGTCTCAACTTATTTCTATATACAAGCAAGCTGGAGCATAAACAATATGAATGAGAATGTTCATTTTGCCTTACTGTAGTTCTCTGACTGTATGCTAAGTTTAAATAGACAGAATCAAGATATCATTCATGCTGTGCTAGTTACTTGCTCTGATTTACATTTATGATGATGTAGAGAATGCATGTTCACTGCTACTGCAGTGTCCCAGAAACATTATTGTATTCTTGGCACTCAGAGGCTTGATCTTATATATGTACTTTCAAATAAATATATTTAAGTGAGAATAAAAACATTACATATGAGAGGACTAGGATAGCAAAGTGGTTAGTGTTTTATCCGAGTCTCATTAAAAATGCTACTTATCAACCTCCCCATTCACAGACTTGCAAAATTTCAATGACACTAATGACAGAAAAGTAATGCATGTCACAAAGGAGCCCCTGTTTTCCACAGAAGCTGAAAGCTAAGCCTAAACCAGGTTATCTTCTTAGGTGCTTTCCTCACTCCAGCAGTGTTCAAATTCATATTGGGCTCTGACAGAGAAGGAGCAGCAGCAGGCTGTGCTGCTGGGGTGATGAGCTAGAGCCAAGGGCAGCAAGGCAATGGCCTGCAGGACAAGTCCCACAGTACCTCAACAAGAAGGGCAGAGCAGGGCTGAGGACAGTCAGCCAACAAGCTGGACAGCAGGCAAGTTCAGAAGCAGTAAAGCAGGTGCAAGGTCAAGCCAGGAAATCCTGGCCAGCAGGTCAGGTTCAGATTGGTGAGACATGTGACTTCTTCTGGTTCATCCTTTCTCATTACCTGATTGCAGCCAGGAAGAGGGAAACCACAGATCTCACAGATTTAGGCACTGCTCAGAGTGACTTGCCACCCCACTGGATTGAGCATTTACACTGTGGCATTATTTCCCTTAGTAAGCCCGCATACCTATCAAATAGGATGTTACTCTTTATATGATAGTCTGTACATGTGTATCATGTAGCATGAGAACATATTTCAAAATCTCCTTTTCTCTCTGTGAAGCTTTGGAATTTTACTGGTTTTGGCTAGGCTAGACTTAATTTTTTTCACAGTGGCTAATGTGGGGCTGTGTTTTGTATTTGTGTTGAACACTGAGGTGTTAATATAAAGATGATTTTTTTATTGCTGAGCAGTGCTTACACAGAGCCACTTTTCTGCTTTTTGTACTGCAGGCTGGCAAGGAAATTGGAACTGCATGGGAAGTTAGAAAGAGAGGTCACCAGGACAGGTGACCCAACTGACCAAAGGGATATTCCAGACCGTACACATGCTCAGCATATAAAGTGGAGGGAAGAAGGAGGAAGGCAAGGGACATTTGCAGTGATGGAATTTGTTTTCCCAAGTAATCGTTATGTCTGATGCACCCCTCCTCTTCTGGAGATGGCTGAACACCTGCCTGTCCATGGAGAGGAGTGAATAAATGCCTTGTTTTGCTTTACTTGTGTATATGGCTTTTCTTTCCCTATTAAACTGTCTTTATGTCAACCATGAGTTTTCTCACTTTTACTCTTCTAATCCTCTTCTCAGTCTTGCTGGTGGGGGAGCGATCGAGGGGCTCTCTGGAGCTTGGCTGCTGGCTGGCGTTAAACCACCACACTATTGAACTGACTACCTCTAGATCAGAGATTCAACTTCATTTCAAGTTGAGAGATAGCATTAGCTGCATACAAATTTTGTGTTCAGTTCTGTCAGTCCATTTATTTCCTAATGCACACATAAATTAAAAAAAAAATTACTACTATAAGTAAAATACAATACCTGCCTATTTCTTTCAGGTTGTTGCCTTCCAGTGCTCAGAATTTTTAAAGAATTGAGTAGAATTGTGGTCTGTGCAACCTAAAAGCTTATATTGTAAATGCAATGTGTCTATTGGTAACATGTTGTGATGAATTTGTGTATAATCTACCCTGTGAAATCTACTCTGTCTCTAAAATTTGAGAGGTCCTATCTCAATATTTCAATCATTACAAAGTTACTACAGCCTCTCTTTTAATTTCTGTATGAGATCATGAAACTCTGGAGTAATTATGATTTTATTATACGTGCTCTTATTTAAGTAATTTCACTCCTCTCTGCCATCTATTAATCAGCTTCCAGATTCTACAAATCAGTATAACACTAAGTGCACTGTGGTCAAATTCACCTGAAAAAGGCAGATATAAGTATCAAATAAACCTTTGCAGTTTGAAGTGATGCCCATAGCTCGGGGCATTATCACTGGATTAGAGTAACTACACAATATAAACATTTATGCTATTTTGCAGTGTAATACAGATAACAGTACACAATCAAAGCCTTCAAAGACATAAACAGACATCACACACTGTAATTATATTTGTCTGCAAGCTTATAATAATCATAGATAGCAGGTGTTATAAGGCAGTTCTTTTTTCCTGGTTAACCCATTCAGCGTACTCCCCTTACTCCAAACGCACTTTCCATAAATTGGGTAAAAGTCTGGCTGTACTATATAATTATGATGGGAACTTTCTATTAAATAAATGCAAAAGCGAGTTATTAATTTACTTTGCTTGCTGCCTTTTCACTTAGTGTTTTAATATGTAATATTTCCTTTTGACTCAAATAGTTTTTTTCTCTTTGTATATGGTAACTTTTCCAGAGCTTCAAGAACATGACCATAAAATTACTTCAAAAATGACCCTCAGAAGCAAAGTTTTATGTATCACTTGCAATTAGCACAGTATCATACAGTGTGAATCGATGCCTAAGGATTTTATCTTGAATCTTCTATTTTTAGAATACAGGTAACCCGTTTTATGCCAAATGTAACAAAACCTTCCTTCTTGCACTGATAGTGCAAAGGTGCTGACATCCAGAAATGGATGAGACTGAGAGATCTTACATAGTAATAAAAATATGGCTTTCCTATATTTTTCCAGGTGTTTTGTGAAGAGAACCTTGACATGCTTTTGTTTTGCAGAATCAACCCCATGGCAGTTACAGGACACTGGAAGAATATGAAGAATTGAAGCATTTTAACAATGTCGAACTTGATTTACATTAGGTGTTAAAAAGCTAGGAGGTGATTAATAGGTGGAAGTTTGTTTTTAAAAAGAATAGTTGGAGAAGTCTTTGATGTGTTATGCAGAGGACTAACATGGTAGGATGGGATAAAACCAAGAAGAAAATTTTTACTAAATTTTGACTAAGCTATGGAAAGTTTCACGAATGAGGGAAGAAATGGAAGCCTGTTCTCTAGGACCAACAGTTAAAATGGATGAAAAAAACATCCAGAAAACATGCTTTTACAAAGTAATCCATCTAAAACTTTAGTTGATTGAATCGGTGTTTATGTGAACTAAGACAGGATGGGAAAGCACTATATGCTTCCCCAAAATGTATTCTAAAGATAAATTTTTAACGGCTCTAGTTCCATTACAATTTTTTAGCACTATTATCATGAGGTATTTATTTATTTAAGCAATGCATTATTTCTCTTAATGTCATATACCTTAAACTAAATATAAACACACAGTTCTTACCAAAGACAACTTCCATGAAACAATAAGTTCAGATGAGTAAGAGGCAAGTGATATGATATGTAGAAGCTCAATTACAAATTTTTTGGATACAGAATTTATTATTTTGCCATTAAAACAATTTTTAATTATGTTTATTTCTAATTGTCTCCAGCTGTTGTGTTCATGATTCATTAGCTGTTGTCTGGTAGTCATCCTACCAGAATAGGGTTTTGCAATCTGTCTACGTATTTTAAGAAAACAAGGTAGTACAAAGTTTTATTGGCTTCTCTCTTGAATGAGAGAGCACAAAGAGTATGGGTAAGGTAATGCCATGATTCTGGCCCCCTTGACCCCAGGTGTTATCTAGGAGAAATGACAGAAAGCAGCAAGGCTCTGTATGTTCATAACCGCATCATATAGTATTTTGAAGTTTATGCACCACGTTAGCTGGTTTACATTTCTTTTTCAGCCCCACACGAGGCTATCTATCCCAAAGAAATCTGGCAGTACATCACACTGTTGTAAATTGCAGTAGGCAGCAGTACAATTGCAGTACATTGCAGTGCATTAGATTGATGTACACCCTGTTTGAAGAAAGATTTTCAGTGCATAGGGAAATCCTGAAATAAGTGTCTGATAAAAAATTCCTTCCTGATGTTGCTCCTCTTTGAAGCAAATCTGTACCTTCTCTCAAAAGCAAAAGGATGCAGTACAACAAAAAAAAAAACATAATATGCAAATTTAGGAACGACCTGCACTTTATTTTTTAATACGGTGTCCTCTTGGAAACTTGATTACTGAGTAGCTGCTCTTCATGTCATAATGAAACTTAAAGCTTCAAAGCTATATTGCAAATATATTAATTGTGATCTTCTGATAGGACCTTTAAAATAAAAGGATTGGACTTTCTTTGGGAACTGGAAGTCCAAAACTGATTTTCAACATTATTTACATCTATCTCTGATAATAGAAGTTTTCTTTTACAGTGCTTTTTCAAAATACTTTCTGTGTATTGTAATCAAAGATTCTGAAGGACTAAATTTTTCTCAGTTGTTAATAAGCAAAAACTCATGCAAATTATAAATCTCCTTTGGCTTTCTACTTTGCTAGTTCTGAATACCTGCAATATCATTTGAAGCTGCTGAGTACATGGTTGGAATTTACATCTTGCTTTACTTCATGGTTTAAGAATGAATGACCCCTCCTAAGACACCAGAACATCCTGGTCTGAAATAACTTTTATTTTTAACAGACTGTGCTTAGCAGTCTCATGAAATGAAGAATAAAGATCCTCCTTTCCTCTAAGATTTTTTTCACACCTAAGTTTTCTCTTAGACCTATCATAATTATAAATTCCCTTTCAGAGTACTTCCAGAATATTATAAAGAAACCACACACTGCAGAAGCAAGTTTTTTGGAGATATTTTTTTCTTACAAATGCTTTGTACAATCTCTGACACTAATGCTACAAACATGTTGGGGGGGGGGGGCGGGGCTGTGATTTAATTTTCACCTTATACCCATTTTGGACCATCTAAGATAATGAAAACAGGAAAATGGAAAACATAAAGAGATAAAGTAGAAAAAGAAGCTAAGGACAGAATTTCATGAGATTTACATATAGAGTTTTGTACTTCAGTTTTGATTTCTATGGGACAAAATCATGCCTGGATCTGTTCTGTTTGATCACAGGAGATTTCAGGGAAACAATAAAGTGTTATGGCCGGAAAACTCTGGACCAGTGATACTGATGAACTTTCATTTTCATGCTACATTTTTGTTACCTTAAGTATGAATTTACCGTGGAAGTTTTGAGGTGGGGAGGTCATTGTCTATTTGTCCCCATATCCAACCTCCCTACAAAGAAAAGATGGTGTAAAGAATCACAAGGCAGTTATGCAACAGCCGTGTGTGTTGATGTCCTTGCCAGCCCAGACTGCTCCCATCATGCTGCTGAACATGGCGCACAGCCTCCTCACTTGAACCACTGTGAGAAGAATGTCTCTGGTGGAAAACATGACACATGGAAGACCTTTATCCCAAATCAGTTTATATTGCAGATTAATCATATTTTCTCCCAACCTAATGTCAGAGGTTTGCTACTTGGCTTGAACAGCAAATTATTCCAGAGACTGATTAAAGCCACTGTTTGGAGCGAATGGATTACTAAAAGGCAAACCAATCCCTTTTAAAGGCCATTTCCTGCCCTGAGTCATTCACATAAGACTCACACTGAATTTAAGGAGGACTCAACACACTCATCTGAGGGGAGAATTCACTCCACAGTTTAAAGATTGTGAACTCTGTAAATCCTTAAAAGCAGTTAGTTTATACGTAGTAGAAACTGTACTCACCCCAATGTAATGCCTACAGTCTTAAACATTAGAGTCTACGAATCTTACATGTTGAATATTTTATTGAAAACACAGAAAAAAGAAACGTACATTTTAAGTCTTACTGGTGTATGAATACAGAGCACTAAAAGAATCTGTTTTAAAAAAGGAATTCTTAATAATAGTCGCTTGCTGATACTAAAAATGTTTTGAGTATAGTGAAAGGCATTCACATTTGTCATTGATAAAGTACTCATAAAGTTTCAACAGGAAAGATGTGTATTATAAAAGTTTTGACCTTGAACAACTGATATACACAAAACTATTTTATTTTGCATGTGCCATGCTGGTTACTTGGCTTCCTGAAAAGTAAAACAAAACAAATATTTTCCTGGCCATAATAGCCAGGGTTCAGTTCATATTTTGAAGAAACAAAAGAATGTTTACTCCATGTACGTGAAGCAGAGAACATAATGATCATTGCAAGTATTACTATGGCTTCATACTTTAAAAGATAATTTGACATGAAAAGTGGGTAATTAATACTTTTCCACAACTATTTAGTCACTCAGTGATTTAACACAATGCTATTATTTAGGAACTTAAATTTTATGCATTTTCCTATTATTATGTTAATTTTCATGCCCTTAATTCACACGGAGGCAAGTCAATTGATTTCCCTTCCAGAAGAGGGCATTCTTTTTCCTCACATATGCACAGCCTCCCTGAGATGGCAATTGGGGAATGGGAAATTGAGTCTTCTAGGAATTCATTGCAAAGAACAGAAAATGATACTTGAAAAGAATTGCTTATTCCTTGTCAACTCCAGGGCTTCACTGTTGAGGTTTAATACCATGCACACTGCCATTGTATAACTCACCAAAGACATGCTGGCTGTGTCTAAGTTGTTTTTGCCTTTTTAAAACATTTGAAACAATACATGTAGTGTATGATTAGTGGAAATGATAAAATGAGATATCATAGGGTAATGCTTGTGGTCAATGAAACACAACCTGTCTATCCTGTTTTAGATGCAGTTGTGAATGATCGCTGATCAAATAACAGTGTTAGAGGAATATAATTTTGGCTACAATAAAATATAAAGGTATCTATCACATGAAAAGATTTAATATCCCAGGATTCTTAATGCAAAATATTCCTGTCCATAGATGTGCTAAATTAACACAAGAACTTGTCTGTAGACATGCTCTTTTCCACAGATACTTTTTTACGGGTTGCAGGTGAAAAGCAATTCCACGTATCAAGAATCATATATATCTAGAAAACACATGGAAAAGAGCAGAAGTGCCTCTTGTGGTTAAGATTTCTCTCAGTCATGAACCAAGTCTGATTGTATGCCAGTATGAAAAGCTTCTTAGAAATCACTCCTGTTATAATCCCTTTCAGAGCAAGTGGCTTTCATGTGAGCCAAGCTGTATTTCTTCCCTGTGCTGCGGGCCTCCCTGGCAGCCCTTACACTGAAGGCAGGCTGTTATAACTGTTCAACTCATGACAGACTAGTTAACTCAACCCTCACCAGCCATTTACAAATAATCACAGGAGAAAGACTATCTCAGCTGTTGCTCCTTTGTGAGGTTCTGAGGTCACTGTCCAAAGCAAAAATCCCATGTTTTCCTGAAAACTCACTATAATGTAACTCATTATCCACCTGTTAAAGAATATGTGGATCATTCATATTCATACTTGATTAAAATTTATCTGAGTTCCAAATCTTTGATCCTGTTTTTCAGATTTGCTGCAAAGATAGAGATCAGCTGAGTTGAAACCCTGAATCTGTAATTTTCACAAATATAACTTAGACTACAGTTGTGGTTCTAGGCAGTCTTTCTGCCATCACTCACTTCTCCATACTGTCACTCTCTCTAGTGGCTGGATGTCAGCCCTTTCTCTGCCTGTGTTTTGTACAGAAGGAAAGTGGTGGCTCTTGTTTTCTCCTACAGTTACGGTACAGAAAAAGAAACACTGTGCTGGGAAATATACTAGAATTTTCATTCCATTCCATTTCTATTCCAGCTCTATCATTTCTGCTCATAGAATTGATGGAAAATCTACAACTTGCAGATCTTGTATGCACTGGCATGTTCCAGTATTTCCTATAGTTCATTCACGTTGTTTATTTGCATAATCAGTATTTTACAGCCTATGAACTACTTAACTATGTTTTAATGAAACTATTTAACTGTATAGGAGGGTTTCTCATAGCTATACCTGAACATAAGATAATATTGAAAACTGGTAAATATATGAATATTACAAAATAGCAAAAATCATTTGACCTCTTTCAGTTACAAGACACCAGATGCTTAAGTTCATATTTGTCCTGCTTCATTTTCACTTATATTATGACACTCTATGATAAGCAAATAAATGTGTTTTCTTTCAAATGTAAAGCTTTGATCTTTAGAGAAATTAAAATAAAGTTCAGTCATTAGGCTTTGGTTAGTGTCCAAATTATATGTT
The DNA here is from genome assembly GCA_035221455.1 of Xenops minutus. NCBI lineage: Eukaryota > Metazoa > Chordata > Aves > Passeriformes > Furnariidae > Xenops > Xenops minutus. Next base: position 35,541,131 of record JAWWEE010000158.1, on the reverse strand, counting down.
AAATATACAAATGAAAGTTGAGAGAAGAAATTACTCAAAGGTTAAAATACACATGAAATTAGTATAACTCCTGCTCTGAGTCTGATATTGGTAATTACATTATACATTTGCTTCAATTCCCTATGTAACTCAGTTTTTTTTCCCCAGGTTTTCCTTCCTGTGTGGTTCCTGCTCATATTAAGTCCAGTCCTTTAGACAGTAAACAGACCAGTCAGCTTTCCTGACATGTGCACAGGAATGAGCTTCAAGTCAGCATCTTTGCATTTCATCTCTAAGTCTTCAGCATATGATTTTGGAAAAACCCCTCACATTTATATTCTATTGAAATTATTCTAATTAATAAAAATATAATGCAATTTATGCATAAAGTGTGATAAATAGCAGAGATTTGAAGGAATGACTTGGCATAATAGAAATTTTTTAGCTGTTCTGCTGAATATCAAAAGGGACTTGTGTCAGAAAGAAGAGGAATTAAGAATTGATACTTTGACAAAGTCTTCACAACTTCTATCAGTCCAGCTAGTTCTTGGTACATCAGTATTAACTTCCTTATCATCAGTAAATAAAATAGTTCAGCACTCTGAGAACCACTGTTAATAAAGAAACCAAAAGAAGCCTCTTTCAATTGTTTCTAAACACTACCATATATAGATTTTTCCCTCTTTGCCAACCGCTGTGCTCTTCACAGGATTCTTTTTGTTGTGTCCGTTTCTGAAGATACTGATGCCAGATACTTTTGGCATGTTGCGCATCTATACGTGGAACTGTAGCTTGGTATATTTACAATGCATTGCTTGAAAGGGTATTTGAATATGATCTTATTAAGATGAAGTATAATTAAGAGCAAAGAATTGATGTCTATTATTATTCTAATAAAAAATTAAATTCTTTATTACAGTGAATTCTTGTGTCTGTCCATTTAAGTATAACAGCTAAGTTACTATGGTGTAGACTGTGAATATTGAGTTGCTGTGACTATCTACAATCACAAGTGACTGTCCTACTCTGCTCAGTGATCATCAGGCCACACCTGGAATACTCCGTTCAATTTTGGTCCCTGCTACGCAAAAAAGATGTGGACAGGCTGGAAATTGTCCAGAGAAGGGCCACAAAGATAACCCAAGGACTGGGAAACCTGTGGTACGAAGAAAGGCTGAAAGAAGTGGGATTGTTTAGCCTTGAGAAAAGAAGGCATAGAGGAGATCTTATCACCTAGTTCCAGTATTTAAAAAGTGGCTACAAAGAAGACAGAGACTCTCTTTTTCACAAGGAGTCACATGGAAAAGACGAAGGACATTTCCACTGGACACAATTGCTGTATTTTTCACTATGAAAAAAATCAACCATTGGAATAATCTGCTCCAGGGAAGTGATGTATTCCCCAGCACTGGACACATTTAAAATTTGGTTGGACAAACTGCAGGGCCACCTTGTCTAGACTGCAGCTTTTTCAAGAAAGGTTGGACCAGATGATCCTTGATGTTCCTTCCAGCCTGGTATTCTATGATTCTATTATTAAGTCATGAATGTGTATAGAAAAGATGAATAATATTTCTTTCTTGATAATTCCCAGGGTTAATACCGAAATATTCTTTCAACTGAAGCCTGAATAGAGATTCCGAAAGAGCCAATTGGATTTCTGAGTTTTCTTAAAAAAATGTAAAGGCCACAACACTGAAAGTTCTGATTGATATACAACACTTTAAAACCGATTTCTGAAAATGAAAGTAGCATATTTTATTTATTTTTTAAGGTATTACAGGAGACATGCTCTAAACAATCAGTAACACATTTTTTTTGGTTCATATTTTTGGCTATAATCCTAATTTGCATCTGTTGAAGATAGATCATGGGGTTAGCCTTCCAAATCCTAAAAAATGCAACATGACATGAATAGGAGAGACTCCAAATTGAATATAATATCAACATTTATCATAATCATATGGAATTTGATGAAAGCAGCTTGATATTATTACAGACATTATTTCATTGCTAATGAAAAAATGTATTTCTGTTCTTGTTTATAGAAAAAAAAAGAGAAATGAATACAAGTGCAATGGAAGGCAGTGCAAGCTCCATCTCAATTAATGAAAAATAGAACACAAGGCTATTATTGCATTTGTCTTGGATGTTGCTACATGACTGCTGATTAAGTTATACTGCTCAAAACAAGGCGAAACATCAAAACATGTAAATGCTTGAATATATCCAATGACATTTAATAAGGCTTTCAAGGATGCAGCTAATTTTAGCACAGTACACAAAGACAAGAACACTGGAGTATCAAAACAAGACTTGGCTAGAAAACACTTGAGGGATTCAATGGGATCTGAAAATAATGACTTATGTACATTTTTAGGGGTGTTTTAATATCACCCATATCTCACTTCTTATTCAGATTTTAGTCTTCCATGATAAAAGATTTCTATCTTTTCTTTGGGAAGACAGGACATTCTGAGAATCCTTCTGAAGCAGACAACAACAGGGACATACCAATTTAAAGTGTCTCATTGCTGATGCATTTAGGAAGAAAAAATGTATATGAGGCAAAATAGTAGTAATGGTAGTAATGGATGGATGGATCAAGAAATGGGAGAATGATCACTGAAAAGATCCAAAAGCATCCTCTGTCCTCTGCTTATATAAAAACAGTGTTAACAAATTCCTGTTGCAAAATAATGCAAAATCTTAGGCAGTAAAGGGCTCACGTAACCAGTATTTTGATATTTGGCTTTGAGCTGGAAGGGGATTCCCTGAAGCTGCTGGCCAGTAGAAATCTTTGGCTGTGGTTGCAGTTTAATACAGCTCTGTCTCCAATGACAAAAGATGCACAACTTGTATTGCTGAACTTCAAATGTAACCCAATTGACTAAAACATTCCTTGTTTTATTAGAATAGGTGGCCCCACTTTTGAGGTGTCTGTACCAGATTCCCTTCCATCAACAATAATTACGTGAAGAACACCACTGCTTACTCCACCTGAGATGAGGGCTTGTCCTGCATGTTCTGTCTCAATTAAAGTATTGGTTCTAGAAAGAGGTTTTGTGCAAAACCTTACATGGAGATGAAGTTCAAAAATATTGAAATATTGTTGTATCATCTTTCTGGCAGGCAAAATGAATTCTCACTGAGACCAAAGGTACATATTAAAGTGCAAAATTGAAGAATGCAATTATAAACAGAAAATACAGAAAAATAAAAGAAGAAATAAAGAATTTAAAATCCACAAACAGAAATATGATGGAGAAAAAGAAATGATAGTTGGTGTGAGTGGCTCTGAGAAACAGAGGTGAAAAATTAAATCTGTGGATGATCTGAGTGCAAGAACAGGAAGTACCAACACACAGAACAGAACCTCTGTAAACTGACAATTTCCCAACAGAACTGGGATGAAAGTGGGAGGTAACCTTAGGAGTCATTTTTGAAATTAAGATAGCCAACATGCAAACACATAGTTGACACATACGTTGGGTTTTGTAGTTTGTTGTTAGTACACTAGACTTAAAAACACAACAACAGTTTTATGGACACATTCCCGAACTTAAATCACTGAAACAATAAGAAAGCTTTCTGTTTGTGAAGAACAGAGATAGTTTTTCTCCTGCCAAATCTTAGCCTTCCTTCTCATCCATCCACCAATGCCTTTTTAAGTAGTACAAATGCTGAGGTGGGAGCTGGCACTCAAGATTTGCTCCCAAACAGTGAAGATAATATTGTGACTGAACTGTACAGCTATAGTATTTTTGAGGTAATCACTGTGTTTAAATTTATCTTTGCTAATGAATAAAGTTAATAGCATGGCAGATGGGACAAATCCACTTCACGGTTTAATGAGAAAATGTATAAATATGCAAAATCTGATGTTATAAATGCTGAAATGAATCCACGTGTCTATTATTGAAGTATATATAGGAGAAGCTGGTCAAATATTTCAAAAGACTGCTTATAAGCATTTGTTCAAATTTTGAACAGCTATTCAAATTAACTATCTTTATACACCTCATTATTTGCTGTTTACAAGCACTTATGTTCCTATCAATACTATTCCCGAGGAAAAAAAAAAGTGAATAATAAATAGTTTAATTTACTTTCTTTTAAGCAATTTATTTAAATATATGTAGATCTGTATATATTCCTTAACATGTAGAAACAATCTATTTTTACAGTATTCTTGCCACACACAACAAAATATAAACAAGTCATTAACAGCCTTAGTCTGAACTTTGTTAGTATAAATTGTTGTTCTAGACTTTCTGATGGCAAATGTATTCGAATTCCTTAATATCCAGTGGTTAGGACTGTCTAGGCTGTGCTCAGTTGAGCAACAGGAAAAATCAGCAAAAGTGGCTATGCCACTATTGTGCTAACAAAGCCCTTGGGTTAATAGAGACTGTTTTGACCTTATGGCACAAATTGACACTCCCTCAGGGTTCTTTTAATTTAGGCCACCCTGCAATAGCCTCTGGCAGTCAGGGATTATTGGATGAAAGCAAAACAGTTTGCTGTGAACAGACTGGAGACCTTCATTCAATTCTTGACGACATCCTATAGTCTTTGGGTGATACGAAGAAGTATTACACTTTGTGTGCCTCCTGCTGCTGTATGTTGGAGTAGCAGTAACATTTACATACTTTATAAATGTGCTATGAAATTAGTTGAACATATTTTTGGAAACATTGACAATAAACCCTTAGAAGTCCATTATCAGTTTTTCAGTCTTTGGATGGTCTGTGGCAGAAGAATCCCCTAACTCACAATCAACTGCTTGGGCTTCAATACATGAAGAATTTTTTTGTTTCTGCATGTCTTTTTAGCATGTAAAATATAAGAAGACATTTAAAACCACTCTTGAAATAAGAGTCATAAAAAATGTCCTGTGAATGGATTTGCACATATGTGTGGATTATTTTTGTGGAATGAGACATCTCCAAAGTCCAGCTTTTCTGATGTGTTGAAATCAACACAATTTCAGAGAAAAATTGGATATCAATGAAAATTGGTGTATTGGGTTGTGTGCGCATTCTTAAAAATATAGGGCTATATTTAGACCAGTTTTATCATTCAGATGTTTATTTGGTTACAAAACTGTCAGTTAGAGCATACACAATTTCGTATTACTCTGTACTGAACCAATTGCTTAACTTCCATTAACACAGAAATTAATTAAAAAGTTTTGAATTTCATTATTTTTCATTGAATTTTAAAGCACATCCTCACTGGTATTTCATCACAGCATGTATGCATAAATTCCATAAAAACTGAATGAAAGCTTAGCCAACTGAAATTTTTTCTACACATTGACGTGTTATCCTTAGTTAGCACATACCCTACTAAATATAGCCAGAAACATTTGAAGGTAATTTTCTTCTTGTTTGAAAAAAGTAGTACATCATATTATGTAGATAGAGAAAAAGTAATATCTGAATTCTAAAAAAACTAGATATGATACATTGTGTACCTAATGCAAAAGGAACAGAAGAGGTGGTGTTCTCAGGTATATCAAATATTTATGGGCTGACAGTAACACTGGCAGTGGTGACAGGTTGCATTCAAAATGCTTTAGGCTTTATTTGATTATTTAGTTAACATATGTCCAAAATTCTATGCACTGGTATCTAGTGTGGAAATTTTCATTTTAATGTAATGTTAGGAATCCTGTTGTCTCTTTATCCTGGAGTGAAATACATAAAATATTTTCTGAGGCTATTTCCACTCAGTGTCTCTGTCATAGTTAAGAAGTGGGAGATTGGACACCAAAGAAAAATCTTTTAAAGTTTTGAGATATTATTTTTGGAGTCTGATTTGCAGATTTTGAGCCTGTTATCAGGTTATGAAGATTTATGTAAAAAAAATTGTGATTTTGTCTTTATCACCTAAAGTCATGCTTGCCTGATTTCACCAAAAATACTGTCTCATTTCCACTATAAATAGGCAGGGTATATGTGTACTTATCTGCATGCACATGAAAGTTGGTTTCAGTTTTATCCTCTCAATTTGTTCCCTGCAACAACTGAAATCACAAATGTTGCTTTGCAGTTTCTTTATTTGTCACATTGTATAAAACAGGAAAATAAGATAAATTTTACCTGCTTCTTTCTTCAATTACTAAAGCTCAGCAACATAATTTATGAAGTTTTGCAAGTTTTACACCGGAATAGCTTATATTTTATGAAAATGGTTTAAACCAAAGCTCAACTACCATATATAGCTAAGAAAAGCAACTTAAAGAAAATGAAAAGAATAACAATGCAGCTACATGAATGATATTTTATAAGCAACCACATATGCTGTATATAAATAATAACTTCTTTATTATTTACGTGTTGCCATAAGTGTGCATAGGCTTCAAAGTCAAGGCTTACAGAATAGTTAATGAACCAAACAATAAATATTTTCAACATGCTCAGAAGACCTAAGCTATGGAGAGCTCTGAGAAATCTAACATGCTATGAATGGGTCAGACATAGCCCAAGTGCACAGCTGTTCTATGTACTCACAAAAAGTTAATGCATTAAATAGTTAATCTTTCATTAACAGTATGTAATCAGTTGGCATGATTTGCTCAACACACAAGAAAACTGGTGACTTTTCCCTTGAGAGTGTAATTCCAAGCTTCAGCTTTATCAGTTTTTGAAGAAACCTCACCTCACTCTTTTAGATACAAAATATGGCAACTGCAATTTTGTGCTTCCTCAAAAGTATAAGGTAAAAGAAAGAGAAAAAAGAGAGAAAAAAAGGGAGATATCAAGATAAACTCTTCATCTTTGTTGGGACTGAGTGAAGGATCAATACTGAGTTATGAAAGACTTTGCAGATTAATCTGTGGATTAATACACTCCATCAGCAGCACCTGCCATTTCAAAGGAGCGATAAAAGGTAAAGGGAACAGGATCAAGCAAGAACATTCTTCAGCTGGGATTCCTCCTTTGGAAAGATGCCTTTATTTGCTCACTAAAGGAGTTGAGTCCTGGTGTTGGTGTTGATGGTATAAGGACTAAAAAGGAGGAGTGAGATGGGGGATGGGACTCCAGGAAGTCTCTTCCACTAGTTACAGCCACTGGGGTTTAATGCGATCTATAAACTCATCTGTCTGTTTACATACCAGCAAATGATATGTCTCTCTGATCCACTTACATTTTCAAGCCTAATGTATACACAGGGCACTGACGTTGTGTATACAAGACACAGAGATAGCTGGGGGCTGTGTGCTATCCCTGCTTTCACAGCACACTGTCACTCTTATAAATAAAGCATTCGCTCGGGAAAAGAGTCTGAGAGCTGGAGAGCCACATTGCGTGCAAATCCAGCTCACTGCCTGAGCTTCCTCGAGGTTGAAGCTAATCCTAACTGACATGTTACAGTAAAAGTACTTTATAAAATCAATATTAAATTCACAGCCTTTGACATCCTGGGACATCAAAGATAAAGGGGAAATAAGCTGTGGAGTAAACAGTCCTGCAGCTATGCCAGTTGCTCAAGGAGAGAGGCAAAGGAAGACACAGGAGACCATGGGGTAAATTAGTACAGTGCTAGTCTTGTTTTTATACCAAGGTCTTGACATCAATGAAAACATTATAAAAACAGCACGCGAACTCTTACAAACAAGAAAAAACATAATAGGAAAAACTCAGTTACAAATTCATATAACCTTTTAAGGTTAAAGAGATATGAGGCTATCTATGCAAGCCACAATATTAGCTTCTTTTTTCAATAAATTATACCCCAGAGTGATAAGACAATAAAAACCTAGTAAAAAACCCCAATGTATCACTGAACTAAAGAACTGGGCTAGAATTTGTCTGCACAATTCTAACCTGATAGTATCATTCCTACTTTCTGTGATGTACACCCATGTGTATTCTACAGTAATCCAGGTTGACATAACAGTCAGCCATCATAGTGTTTGTACTATGGGTTGAAATACAAATTGTATTGAGTCAGAAGAAGAGGAGTTTGAATAGTGATGGAAGTACTTGTCTGCTGAATCCCAAATTCCATCCTTCATATATAGGATGACAGTCAGGATTGATACTTTAAAAGATGACACTGACCTTGATCAAGGGTAAAAGGAAGATCAGAATCAAATCAAAACTGGAAAATATCCCGTCTTCTCTCTCCTTACCCTTCCCAAGCCATTTCCTATTGATGAATACACAGAGTATGTAGTCTTAATGATGGTTGTGTAAATCAAGATGTGCAGACAACGTCTTACTGGAGAATTGCATTGTGTGAGTTGAAAATGTTCCTTGACATTCTTGTGGCTTTTGTGTAGTCAAGTTTGTAGCTCTAAAGGCCCTTGGTACTTGCATCAACCTTAAGAACAGATCTGATATGCAAACACTTCTACTCAAAATAGGCATTGAAAGGGTAGAAAAAAATAATATTTTGCATAGTTAAATTTGCTAAAATTGTAATTTAAAAGCTGCACTATTTGACTTTTCACAGGAAACTGCTAAGAAATTTGTACTCATGAGAAAAAAACACAATAACTTGTTGTATCACATAATATTGCTACCAACCATTTCCCACTGGTTAATATTTCCGATGAGAAAACTGTTAGGGTTTAGGAAAGAAAGAGGAAAGTAGTATGTTTGTTAGAACAAAATATGGAAAGGAAGGCCCAATAACAACTCATTTTATTTAGTTAATGTGTCTTCAAGGAAGAAGTCTCATCCCTGATGCTTAGGAAAACACGGAATATCAACAGTATTCCTGAAGTTAACAAGAGCTAGATACCTAAAAATTACTCTGAATGGCCTAGTTGCAAATATTTGAGGACATTAGAGTAAAATTAAGGGGAAAGGACTGAAGGAGTGATGCTTGAAAGTGATAGACCAAAGTACTGACAGAGGAAGAAGCCACCTCCCCTCTTTGTACAGGATGACATACACATTTTCAGACATGGAAATTAATAAAAGTTTTTCTAGCTCTTACAGCTGCTGCCAACATTTAGGAGATGATAGTTAGGGGTGTACAAATGATGATGTGGTGTGCGAATCCCATTAGTACCAAAAGAAAAAAAAATCATAGCAAAGAAGGTGACAGAAAGGTCAATTCTACCATCTTCTGTTAGCACATGTCTGTGATGCAGAACTGATTTTATTAGGATAAATAAAATCTTTGTCAGCAAACAGAATGGAACCTTTTCAATAGCCATTACAAAGACCAAACTAACATTTATCCTAAGGCTAGTGTCTTCATCTGGGAAATAAAAACCCCTAACTGCCTCCTCTAAATCTACTGCTGGGTCTCAATGACCAATAACAAGTAATGGCGTCTATGGCTGCCTTTTTGTGTCTTTCATGTCTTGGCAGCATGCTATTTATGGAGTTAGGAGAGAGCCAAAAGCTGCTTTAAACAATTACTTTATGCATTATTTTACCCTTGTAGAATAAAAAACGAAAAATGCTGATTGCCAGAAGCCAATGCTTTTCAGCTTGCTTTACTCAGGGGCATAGAAGATTCAGTCCAAGCAATCTGATACTTCAGAAGGCACTGAGTATGTCTGGCCCTGTGGAAGACCCGTGATAAGAGATTTGAGGATGATGGGTAACTTGAAAAGTACTTCTCACATCAAAAGGAAACTCAAGAAAACAAAAGAATTTTTTGAGAACAGAAGGAAAAGCAGTATTTATTGAAACCAATTCAAGATTCAAACAAGCAATTTGAGCTTTTGAGAAGGATTTAGTTCGTGTTGCTTAATGTAACTACTGCTCTATCTCCCCCCCACCCATGCCTGATAACAGTTTGATTTTAATTGGACTAAAGGTTGTCTAGATAAGGTCTTTGACTATGTAGCAGAGAGGAGTGCCATTACATGTTGAATCAATAGAGAAGGATTTTACTTCTGCTTGTTCCTTCAGGAAATAGCACTTCAAATGAAATGTCTCCTGCAAAATGTCCTGGAGGGTATAACAATATGCTCAACATAAAATACATATGTAATAAATATTCAAAACATTACACAGCATTACAAATTCATGTCATCACAAAAGCTTAATTGAATTGTTCACAAATAATTTATTATGGTCTCTCAAACTATTTTTGTTATAGTTAGATACAATGCTAAAGTAGCAAATCCATTTTTTTGCTTGTGTAATGTTCGGGTCTACTGGGTCCTGTCTCTTATCTTCCAAGCAAGTTTTGAATTCATACCTTAAAGTCATCATTTGACTAGCAGGAAATTACCAAATAAAAAATTCCTTTAGCATGCAGAAAAATTACTGTCTTCCTCTCCTTTGTATGTCCAGTTCTTTGTCTATACTAGTAATGAGAGATGAGACAAGAGATATGGGGTTTTGTCTGATATTGCATAGTGCTGTTTTTAGCTCACCAAGCCATGGTTATTTATGGTTCATTTCCAGGCAGTCATGTGTAATAATCTCAGCTATAAAGTCTATGAATTGCAGTGGATTATTGTACTAATAGCCTTATACCTCATATTCTGATAAGAACACAGACGGAACCAAAGTTCAGTTTTTCATTATTATAAATTGGTACACAGAGAAGTGGTCCAAATTAGGTGACACATTATCATACCAGTTAAAAAGTCAAAATTTGCATATCATAATTATATATTCATTATTCAAAAATATGTAAGATAGCAAGGCTATACATAGGGCATCACAACTGTACCCCACTATCACTGCATGCTAATTAAACAATATGAATCTGAACTGATATTCTTTGGCTGAGCTGTGTGTAGGAAGCTTATATTAATAATTATACTCTTGAAAAACAATTATCCACTTCTACTGATACAAAAGCTTGTTTCTTCCTGAAAGGGATGAAGAAAATACAAACAAGAAAACATTTTTCTTTTTGACTGAAATAGTCCCTATCTTTATCATGTTATTTTTTAAATAGCACTTTTTTAGATTGTGAGGGAAATATTATCGCTTCATCACTGATGACCAGTTAAGTCATAAGTCTCCACTGTGCAGATTGTTCATTGATGAAATATTAATGTGACCTCAGATATGCTGGTAAATTCAAACTATTTGTGAATCCCTAGCAGTGAATCTCATTCTAAATAACAGCTCTGTGGTAACTGCACTTCTATAACCTAAAATTTAGCTAACAGTCAACTCTATCAGTATAATCATAGCCAAAGAAAGCTATGCCATAACATGTTGCCTGTTTCAGTCTGATATTCAATTAAGAAAATAAAAAAATATGCCAATGACTCATTCTGTGTTTAAAAAGAAGAGATCAGAGCTTCTCAAAATCATTGCTTAATTAATTTTCTTGTCCATTTTTCCTCTTTTATTTCAGGACTACTTCTGCACAACCAAAAGTTATGAAGAAGTCTAAAAAAATCCTTTCACAACGCATATCAATGTGCGCATGTTGTAACAGTGCGTACCATTCACCCACAGGCCTACCTTGCATGTTTAAACTGAAAGATCTTGGGGAAGAGGGTTTGCTAAATTTCAGTTCTGTGGCTAAGCCAGCAAGGCCCCTGTATGCAACTGAGATTTCTAATCTCTCCTGCCATAAAAAAACCTGTAAAAGTGTAATGCTTGCCAGAATGAGGAAGTTGAAAGCTAGCCTTAGATTTATTCCTTAAAGAAAATATTTACTGCAAAGAGCAATTATTTCAATTAAAACTATATCTTAATATTACTATTTTTTTCACACAAATTTAAAACACCTATTAACAGGTGAAAATATTTTGTGAGGAATCAAGCTCCCCAGTGCCGCAGAACCACATAAACATTTAGGTTGAAAAACACTTCTGAGATCATAGAGTCCAACTTTTGAACAATCACCAGCTTGTCAACTAGACCATAGCACTGAGCACCAAGTCTAATCATTTCTTGAACACCTCCAGGGATGGTGATTCCACCATCTTCCCGGGCAGTCTGTTCCAATGTTTAACAACCTTTTTCAAGAAGAAATTCCTCCTGATGTCCAAACTAAACCTCCGCTGGCTCAGTTTGTGGCTATATCTTTTCCTGTCACCAGCTGCCTGTGAGAAGAGACTAATCCCCATCTGGCTACAACCTCCTTTCAGGTAGTTGTAGAGAGTAATAGGGTCTCTCCCGAGCCTCCTTTTCTCCAGGCTAAACAACCCCAACTCTCTCAGCCACTTCTCATAGGACTTTGGCTCTAAGTCATCATCTTTTCATTTGTAATGTTCATATCATGCTATCTTCATTTGTAATATTTTTGTTATTCTCATCTGTTGTTCCCTATGGTAACGTAAACTGTTCCTCCTTCAACATTTAAAATATAATAAACAAAGAAAATACTTAAAAATAGTGTATTTTTATGATTACCCCCATTTCAGAAAATTAACTGAAAAATAACACTTAGTTGTTTTATTGGGCTTGAAACCATATCAACAACATATTAAATTAGAATGTGGACATCAAGAAAAACAGTACTAAATATAAATAGGGCATATGTAAGGACAACACATGAAGAGATCTCTCTTCATATATGTATGTTTATTGTTTATACTGTTGCCTTAAGGAGAGGGGAAAAAACTTTCCAAGACAACTTTATGTGGGTAAAGTAGAGAAGAGTTCTTTACTTAT
>JAWWEE010000158.1:35447554-35527179 GCA_035221455.1 Xenops minutus | reverse complement strand
GTTGTTAGCTGCTCTATATGTGAAAAACTGCATAGAAGTATAAAAATCTACAAATTCATGAAAACCTTACGGCAACAATACAGATGTACAGATTATTATCAACAGCTGTTATGAATGGAATGAAAGAGACAAATATGAATAATGATACAAACACATGATGTGTGACTTATCAGAGTTAAAAGTTAAAGGAAAGCAGCGTGCCCTTGTGGCCGAGAAGGCCAATGACATCCTGGTGTACTGTAGGAACAGCATTGTCAATGGGTCAGGAGAGGTTATCCTGTACCTCTACTTAGTCCTAGTGAGGCCACATCTGGAGTACTGTATCCAGTTCTGGGATCTTTGGAGCAAGAGAGACATGGAGCTCCTGGAGTATGTGCAGCAGAGAGTGACAAAGATGATTAAAGGACTGGAGCATCTCTCTTATGAGGAAAGGCTGAGGGGACTGTGCATGTTCAGCTTGAGAAGACTGAGAAGGGACCTCATCAATGTCTACAAGTATCTGTAGGGAGGGTGCCAACAAGATGGAGCCAGGCTCTTCTTGGTGGTGTCAACTAATTGATAAGAGGCAATGGGTAGAAACTGATGCACAGGAAATTCCACATGAATATGAGGAAAACCTTTACTGTATGGGTGATTGAGCACTGGAACAGATTGCCAGAGAGTTTGTGTTCTCTCTCTCAGCTGGAGATATTCAAGAACTGTTTGGATGCAATTGTGTGCCATGTGCTCTGGGATAACCCTACCTGAGCAAGGAAGTTGGACCAGATGACCCACTGTGGTCCCTTCCAGCCTTACCCATTCTGTGATTCTGTATGGAGTATAGTGATCAGGATCTTCCTAACAGTTATGACCATATCAGTTAATTTTTTATTTAGTACCTGGGTTTTTCAGTTATGTCCAGATTTCAGGTATATTATAGTTTCCCATTAGTTCCTGTAGCATTAAATTCTAAGTGACAGACTTGCCTTTGGATTAAATTTTCTGAAACATCATATTCTCCATGTCTAGTCACTCTGAAACTGTGTATGTATTTGAGCTAATTTTTTGCATCCAAGTTGTTTGTCTTGTGCTATTTTGTTTTGTTTTATTTTAAAATTTAAACAAGAAAAAAGACTAAAGAAAAATTCACACCTGCTATAGATAGCTGTTGTATTTTAGAGCTTCTCATTAGGCAATGGCATTTGCTGAGGAATAGTCCTTCTGCTACCCCTACAAAAATCTGCCAAAATGTTACAGTTAGATAAGACATAAACAAACTTGTATGTTGACTGCAATGTTAATAGAAGTAAAATTCTACTATTTTGCAATTGAAGTTCATTGAACATGCAGCATGTTGGGAACATGCTGTAGAACACTTGCTCCAATTGCTATTACTAATCGCTTAATGGAGGAATGGGGTTAAGCTCTGGTACAATATAGACATTATTTTATTTGTGCTTCAGTGAATTACCTAACCACATGGATGAAAAAGAGGTAGAAATAAAGGTCAGACAAATACCTAAATAAAAACCTGTGGAGCTGGTTCTAGAGAGGTTTAAAGAACCTATGGGAAGTGAAAATGACTAAAAAAGAAAACAGAAGTTAGAAACTATAAAGATGTCTAAGAATTATACAGACATTGAACAAAAACTGATAAGAAAAAAAATATAATATACAGTATATAGTCCCTCAGGGCTCTGTCTTGGAACTGGTGCTTTTCAAATATTTATCAATGACATAGACAGTAAGATTTAGTGCACCCTCAGTAAGTTTCTAGATGACACAAAGCTAAGCAGCACAGTTGACACAAGAGAAGGAAGAGATACCATGCAGAGAGACCTGGATAAACTTGAGAAGTGGGTCCATGAGAACCTAACAAGTTCAACAAGTCCAGGTGCAAGGTACTGCACCTGGGTCAGGGAAATTCCAAAGTGAGCATAGACAGGGAGAAGTCATTGAGACCAGGCCTATGGAGAAGGGCTTGGGGGGTTCTTGTGGACAAAAGGGTGGACAGGGGCCGACAGTGTGCTCTCATAGCCCTGGCCAACCCCAGCCAACCCCATCCTGGGCTGCATCAAAAGAGGAGAGGCCAGCAGATCAAGAGATGTGACTCTACCCACCTACTCTGCCCTTGTGTGACCCCATGTGGAGTATGGGGTCCTCAGCATGGGAATAATGTGGACTTGTTAGAGTGAGTCCAGAGCAGGGACATGAAGGTGATCTAAGGGATAGAGCACCTCTCTTGTGAAGACAGGCTGAGAGAGCTGGGGTTGTTCAGCCTGGGGAAAAGAAGGCTGAAGGGAGACCTCACTGTGGCCTTCCAATAACTTAAGGGGGCTTATAAAAAGGAGGGAGGGACTTTTTATGTGGACAGATATAAAAACAGGAGAAGAGACAACGTTTTTAAACTGAAAGTGGGTAAGTTCAGGTTGACTTTTAGGAATAAATTCTTTATTTAGAGGGTGGTGGGCGCTGGAACATATTGTCCAGAGAAGTTGTGGATGCCGCATTAAGGGGCAGTAATTCCAGATTGTAAGAGACTGTTCTGTCTCTACCTCTCTAGTATGTTTTTACATTGACTAGGGCAGTAATTGCTCACTCTCACAAAAGTCTGAGAAGAGTTAACGGGGCAATTTAGACACGTAGGACAGAGTTACTTTGAAGCCAAATATAAGTTCTGCACTTCCAGGAGCAGCCCTGCGCAGAGCCCAGCGACCAAAGGAAATGGCAGACACTGACCTGGGCTCTCTGCAGGGCTGCCTTCATTGACCTTGGAGACATCTCTGTGCTGCTGGCGGACATCCTGGGGAGCCCTCGGGGCGGGACTGGCAGCAGAAGCGCAGGAAGATGGTTACACTTCTCCCTGCCTGGCTACCGGCTGCTGGAAGGGTCTGCCTGGGGCTGAGTCAACCAATGGTTGCCCAGAAGAGGGTATATAAAACCGTGCCCGGGGGTGCCTGAGGGCCAGCCATTCCATCTCGGGCTCATCCAGGGTTTGAGCCTGACTGCTGCTCACACTCCTCGTCCTGCCTGTCTCTCCTCGTCATCGCCTTTTTACCCTGCCTGCCTCTGCTCGTCCTCACCTACCTGTTTTGTCCATGCAGTTCTTCCCACTGGTGGTGGTAATTTCTTTTCCTTGCTTTAGCCTGTCGCTTTCCTTATCTCTCCCTCTCTTCCTGCTTTTTCTCCTTTTATTTGTTACCCCAATAAAATAGGAGTAATAAAATAGTTTGAGGCCCTGAGCAGCCTGGTCTCATGGGTGGCATCTATGATCATGGCAAGAGGGTTGGAATCAGATAATCTTTAAGGTCTCTTCCAACTGAAACTATGATTCTGTGATTCTGTGATTCTGTGATTCTATGATTCTATGATTCTATGACTCTATGATGTAATATCTTTATAACAGCATATTATAATGGCCTAGAAACTGAAGAGCAGAAAAAGAGTAAGGTCTGGAGGATATGGTGAGAAATATAAAACAAATATAATTTTCAAAGTGTGCAATGAAATTCTTTATTACTTGGCTGATAAGTATGTCTTGTCTACTTCCAGTCTTTACATGCAGAGTGTGACAGTGGTTCAGTTGATTCAATGGCTTAGTAGCCAACAACTTTGCAGGAATCTCAAGTAAGAGATTCAGCATAAGCCTGGTAGTCTGATTTGCTAGAATGGCAAGTACTTATATTTGCAATAGAAGTAGTTGTGCTATAAAAATATAAATTCTCCTATAAATAATTCCATGCAACAAATTATATATATATATATATATATATTATGATAAATATAATAAATTATTATATATATGAAAGTTGAAAATGGATTTCTCTGATTTGGGATTCTTTGTTTAAAAGATGTATTTCCCTTTACTCGCTGCCTGTCTCCATGTAAGGTAAAATGAGATCACCCTCAGTGTCAAAAGGACCAAAAGAACAGAGATTAGGTGTTGCCCGAAATAGCCAAACAACACAGTAATGAATGCCACAGAAAAGACATTAATGAATTCCATCTTCTAAGTCTGAGTAATGCAGAGTAAAAAAGGCATAGAACCACATATCGAGAAATAACCACAAACCAAAACTTTGAATAAATGCTCAATAAGAAAGTATTGTCCATCCTCTGCAGTGAATGGGACAAGAGTCCTGTGAAAACCAGTGTCTGTGATGCTTTAATTAAGCAAAATATTACAATGGCATGCAAGAAGAATGATGGTGAAGAATTAGGTTTCTGCAGGCACTTTTACATCAGACATAATGAAAGTTTAGAATGTCTGGGTTTGAATCTTCATGTGTTTTGAAATACTTTTTTTGGTCTTTGTAAAACTTTACAGATGATGGAAAATTGCCCTAGCAGGGTTCTATTTTGACTTAAAATACATGTTCTGACAATTGTAAACATATTCCATTTAGATACTGTTATATTAAGTAAAATTGGCAAGCATCAGTACTTAAAGGTATTTTTTATCTTTTTTTTTAATTTTTTTTTTCCTTTTTCCTAAAATCTCTGTGTTTTGGAGAGTTTCAGAGTGCCAAGAAAACTACACACTCTCTGGCTGCTTCCAGCTAAATTTTCTGAACATCTATTGCAACTCATCTTTGTGCCCTCTTTTAAGCTGTCAATGCATGTGCTATTTGATCTACTTTTGGGTACTTTCTGTGACATGGAACCCTTCAAGACTCACAAAATAATTAAAAGTTCTAGCTCTATTATAATCACAAACTCCAAAGAAATGCCAGTAGAAAAGATTCATCACAGTGCTTCTTGCTTTGAAACAAAGCTGCAGACAGGGGCAAGAAGTAGCAATGGTTGGCACAAAATCATCTGTTCAGCATTTACATTGATTGAAATTTATAATGTGTACACTGCTGCAGGTGCACTGACTTTGAGGTTTGTGTATAGCACAGGGATGTGAAAAGAAAGAAAAATCCAAATCTAGAATCAATTAGAAGAAAAGTGGAATTTTATATGCAATACTAGCTGCTTACTTGTATTGTTAACACAATGACTAGAATGTGATCCTTTAGCCATACTTAGAAATTATAATGGAGAAAATGACTCATCCACATGTTCTAGTGATATTATTGCTATTACTGGTTGTATATAGAGGGAAGATGATTTCTGAATAACAGATACTTAATTTCAATAAATTCCAGGTGCTCCAGATGTTAATTATTGTTTAATTTGGACAAATACGCTTGCTTAGTCTTGAATGTATTCTCTGACAGTTTGTATGATTTATTCTTTCTAAAAAGTGTACCATGAACAGGTATTTAATCCACTAATGACCTGGATAAACAATCTGAAATGCAGAAGAATAAATATTTACACTTTTACAATTGACTGGAGAAAACAGTTCTGTTTTGTTATTTATGTGATGATGGATCACATAGTATGATTCATAAAAGGATTGATCATGTTTGAAAGGATTGAAGATATAGTTGAAAAAGAATAGTCACTGTTATTTTGTAAGATACCTTTTTAAAAATAAAAAACATATTAACTCTACAATGTCCACCTTTAACTCAAAAAACTATATGCTAATGAATAAATGTATCAAAATTGGGCTCTATGGGATTTCTTGCAATCTCCTGTCAAGCATCTGTTACTAGCCATTACAGGAAACAGGATACTGAACCAGATGGACCATCAGTCTGTTTTGAGGGAATTGGTTTCTGATGCAATACCACCACTTAATCTAAGTACAGCAGCACAAATTTGTTCAGAAGGCCCAAAAGCATACAGTTAAAAAAATACAAAAGTATATACCAATTAAGAGCAGAAAGAAAGATAATTGTAAAAACAACCAGAAAAGGAGAAACAAAAACTTGTTAAAAGAAGTCTTAAAATGAACAAAAAAAATACAGAGAGTAGCTTTTTTTCCCCTTACTCTGCTTTTTGGCAGATTAATTATACCTATACTACAAAATGACAACAACAAAAAAATCCTTAAAAAATGCCTTTTCTACAGAAATAACAACCCATATTAAAATGTAACTTTTGTTTTCATGTTTTTATATGGTTTCTGAGAAAACTTATCAGAAGTGAGCTTAACTCATGTTAGCTGTGATCTCCATGTAGACCTTGGAGAGAGAGCTGTTGCTTATTTGAGGCTCAGGTTATTGAGCTTATTGCAGGACAGTTTGTCAGAGACCAAAACAGTCAATGGCTTAAACATTCTAGGGTCATGGAAAGACTTTTGTCTACTGCAGCAAACTGAAAGGAAACAGCTGCTCACCCAGCAAAGCCTACCCTTGCTGCTTCCTGATATGGAACTACTGGCAATTTCATGCAACAAATATTTTAATGGAATCTGGAGAAAGCAGACCAAGGCTAAGTACAACAGAAGTCTGACCAACAGTTGCCTGAAATGGACACAATCTCCTCAACAACTGGACATAGAAAAAAGTCTGTAATCTGTAAACAGTACCTGTTTATTAATATATGGGAGGATCTTTTGCAGGCACATCAGAGCTCACTTCCTCCACAGTGCTCTAGCCACATGTGAGCCTGTTGCTAGGAAAAGCCACATTGGCTCCAGTTTGTTTTTAACCCATTAAGGTCAGATTTAAAGGAAAGTATATTTTCTTCAGTGCTGTGCTATTTTAAGCCATCCAGGGTCATAGTAGAGTAGAGAAAACTTTGGCCTGACTGCAAAACATATGTAAACATACTAATAAAAGGTCTTGACCTGGGGGTTTAAATCTGATGAAAATAGACAAAAGTACAATTAAAAATTCTACAGAAACTATTCTCTACCCATAACATTATCCTTGACTTACTTGCATTCAGAGTCAGTTGCACATTCTATTTTGTCTGAGCATTGGATCACACTGGGGGCAAGAAGTATGCATGATATGGCTGTGGGCAAGTAGAAAGGTACATTATTTTCATGTCAGTCTTGTACCTACTGTCTACACCATTGTGTTGGCAGAACCGGTATTAACCTCAGTTAGGCTTGACATTGAGATATCATTGAGATAAAGTTTTTAGTGAAACAAGGATGTTCCACCTAAGGGCAAATCATGCCTGACCAATCTGGAAGCCTTCTGTGATGGAATGACTGCAGTGGCTAACAAGGGAAGACTGACCAAAGTCATTTACATAGACTGCTTAAGGCCTTCAGCACAGTCAGGTTGCCCATAGAAGTTATGGATATCCCAACCCTGGAAGTAATCAAGTCCAGGGTGGATAGGGCCCTGAGCAATTCAACCAGTGGGTGGCATCTCTGCCCACAGGAGCAGGATTGGAACTAGCTGATCTTTAAGGTCCCTTCCAAGCCAAACCATTCTATGACTCTATGCTTTCATGTTACTGACCCAAATATGGCAGATATGAAAGCTATTTCCAATACTTCTGAAACATAAAAGTAGTGCTTTTATATATGTAAATTTTAGTAAAATGAAACTTGAACTGGATATGAAAACCACCACGAAACCATTTCATTAACAAGTTTCTGGTGATGAACACTGCTAACATCTGCTTGCATGACAAGCTCTCTGTACCTTATATCTAGTCGAAATTCAAAATGACATTAAAAAGCTCCAGTAATCTAAAGGAGTTTAGCAGATACTGGTCTGTAAGCATCTATGCCTGCAAACATCCCTTTTTCTTGTGGCACTCATCCTGGCATCTTTGATGGATTCAACTGAAGTATAATAAACCTGATAATGAATACTTTGCCCATGCTCCATGATTCCATGTTCTTCAATGAGTCTAATTCACTTTCTTGACTTTTGGTATTCAGTTAATATTTACAGAAAAATTTTGAAATGTTATGTTTCCCTAGAAATGCAAGTGATGACTAAGTTAATTTGTCTGGGATTTGCCATTTTCCCAGTATAAATTGTAGCTCATGGCATTTACTGTACAACATTCTTTTTGCATCAATGCATCACTGATACAAAATGAGACTTCAACTTTCAAGATGAAATTGGCTTTCCACAGTAGAATTGATCCTGTGCATGCAAGAACAGTTAATAAAAATCTTGTGTGTTTTTATTCTGTACTCAAAATTTAACACAATAAGACTGGAAAAAAATACTTTTACATTTGTAATTAAGACACAGAAATATCAAAAATATAAAAAGATTAGAAATAATACATAAGAAGACATCTGAACTTATGGACTTAGAAAAGGGTGTTGAAGAAACAATTATCTGAATAGTCTACTAGTAGTACTGGTTGATCAAAATCTAGCCTAAAGTCTCCATTGGTATTCACACTAATTGTTTAACTCTTGATTGTCAGGGTGGTGTTTGACCTGAGAGTTCTATGGTATTCTGCACTATGCCAATGGAGGTATTTGATGTGCTGTATGTTATAAACCCTCTTTCTTCATCATGCAAATAAGAAAAAAATTCACTTTTCAATGATTTTGCCTTTCTGTTTCCAGGAAGAGAAAGAAATTTCTATTTTGTCTTCACTGAGTCTTTAAGATAATGGTATAATTATTTCTCATGCTTATTTTCTTGTCTTTAGTTTCAGGACGAAAGGAATAAAAATTTGTCTACAAAGATTTTTATAAGAAAGTGAAGGCTTTTGCATACAAAGATGATCTCTGTGTATGATAGAATGAAGAGGTCCTCATCTTGTCATGCAATCCATTTTTAATGTGTTTTTTTTCAGGTCAGGAAGCAGCAGGAGCAGGCTGCTCTTCAAGGGAAGGTGAGCTGAGATTGACAGCAAGGCAGGTACAGGGCTCTGACTTCACTCACAGGGGCTGCAGTTACCCCAGTACCTGATCCAAAAGAACAGAGTGGGTCAGGTGATGTTAATCAGAGTCAGCCCATAGTTGAATGACTGTCGAACAACCCCATAATGATGAAGTGGGTTTGACATTAATCTAGAAAGTCAAGCCATCCACATGCAGGCTTACTTGCAACATAGCGCTGCAAGGTCCAAGTGAGAACCCCTCACTTTAAATGTAGCTCTCAAGCAAAGTGCAGGGATGAGGCTTCTCATGACTCTTTCTCATACTGCACTTTTCCCAGCAGTTTGACCCAAGGCCATACAGAGGCACTGTATCAAAGATGACCTTGAACACAGCAATTAATCCCTGAGCTGGGGAGGGACAAGGGGTAAGAGATTGCAGAGCCTTTGGATGCACACCGGACACTAACATTTTCAGATAGCTGCCTTACTCCTTTATCTCACCAGTTCTCTGAACACTGGTCAGTGATTTTGGTAGCTTTCCTTCCCAGCCAATCTCCTGACACTGTCCTAGTCCTAGTTGTATGATCTTACGATAAGTAAGAAAGAAGAACCACTGTGATACTGGGGGCCTTATCAGGCCCAGTCTTCCTTCTTTCTCTCAATCTTCATGAGGCATGAAGAATGAAAAAATTTCTGAATGTTAAGAAAAGCTCAAAGGTAGAAAAACAAACTGTTTAAAAATAAACATTTTCTAGGCTATGCATTCATAAACTGGCATAATAATAAATGGCGTGGAATATTGATTTTGAAATGTTTATATATGCTCTTTAAATCTACTCACATCTACTTGGTGCCTAACAGTGTTTCATGTACTTTGTAATCCTCTGTATTCATTATTTTCACTTTATGCTTTGCCAATCTGACATCTCAGATAGCTCTTCTATCTTGAAAATGCTCCCAAGGGCTTCAAGATGCAGAGGTCTCAAATTAGGCCTGTAATTACCCTGGCTGTGGGCACAATTAACTTTGTTTGAGCAACTTGCTTATTTTTTCCCTATTTTTGCAATTCAAGTCCTAAAGGTACTTCACTATTTTTATGAAATTAGGGGGTTAACAGTGCTATTGACCAATACTGCCTTCTTTTCTTCATACAGAACTATTCTTTTCCCACTAAATATAGCCTTGTGAATTGGAGTTCACTGCACATGAAGTAGATCTTAAGTATGCTAATCACATTTCATATTTAAAGAACATCCTTCTTAGTCTTTGGAAGAAAATCAAAATTATTCATCAGAGAAAAGGAAGCTTTTATTTTTATAAATGCACTAAACCTTCAAGCTGTACCTCCAAGTTTATCATTGGTTACCATACACTGGAAAGTCTAAGAATTCAGTACCTCCCCCAGTCAGACTAATGCCCAGCTCATGTCGGAGCAACGGCCTTCTTGGAAGACAAAATGTCTCTCCTTCTTCCCGTATCTCCACTTTTTATTGGTGAGCATGACGTTGTGTTGTACGTTAAGGAATATACTCTTTAGGCCAATTTGGGTCAGCTTTCCCAGCTGTATCTCCTCTCAGCTTCTTGCCCATTCCCATCCATTGAGAGAAGCAGAGTGCTGCACTGATCAGTGATAGTCAAAACACTGATGTGTTATGAACATTTATTAGCCACAAACCCAAAACACAGCATGAAAGGGGCTGCTATGAACACAGTTAACTCTATCCCAACCAGACCCACTATAGATGAGAGTTAAAATTTAACTTTTTAATATTTTTTTTAAAAAACATCTCTTTTGTGGAAAGGCCTACTTCAACATTAGGCTACAGGATATATTTTAACCTTAAATATTCCTCAAATGCCACAATGTGTGCTGGAATGGGGCAAGAAGTTGTCAGTGATGAGCAATGTAGTGAGACAAAACATGATAGCTTTGTGGGATGAGAGCACTCAGAAAAGATTTGTTGAAAGTGATTTCTAGCAGTAGCTGTAACAATGTGGGAGGTAATAACTTTCCAATTTAAATGACATTTTGTACTTAATGAGACATTCATTCATTGAATTTGATGAATTTTAAGAGCTGCTTTTTTTAGGATAAGCTTTTATTTAACAAACTAAACAAGTTGTTTATTTTTAAATATTGATGTTGTCATTATTACCACAAAACACTAAGAATTCACACATAGAAAGTGATATCTGAATGTGTCAGTTTAATATCAAAACAATTACCATCAGAAGTATCTGTTTGACAGGTTAAAGAGAAAGATGTGAAAGAAATGGTGTCATGGTCTGAATATATAGGCCTTAGAACAAAAAAATTGCTCTCAGTTCTAAATACAGACTCCTTCAATTATCTCAGGGAGATCACAACTTACTTCGTTTCTCCACAAGTAATAGAGAACAACGCTGATTGTTCCTCTATATCGATGTGCACACATTTTTTGAATAAAGCTGATCCTGGGGGTATCTCTCTCCAGGACTGCCACTTGCAGAGCAATAAACACAGCAGCAGCAGATAACCTAGGAGCCAAGTGAAAACTATGTTAAAGAGCTTTTTTTGAACGGAAGTTATGAGAATAGTTGAACTAATTTTAAAATTCAAGGTTAATAAAGCATGAATATTTCTTACAGAATTGCTTCTATAACCTCCATCCTTCTATTTTTCCCTTGCATGCCATATAATAGCCAATCCCACCACATTTTCAAAGTCTGAATGCAATTATTACTTATAGACACTGGAGTCCCCAAATCAGTCTGGAAACAGATATTGTTATTCAAGGACCCTCTTACCCCGTCTCTCACTGCTCTACTACATGTTGAACAATGCCTGCCACCACCAGATACTGCAAACCAGAGAAAAGCCATGCACTACTTTTGGAGTGTGGAACAGGCCTGAAGATAACTGGTGTGGGCTTATTCCTGTTGTATAAGGCAATGAAGGTGTTGCCCTTAGCAATATTGTCCACTGACAAAAATAACAGTTTTTCAGTTCAGATGTCAAAAACGTTTCAATGAATAATATGAGTTAGATGGGAAAAAACATTGAGATAAATATCCTTCTGTTATCTGCCATAACAGCAACCAATTAAATAGATATGTTCCTCTTATCTAGCCTTTTCTTTCTTATTAGCATTTAGAGTGTGCTGATCACCCAACTAACTCTGCTCTAAATATAGAATTGATACCTGCACAGAACGTACTCTATAATCTGCCTTGTGTCATTACTGAATTTAGCTCCTTAATTAGTGCTATTCCCTCCTAGGTTTTGCATGTAGCAGATAAAATAGCATTGGCTGAAAATTCACACTAAACTTTCTCTTAAAACCATTTGATCTTTAAATTCAATATTTTCTTAAATAATCGGTCCAGAGGAATAAATTGCTTTATACATACTAGATTGTTCTTTTTGTTTCCTATTATATTTATAGCATTTTCATGCTCTTGGGAGTCATAATGCCATCTGTACATACAGCAACATGCTGCAAATCTATCCTTTAGGAGCATCACTAGGTAATATGAGACCTAAACTCAATTTCTTTTCATGTGTTTTGGTTCCAGAACTCCATCTAACAAGGATCATTATTTACCCAATAATGTTTCATGCAAAATTTTGTATCTATTAAATCATTCAATGACAGTAAAAACACATAGAGTAAACTGGAATAGTTTCATCTATTGGTTTCATTATTTGGCTAAAAAAAGCAATCAAGTTTGAAATAATTTTCTTTGAGAAAATAAATTCTTTATATTGCTTATAATTTGATTAGCAGTTGAACTATTTTTTTAATACTTGACTTCTATTATAAATTAGCATGATATTAGATTATTTCTTGGCAGTTATTACTAGGATTACTGTGTTTCCAACTAATCCACTCTGAAGTAGATATTAATAAAGAGGGTTAACAGAGACTGAAAGCTATATTCCTTTTCATGCAATCTGAAGACAATTTTTTTGAAACAGCTCTGGTCTATGAAATCTAGGCACTTCTGTGAAAGTGTGTAGATCATGAGGCCATTGGAACTTGTGCAAAATAACTGACTAACTGAAGTCACTTAGCTACCTAATACCTCCACATTTTCCTAGACAGCCTACTTTTCCTACCTCTTGCATTTCATCAGGATCTTAACGACTTGGTGACTCTTTTTGGGGATAGTGATCTTGCAACCAAATGCTGTAGAACACTTAAGGGACCAGAAGCTTCCAAGCTCATCCTAATTTATGAATAGATTTACTTCCCTAATATGCCTTTCTCTGTGATATATTTGCAATAACTCTTTGTTTAAACTCAATATTATTAAGTTCTACCTTGAGCTATGATAGGATATTTACAGAAAGAAAGCAAGATGAATAATTCTGACTCTGCTTTGGATAATATATATAGGGGAAAAAATGAAAAGGGAAGGGAATGGGAAGGAAGAAGTGAGAGGATAAAGGATACAAGAGAAGAGAGTGGGGAAAGGAGATGAAGAAAATTGAAGGGAAAGGCAAGGATGAGAAGAGAAATGCATGGTTTGAGAATTCTATCAAATGTTCTTGTTTCTATACCATCAATTAAAGTGAAAACAGTGAAATTTTTTGCAATACTGTGATCTGTTACATTAGTAAAGCACGAAACCTTGTTTTGGACAGAGTATTTACAGAACAAAATTCACCTGTAGAGTAGCATGGATTGACCCAACTACATTTACTTTACCTAGGAAGGCTAACAGCAGTAGTGAATATGAGGTACACCAGGGAAAGCCTTCAGCAGGATCTAGCTTCAGCCAACAACTCTGAAAATCTACAGTGCATACTGCAATACCATCTTTGCACTTTGTTTCCAATGCAATACCATCTTCGCACTTTGTTCCCTACACTGATTAGCTGAAACTAGTACAAATTATGGTCATGTATATGATAGCAGTACTTCTTCTTTTTTTGTGTATAGAAAGTCTATGGTTCTTCTGTAGTGCAGTCCAAGTAACAACACTTGCTTCTACTAATAGAGCAGGGACAAATACATTTTCCTATTGAATAATTTTACTCATCTTATGGGAGAGTAATCTGCAGAAAAAAAAAGGCTATGATAGCTATTCAGACCACATAGTTATGAAATGTGAAAGAGCAAATTCATACGATCAGCACTGCAAAGCAGAATCACAGGATTTTGGATTAAGTACCTACACGGCTTTTTCTGTAAGGGCAGATTAATCTGTTACCTCTGTTCTGTTCCTCAGGTTAGATGCAAGAACATTCTTAGAACTGGAACTGAACAAGTGCTAGAAATAGAATGGTCTAATATTACTTTTCATTTTACAACATTTTCAAAAGGACAGCATACTGACATGTTAAGTATAGGAAACTTTAGGAAATTACTCCACTGAGTCATCAGAGTTACTGTACTGCTTACCATAGTAGCTCCTGTTGTCTTTTAAGCCTACTTGCTATACAGCTTTAGAAACCAAATTTCATTCCGCTTGTATTACTGCGAGGTTTGATCTTGAACTTTGTTTTCCAGATGCTGTACATGAACTTATCTTTGTTTTCTTGGCTTTTCTCCATTGTCTACGTATGTTCCTTATCTACACCTACTTTCTTAGATTTTTCAATCTCAACATAATTTTATGTACTCTACTAAACAATGCACACCCAGCAGTCCAATGGGCAGGGCATCTGACAATCCTGAGACACTGGGATTCAATTTTCTACAGTACTGAAGACTGCCTGTGTGTCAGACCTAAATTTGATAGAGACTTTTGGGGTCCCATGTCACTCTGAAGAATTCATTGTTGCCAGTTTTAATTTCATGTGAGTGATGAAATCTTCATTAGGAGAGAAGCTAGTACTGCGATGGTGTGAGAAACTTCAACTTTTTCTTCAATGTTAGACTTGAGAGAAAATCCTGTCTGAGCGCCTTCTTGCCGTACTTGTTTTTCTATGGGACTTTGAGGATAATGTGAGAATACTATGAACCTAAATGTTAGGCTTAGTTTCCTAAAGACTCCTTATTACTAATACTTAGACTGCCCGTTCATTGTGTACTCTTTCAGGAAAATAATACAAATATGTTTTCAAAATAATTTTGCTTTCTTTTTATGAAGTGCCCCTTGAATCAAAATTACAGTAAAAATAAAAGGTAGAGTGATGATACAGTATGATTGTTTCAATACAGAGACTTAGATCCCCTTTCATGTCACTGGATCCCAACACCTTGAGTACAGAAAGTATCTGTACAGAAGGCATATGTGTAGAAGTTTGGTTAAAGTCTATGTCACTCTTTAATAAACTGTTATTATAACATATGGCAGCTAGAACAATATATTTGAAATGAAAATACTAAGGGGGACTTCTTAATTTGAAAATATTAGTGCCTTTAGGTTGTATTTCTAATGCTGAAAAAATGTTATATTTAGACCTAAGAAGCAACAGGGTATGAATTATTGCACACTAGTTCACAACTAATGTGTTGCTGCGAATGAAGCTAAAGGCTGAGTGCAATCAACTCTGTTCCATCAGTACAACATTAATTCATACATTAGATCATCTTATTGCACTTATAAAAATATTATTCCAAAAGGTCACAGATTCTAAAAATAAATGGTAATGTAACCAGGGTCAATTTCCAAGAATTATTATCAACCACCAGTCTGCTCTATATATTTTAAAAATAATAATTTATATCACAGAGAACTTGCATATGGATTAGCCAAACCTAAGCACATTCCTGATTTTAGCAATAACGTTGCATGTAAGACCACTGAAAATGGAGTTCATGGTCATACTTGGAAGAAACCCCCCTCAAGACAAACCAAAAACCATCTGCTGCATTTCAGACAAACTGGTACAAATCAAATGGATACACCTCAACATTTTATTCACAAGTGACATTTGTGAAGGACGTGTCTGGATGTACTTCCAGGCATTATGGACTACCTGACTTCCACATATCTAGGCTTACGAAAAATTCTGTTTTTTCTTGGTATTCCATCTGTAGTTTTAGAGATTGAATACCTGTGAACTCTTTCAGGACAGGGTTTGGTTGAGTCCTATGCTGCACTAATTAGACTTTCCAAACTAAATGTTTTACAGGGCTTAAGTGTGTTTTTAGGGAACCTAATGTTACTTTCTACTAATGTTTAAATGTAAAGCATGGCATTGTCTAGTATTTACATATTTTTAAACAGGTTTGCAGAAAATTTTCAGATTTTTTTTTTTTTTTACCCATGTTGTGGTTCCTCTTACAGAATAGACCAGAAATAGGTTAAGAACACGCAGTGAAGGACCTTTTACCAAAGGATAGCTGGGGTTACGACTTTCCTGCAGCTGGAGAGGCTGTCTTGTCTTTCTTCTTTTATTGGAACTGACAAGAAACAGAGCTGTAGAGAAAGGCTGTGCATATATTCCTTTTGGAGGTCTGTCCTAAGAAATGGTTGCTCTGACAAAATAGCCTGTAGGGAGAGAAAAGTTTTGAATAAGCTTAGGGTCATCAGTGCTGAAGAAAACAAAGGTTTGAGAAAGTGCAAATCAGCAATTAAAAGGAGATTTCAGACCTTAGAATTTAGCTTTGCCCAGGAAAGAATATTAGCTACTTCAGGACTCATGTACATGTGTGTTCTACCTCAATGTATTTGCACTTCAATATATTTTCAATGTAGATGGACATGAATCTTAATCAAAAAACCTGATTTTTAATATTTCATTTTGAGCCCAAAAGACTCACAGTGATCTTTTAATTTTCACTAATAAAACTGTACCTACTGAGAACAATTTAAAATTTTTTGTTTGTGTGTTGGAATTTCATTAAGAATATTGGGAAGGTTACTGATTCAAATTAATAGAATTTACTCTATAAGAGGAAAATTGTAAATTTTAAGCAGTTCTTATAAGGAATTTGATTTATCAAAATAAAATTTATACAGTGCATCTTCACCACTAAGATTCAAACATTTTGGAATAGAAAATACTTTATTATGTACAATGGATTTACAATTAATTTAATCGACACAAAATCAGATTTATTTCATTACATTTCCCTAATAAAATGAAACAAATTAATACTAGACATGAATAATTTAAGAAACTAATGAATTCTTTCAAGAGTGAGATGTGGTAGTAGAAAATAACACAATGTTCTATTGGTGGCTTAGATATTATATTAGTGAAAGAAAGGTTTCTGAAGAGTCATTTAATGTGATAAAGAAACCAGCTGTCCTACCCAGTTAAAGCACACCTCTCAGGTACAGACTAAATGTATCTATTCTCCATGAAATAGATAGGAAATTCCTAAAGACAAAGTATAGAAAAAATATTGTTGGTATTACACTAAAAAAAAAAAAAAAGAAAATATTGTCTTGCTGACAGGAGAATAGATATGTCAGAAGATGGCAGACCTGTGCCATGTGAGTCAAAGGGTTGAGATGCTTGTCTAGGGCCCTTGGTGAGTTAATATCAGGTCTCTTCAGAGATGAAAAATAATAATTAAACACTGCTTATCAATTAATACCAACTTATAGGAAGGTCCTACACTTAGATTAAGTGAGGAGACTGGGTTGCTTGAAAACAGCAAGAAAGGAGGAAGAAAAGGACTACAAAATATTATAAGATGTAAGGTAAAAAGCAAAAATAATTAAACAGACATGCACTTACACAGAGTTGGAGCACTCATATTTCTAATTAGAATTTCAGTGTAGGAGTCCAATTTAACCTTAGGGAGTCTTTGTAGTCATGTCAATGTTGTGCACAGTACTCAATCTAAAGCTGATATACCAGGTTGAATTTTTATTTCACATTTAGCAGAATGCTATTATTTATACACAAAACATATTTCACTTTTAAGGGCAGTATAGTGGCTGTCTATATCTGCTTGTGAGAACTGTTGTTTACTGAAAACTGATAGTTAATTAATTTTTTCTCATTCTTACTCCCTTAATGAAAGCATGCATTTGGTTCCCACACTGTTTTAATTGACAAAGATCTCTCATTTTTCAGTTATACTGTGTTGTCATTACTTCAACTTTTTGTCTATATATAACATGTCCAGAGAAAGGAGGCACAAAACCTCTTAAACATTTAACAGGTGAAGAACGTGCCCAAGAGAAATAGCCATAATGATACTACAATAAGTATACTCTCCATTCAGTTTCCAGCCTCTGATGGAGCCTGTAAACTCACAGACAGCCATTTTTTTTATTTTGAGTCTTGTCTTCCACCTAAACAGATGTGTCTCAGATTGAAAGAGCAGTCAGTAGATCAGGAAGCTAATTAGACAAACAAAGGTTATGAAAAATATGCTACTCCACAGAATATTTCCTTGGAAGTTGTAGATAAAAATTTATTAGTAGTTTTCAGTTTTGTCAGAGACCTGTTTTTCATTCCTAAAATTCTTTTTCTTCAGAATACTTGTCAGGAGCCAAAACATTTTAAAAATTGCTGAAAGTACAAATTTCACAAATAATATTTAGGTTTTATCTCCATTGAGATTGACAACATCTTCATTTCCTCTTGTATTGTCTAATTTATTGTGTTCATATCATCCTTTTTGAGCAAAATGCCTCCTAGTTACTTCACGACTTAGACAAATTTCAATCAAATTTCATGGATGGCAAGTAGGGTTGTGCTGGAAGGGTTAATTTTCCATCTCCCCACCAACAATGCTCAATGGGGCATATGTGCTGCTGGTCATGTGATGCAATTACAGCTGACAGCCTGTCCTGTCCCCTGAACAGCTGGGTCTGATCCTCAGATTAACATACTTAAAACCGTAAAATCTTTCTAAGTTGTAATGATCAAGAATGACAACACTTTTTAGAGTATATCCCATATTCCTACTGACCAGTACCTTTCATGGGAAACTACTGGCACATGCTCAAACAAAACCGAGAAAAGTAACTAGCAAAATACTCACTACCTGTGAATTTTTTAAAAATATTTGGTTTGCAGTTTCATGTGTCTGTATTCCTATTGATGAATTTTTAAAATTACTCTTCTTTAAGCCCCCAGAATGTTTACACGGTCCTTGCACACTAACATCTGCTAAGCTTTTTTTTTTGCTCAAGAGGAATAATTCATGCCTCTTGAGTTTGCACACGTTTCCCATATGTCTAGGAAATCATATGCTATCACTCCTTTCTTGTCAAAGGTTTTAATTCTCCATACATTTATCAAGGAAAAAAACCTGCAAATGCACTTTATTTTCACAAGTTTTTCACCAGCCACTTTACATTTTGAATCCCTATACATTTACAAGAATGTTCCCATGGAAACCAGAAAGAAATTTTCTCTACAATATTCT
This sequence comes from Xenops minutus, assembly GCA_035221455.1. NCBI lineage: Eukaryota > Metazoa > Chordata > Aves > Passeriformes > Furnariidae > Xenops > Xenops minutus. The sequence goes on along the minus strand of JAWWEE010000158.1, from coordinate 35,508,283 downwards.
TGACAGATGAAATGCAAGTAAAAATGTATTTAATAATTTTAGCAGAAACTTTTATTTCTGGCTCAGATTTTTAAGACTATATTTTGAGTGTGAGATTAATAAAAAAAATGGGGAGCTCTTCTGCATTCCTGAAAAGATTTAGATGCTAGCATGTATACTTCTCTGTGCATATGCTGTAGCCGTGGCATGACTTTTCTGCCAGTGGTATGGTGGTGACATTAAAACATCAGAAAACATCAGAAGTTCTGATTTGGACCACCTCTTTTTTTTTTTTTTTTTTTTTTAAATATGGTATGCCTTCTACATGACTAGCTTGGCTCAGAGGCAAAGTCATCGTGCAGTTTGCTTCACAGGACAAGCTCCAGTGAACTTGTGTAGGCCCTTACTGATGACAAAGTCACTTTTACTTCTTTTCAACTTTCAAGTTCCATGGACTCAAGAAGTCACCTATGACTAGTGCGTTGTATGAGGTGAGAGCAATGGATGTTGTTCTACATAGACTTCAGTAATACTTTTAGCACTGTCTTCCGCAAGATCCTCATAGAGACACTGATGAAGAATGGACTGGCTAAGCAGACAGTGAAGTGGATTGAAAACTGACTGAACAGATGGGATCAGAGTGTAGCAATCAGAGGCACAAAGTCTCATTGCAGGCAAGTAACTAGTGGTTTATCCCATGGATCAATACTGGACCTGATTCTTTTCAACATCTTCATCAATGAACTGGATTATAGGGAAGTGTTTATCCTCTGCCAATATGTTGATGATACAAAACTGGGAAGAGTGGCTGATACACCAGACAGGGGGACCTTGACAAACTGGAGAAATGGGTTTACAGAAAGTCATGATCTTGTGCAGTTCAACAATGGGAAATGCAAAAAAGAACAACCTCATGTCCCAACATTATGCTGGAGGCCAACTAACTGAAAAGCAGTTTTGCAGGAAAGGACTTGGGGGACCCAGTGCACACGAAGTTGAACATGAGGCAGCATCTGCCCTTGAGGCAAAGATGGTTGATTGTATCCCCAGCTGTGTGAGGACAAATGTTGCCAGCAAGTCAGTGCAGGTAATCCTTCCCTTTTATTCAACACTGTTGAGGCCATCTCTGGAGTACTCATCTCTGAGTACATCAGAGATGTATCCATCTCTGGGCACCTCAGTACAAGAGAAACCAGGAGCTACTGGAGAGAGATCAGTGAAGGGCAACTAAGATGGTTAAGGATCTGGAGCATATCTCCTATAAGGAGAGGCTGAGAGAGCTGGGACTGTTCAACCTGAAAAAGTGATGGCTTGGAGGATCTTATCAACGTACATAAATACGTGAAAGGAGGGTGCAAAGAAGACAGAAACAGGCTCTTTACAACAGTGCTTAGTGACAGGACAATAGGAACAAATGAAAACACAAGATGTTTCATATCAACACAACAATACATATTTTTTTTTAAATTATTTTTCTGTGAGGAGACTGAGCAATGGAACAGGTTGCCCATAGACACTGTGGAAAGCATTTTGGACATGGTTGTGGGCATCCTGCTCTAGGTGGCCCTTCTTGAGCAGGAGAGTTAGACCAGATGACCTCTTGAGGTTCCTTCCAACTTCAGCTGTTCTGTGATTCCATAACTGTGATCTGTCAGCTTAATCACTACAAGTTTCCTATTGGGGTTTTTCATAGTGTACATGCAATTTACTCCAGAAACAACTTTAACAAAGAATTTCTAGGAAGAACTCAAGTATAACTAACTTTGGCTCTAAGGATCTAAGATTATATTCTGCAAACTAGGTCAACCTAGACACATAATATAAAGGTACTGGTATAACATGATATTCTGGCCATGAAGTCAAAAGATGAAGTTCATTTTATATATATTTTACATTTGTAAAGTAGAACTATGTATGACCACTATATAGATTTTTTAAAGATGCACACAAAAACTTTTGATAATAAAAAGGCAAGAGTAGGGGATCAGAATGAAGTATCTGGTAGATAAAAGATTACTCATTTATGAGACAGAGAAAAAAAAGCAATGTCAGTAACATATATTCTATTGAGAAGGCTTCTGAAAATCTTCCTCTATAGTAACATTTTTTCCAACAAATCTATGATTTCTCAGGTTGCAATGAGTCATGTCATGAAACTGCATGTGTCACATCCAACTGTGATATGATGAGAAACAACATAACAAAAACTGACAAGATTCAACATGACAAGTAAGAATGAAATGCTATGGTGGTAAACACCAGTTTTCAGCAATTTGGTATGTCATGTTTTTTAAAAAGGACACTTAACAGTATGGTTCTCATATAATAATCACGGCTCCTGACAAACAGAATTACTTAGTTTTCAATTATTCATGTTTTCAGACACCCCAATGGTGATTATATTTTGGTATCCAGTTGAAAGATGTATTTTTGGGTCAATTAAGACTGATGTACTCTGGAAAATTAACCATCAATGTGAGTTTTAAACAAAGGTGTTTATTGTGATGAGCTGAAATGGGGAAAATTCATTTAACCAATAATTGCAATTGATATTATTGATAAGGAGAACTGCTTATAAGAATAATTTCGCTGCTCATTTCCCAGTGGCTGAAAATGGTACATAATCTCTTACAGACGTCAGGTAAAAGATATTATCTGCCAGGCAAATTGTCAGGTGAAAAAAAAATAAAAAATTGCAAGTTCATCAGTACACAGAGACTAAAAATAGAAATTTTTAATTCAGACTGGAACTGAAAGGGCAAAAACATTAAATCTGGGCAACTGGGAGGGAAAAAACAGACAAATTGGACAGAACCAACAACTGTCTAGGAAAGAAGTAGCTAAGATTCATCATATAAATTTTTATTTTGAAAAGTTTCAAAATATTGGTTTAAAACTAACTTTTGTTATTTTTACAGCATAAAATATGTTTAAAATATAGGTTACATAGTAAACAACACTTACTGTTGATATGCCATAGCATGAAACAGTGAAGTTGAAATAAATAAAGAAGTTTCTTAGTGCTCTGATAAAACCTCTTCTGGATCATAGTATCCTTGTTTTACTGAAATAGTCTCTTTTATGACATTAAAAGTGTCAACCAAAGACTTCATTATTAGAAACACACATCTAAGTATTCTTTCAAAATGGATGGAAATATTTGCAGTCATCTAGTTAATGATATAGCAATCTTTGGAAACACCATTTATCCTATAGTTGTTTGACATTTTTTTTCATTCCTAAGAGCTTTATATTTCAGAAACACGATATTCTAAAAAAAATAAACTATGATTTTCACTAGAGGATACTTTGTAGATTGTAAGAAGCAAACATATCTTAAAATGTGAGTAGGTCTAGTTCTCAATTGTTTAAAGATCAAATTTTCAAGCTCTCCAAGGTTTAGCAAAGTTTGCCATACAAAGAAGAAGGAAGTTCAAAGATTTCTGGTTTTCTAAATTCTAAAAAGAATGTTCTTGCTTTTTTGATTTTTTTGTTTGCTAATTAGTAGTGTTACTTGAAAGTACCAAAACTCTCATTTTTTTTGCAAACATTTTTGCTTCCATTTCACTTCTAAAGAGAAAGAAACTGGAAAAACAGCAAAGAATGAGAAGTGCAATTTTCATTCGTGCCTCTGAGGATGATGAGTGTATTACCATCAGTGTACAATCACCTGTCTGTTTAATTCCTCTCTATTTTGTAGTTACAATCAACAATATGGAAGCCCCGGGAAAGTTTTCATTGCAGTGGAATAACTTACTTGCACATGGTCACTGGTGAAATGTGCAAAAGAAAAGTTGCAAAAAAAAAAAAAAAAAGGAATTAGTTCAAACTTCAGAAGGTAATAATGAACCTTATGTTCATTATCAGAAAGGAGATAATGAAGCCTTTCAGCAACAAGAATTATGAAGAATTATCAAGACACACTACTGACTGATTTTTCCTTTAGCAAATCACAAAAACTTCAGCAATGTACATAGTTAACAACAGACCAATACCATACAAGCCACAGGGCTCTTAACTTGACCACAGTGACTAACTGATAGTCAAAGTAGAGAAATATTCTAAGCAGCAGTCCCTTGGGAACCTGAGCATTCATAAACTGAGAAAACAATTCCCATTGTGTGTGGTGTTTAAAGTTCTAGTGTTACACCCTTTGACTGGAAAGAAAATAAATGTAGACTAGAAGTTAGCCATACTTAGGAAGAAGTAAATACCAACCACTACTCCTTCCTGCTATTACACATTCTGGAATGAGGAAGCTCCCTTAGGCTTATTGCAGGTGAAGCATGTCAGAATTATCAACAACAGCTCTCACATTTTCAGAAATGCCTATCTTTTACAGATAGACAGTCACCCTCACAGGCAGCAGTATTACTGCTGTGATTACCATACACTGCAGTGTTCCAGGTCACTAAGCCAAAAGGTATTCAAGCTTTTTTCCCTTCAGTTTGAATGTATGTATCTAGGATAGACACATGCTAGAATGAAAATATAACTCTGATCCACCAGTCTATGAGCAATGTTGAAGTCTAAAAAAGATGTTCCATTTAGGTGACATAATTGTCAAGTACTGATAGCACCTACCACAGATGGGGAACCGGTATGGCCATAGCTCCTATCAGCTGCAGCTTTCCTTGCTGCTCCTTCATACTCACTGCCAGGATTGCCTCTGCTGACATGCTGCAGTTGTGTTGTTACTGCTGCTTTTCAGACTGAGTTTGGAACAAGAGCTCACATCAGAGCATTTATCTGGTTTCCTTCTTGAGAAAAGGTCTAGCATGTGCTATCAGTATCTGTTCACTTCTTAGAGGTTTTCCAAAGAATTATGGTAAGTTCCTCTATCTATCCATAATTTCCTTGAGCTGCCAGAAGGTTTTTGGCACTATCCCAGAAATATGTTTCCACAAGTTCTGCTAAGATGCTCAGAGCAGATTTGCCTACCTCGAGCAGAATATCAGAAGATGAGCTGCAGTTGTATAGCTAATGTGGAAATAGTGTACCACTGGCTCCTAAAACTGAAAGTGCACCACTGTTAGAAGCTCTGCAATGGAAATCCAAAATAACTTTTGATCAGACTTATCAGGGAATATTTTCCAATATTCCTAAAGCTTTGCTGCCATATAGGAAAGAATACAAAATTCAATATATCTAGAAGAGAATGGAAACAGGAGTGTGGTTCTCTGGCCTAGCAATTTCCTTATGGAAGAAGAAGGACTTTTGGATTCTGGAATCTATAGTTAGGGTCTTTCATTTTCTATGGAGCTGTCATTAACTAAAATGTATGGAGGAAAAGGGAGTTAGCAGACTATTTAAATTAATTTTTAAATGTGAACTGAAGTTTTGACATTAGTGCACTCATCATGAAAAAATTTAATTCAATGTTGAGCATCAAAGGAGTAATAGAGTTAAAAAAATTATACATATTTTAACTTTTGCTAAAAATATGTTCAGATATGTTCTATTGCCTTAGAATTTGAAATTTGGTGTAGACCACAAAGTGCTTAGTCCTTTGGAGTTTTAGAATATTCTAAATAGTTCTCAAAAAAAAAAAAGAAAAAAAGAAAAAAAGAAGCACTTCCAAGGGGTTTAGAAGGACACTTGAGAGAAGGAGTAGTTTATTGTTATCTTCTTCTGTCTTGCCCTTTCCATGCAGAGAGGAAGAGAACATAGAACAAAGATGAGATCATTCTACTAAGCAATAATACAGTAGTGCATCAAAACTGTTTATTACTTGTATTTATTCAATTCAGATAGTAGAAGGAAACCAGTGATCAATAGAATTTCTGAACTTAACCCAGCCATGTGAGATTCAGAACGAGTTCCTCAGGCAAGTCTACTCTAAGTGAAAATTCTGTGTGGACAAGGGTAACATAATTAGTGTGCTGCATATGTACCCATAAAATAAATTAATACTCAGGACAGATAGATTATAATTCATAATCACAAATTTCTTAGCAATATCTGTATATGGGGGGGGGGGCTTACACAAAGATTTTGTTTGTTTGTTTTTTGATGTGGATATTCATTTGGAGTTGAAATGCTGTAAAACATGAAAATTATGATCTCAGAAGGATTATCCAAGGAGTATCAATTCAAAACACTACCAGAAAACTAAAGAAAATGAAAACAAACCTTCTTGTTAACTGTGCAAACATTTTGGATCTCTTTACTTATGCTTCAGCAACAAATTTGCAAAATGAGGATATGTTCACTACAGGTTAGAATATTCACACTTCCATGTAGGTTGACTTTGAGACCTCTGTTTATAAGCACACTGTCTCACTAAAAGGAAAATCAATATTAATGGCTCACATTCAATACTGGTTATTTAAAGTGCCAATTACAATGCATGAGATATTGGCATTTTTTCTAGTTCTTTGAGTAGTACTTTGAGTTCTTCTAGATTGCTACTCCTAGTATGTCTTATATTCTTGGATAATGTTTTGAAAAATATGAATCTGTGAAGATTTATTTATATTTTTTCATTTTATAAACTAGAGTGAAAGGAATGCTTTTAAATTAAAAAAATAAACACAGTCCTTAATTGCTTTTCTTTTGATTTCTCATTAATTGATTTACAAATTGCACTATTTTTAAACAAACGTTTGAATTGGCTCAAGCTCTATGACATTCTATTTTTTTCCCAAGATGTTCTTGCTTTCATCTGTATTTCATTAGGGTTTTTTGTAGTCTTATACTGGCAATCTGAACACCTTCAGATTGTTCTTTGGTAGCTTGTGTTGGAGTCACTGGCAGGGAGTAAACCAGAAAATTCCATGTCATAATTCTGGCTTAAAACTGTAGAGAAAGGTATCTTTATTTTTTGTCCTTTTATCAATTATGCTATCAAAAAGAAAAAAATATTTTATAGTGTGTATTAATTTTTCTTGTGTATATGTCAAGTTTATTCTGTAAGACCTGTTTTCATATACTTAAACAGAAAGAATAGAAATCTAATTTTATTCACTCCTTTAATTATGACAACCCTTTTATATTTTCTATTCCAATTGGACTGCCTAAGCATTTTTTATGATTATTTAAAACTTGAACTTTTCTTTTTGAGTCACGCACATAGTTTTTAATCACTCACTGTAGCTCATGCAAAAAAAGTAACAGCTTGCTACTTGTATGAGTCAGAATCTAAACAGAGCTATTTAAAAATCATTTGGAAAATGTGTTATTAGCTAATTAGCATAATGCAGTTACAGAGAAGATATACAATCTAACATGTTTCACTGAATCAGTTCATAAACAAAAACTGCAATTAGCTACTATTTCCTATGCATTATTATTTTCCTTGAGATTCTTTAATATGGCCAAGCTAAACTAAGAATGTTGTCAAACATATTTCAGATCTGAAATACTATACTGCAATTGGAGCACACCTTTCCTTTCTCATGCATTACATTCCAACAGTGTCTGCTTAAACATTTGCACCAAATTTATGTTTCGTGTCTTCAGAACTTTATCATTCCTTGGATGTATAAGAAAAGATACCTTATTCTATCTTACTCTTAGTACTTCCACTTAAAAGAAAATGTCTAAGTTTAAAATCTGAAGTAGTAAAAACTGAACAAGACAGGACCATTTGTTTTCTCTAGACTCCATATTTGCATTGAGTTAAAAAAACCCCAAACCTTAAACAGGAAAATCAACTGACTCTTTATGGCTATTTTAATTAATCATTAGAATCTTGCTCCAAAACTGAGTAACTTCAATCATTTGATCATCATGAATTCTGTGTGAATTAATAACAGAAAACAGTACATAACTCGGGCCTGACTGATTTAAGAAATTTGCATTCATATATTAACTTTAGCATATCTCACAAAGCTTGGCCACAACCTCCTCAAAGTCAGCAAAGATAGCAAGGTATTTCCTTTCCTCTAGAATCTCAAATCTCAACAGTAAAGCAATAAGGCCTGAGAGATTTCAGGGATCATTTCTTGACATTCATAGACTATCTCTACATCATAGTTACACTATGTTTCCTATGCCTCTAGAGAAAAAGAACAACAGGCTTTTAACCACTATCTAAAATTTCCTGGTCTAAGCAGAGTTCTAACACAGTCATAGAAGAACAAGCACTGAAACCAGGATGAGGGAAAAAAATGAAAGAAAAGATAGTTACATTATAAATGTAGAAAATTTTGGATTTTGAAAATAAGGTTCAAAACAGTGTAGAAAAGTAACACCATCTGCAGTCAGGTTGAATATCACATTTATTTCCAAGAAAAAAGACAAATTTATGTCTAAAGGAGGACACCTACTGATGTGTCAGCGAGACTTAATATGCTACTGGTGAGGCCAAAGGTAAATGGATTTTAGACTACAGAGGCATCAAGAACATAAAAAAAAATGTCTTCACTTTTGTAAAGCAAAAACTAGCATTTGTAAAAAAAAAAAAAGTAGTATAATTGTAAAGCTATTTTAGATGAGAGTACTACCTGTCACTGGGCATCTGTGAATACTAAACTGTTCCCAACATGTCATCTTTTGCAACTCTGACTTATAAAGATAGAAAATAATTGGTTTTTTTATCAGAGTTCCCAAGTATTTAATCTTGCAAATATCTGGATTTCCTGGTCTTGTGCCTTGTGTTCAGTGACAGTGCTGCAGATGGTCTGGATAACCTCACAGACAATCTTCTGAGATCTTACTCTGATTCTTCAGAATTCTTCCCAAGCCACATGGTAATTGTTTTTTATGACTGCATTTCAATATTTTTCTGTAGAAAGACAACATCCTGCATCAGGATGATCATAATAAAACTAAAATTGCAGACTCATTTTCCTTATTTTTTTTAGATAAAGTTTTAAGATGACATTTGGTAAACTTAGATATTAGTAGAAATGGACATTATAAACAAGAAGAAAAATGCTGAATCTACATCGATTAAAACAAAAAGATACATTTAAAAAAAAATTGAAAAACCAACAAGGCAAAAAGGCAAAGGAAAATACCAACAGCTGCTGAGGAGGACTCACAAGTGTAAACTGAATTGAGATGAAAGGACAGACAATATTAAGGTAAACTCAAAGGCTAGTGTTTAATGCTCATCATCATCAGGAATTTGGTTCCTCATGTAATACTGAAATAAATTATGTTCTTTGTGAAGAAGGAAGATTCCATTTGTCAGTAGATATTATAAACTTGGTAGTACCTGACCTTCAAATTTGGTCTGCATGATCATGCACTAGCTCAGATAGTTTCATAAAATTTTGGTTTCCTGCTATGAAAGACCAATTGGACAGTTCCTTGGCAAAATCACTGGATATTTTTATGACTCTCCAAACAGTGGCCCCTCAAGGAGTGCCATAGTATCCAGCCACAGAACTCTCACTGATAAAGTACGAGTACTGTGAAAACCATCCTTAGAATTATTGTAATTTGAAAGGCCATCTTTCTCCAAGGCAAAAAAGGCTGTACCTGAGGAGACGAGTATGTAAATCACCCCATTAGGAACATACTAGTTACAGTGAATGTTCCCAACAATCTCCAACAATGAACACCTTATAGGTTTTGTCTGCCAGCCTAAGCGCATAATGTGTTTTTTTCATAGTCTCTTTAAATACTTTTTCAGTGAACCTATGTTGTACAGCTGCTGAACACAGACCTATGCTGAACACAGATTCCCTCAGCAATTTCCATCAAAACTCAAAGAACACTGCTTTCTCCCTCAATTTTGGCACCAATATAATTTCATTTGGTATCATTGTAATGATTATTACAGTAATTATAAAACTGTCAGTGGTATGAAGACCACAAAACTATGCATCTACTACTATAAAACTATCAACAAACCGAATGAAACACACAAGACAAACTATTTTTCAGGTAAAAGGCTGTTTGTTATGAAGATTCTCATGATACCATAGCAAAGTACATTCTCCATGAGAGGGAGACAACATTTTTTAAAGAACCATTTGAATACAATATAAGAACTTACAGGAAAGAAACACTGAACTCTTCTTTCATATGTCCTGGAAAATCATTAAAAATATTAATTCTACTCTGAAAGATTAATAGAAGGCCACACTTTGCCCCTGAAATCATCAAAATCAGGAAGCCAGTCTCCATCAGTTTCCTGTACAGTCAGCAGAGAGAGCTCGTCCCCTGTGAGAATTCCTAACAGTACTCTGAGATATCCTCTGAAAGAATGTCTCTTACATTTGTGGTGCACAGAACTGTCCTCCTAAAGGATGAACTATAAGTAGTAATTTTGTCATCAGATAGTATTGCCCACTTGCCCTTCTCCAGGTAAGTAAATCTCTTTGCAGTATATTGTGGAGAAGTCACTGGCAGTGATGTTTTCTAATAATTGGCTCATTTCACTCTTATCTACAACCATGTCTTCAACAGAGTGTTTGTCACACAATTATATTTCACTGAGAGGGCATAGATGGGACACTATTACTACTACTGCAACTGCTCTTCAGGAGCTCATTACCTCTGGGTACAAGGAAAAGCAATCCCAAGCATTATTTGTGCCCTGTGCCAAACTAGTATTATATAGACCAAGGACTATGAGTCTGCTTCAGAAAAAGGTTAATTTCTATGTGATCCTTCCAGCCCTTCAGGTCCCGTATTCACCGGACTTGAGAATCGCGTTTCATATCAAAGCAAAGCTGTATTTAAAGCGGGGAAATTTTGTCAAGATCTAGGAAACCAAGGTAAGAAGTCTTTATTCTTTGTTAATGCTAAAAATAGTTCAGTATGACCTAGATTACTGTCTGGGTCAAGTTATTTTGCACAGAATCTCTCTAGCTGCACATGGCTAATGCTTTTCAAATACAGCTGCTTTTGAAGCTGTTGAATCTCAATTGACTATGACTTTGAATATGTTCCTTTTCCAAGATATACATTTCTAATGCTTCATTTTTATTAAGAGAAAGAAACATAAAACAATTCTATCAATAACAGAAATTAATGGAAATTTTGAAGTATCTATAACCTAGAAGAGATGCAGTCATTTTTGTATTAAGGCAAGCATGAGACTTGACAAGATAGTAGGGATAGATGATTCTCACCACCTACACAAGAGCTGAGGATGGTGAGGCTGATAACAAAATTCAAAATTACTGAAATATATTTTGCAGCATGTTTGCTTTCGTTTCTAAGTTTGTACAATCATCACAGAAATAGCAGAATAATAAGTAGGAAAACAAGACAGAAGCATAACAATGACACAAAACAATAAACAGGTTCACACTGACCTTTACGGGTCAGAAATATCATTAGGCAAGTTGATTAGGACTTTGTTTCTTTAGCTTATATTTATTCAGTAGGTGATTACTATATTGACTTCTCAGATTATTTGAAAGGGCTGTAAAGGAGAAGCAAACAGCAAGAAAAAATAAATTGGGTGATCTTTGGAAGATGCTTGTTGAGGAAATGCTGTGCATAGACTCACAGTCTGAGCCACTCAGGGAGAAAGTTACACTTTGGAAGAAGCAGTTTAATTAGTTTATACTATAACTAACCTGAGAACATTCTACCTGATTCATTAAAGGCATATTGCCTTGCCTACTTATCTACAAGCCTTTCTTTCTGTATGTAGTACACTTATACTTCTGTTAAGGTTTGGGAACTATTTATTTTCTTAAAAAATTAACTACATGAAGGGTCCCAAGTTTGTTATACAAGCTTTTCAGGTGTTCCTCTATCTGCATTGCTAGTGAACCAGCTCATATACACTAGCCTAGTTCTGAGTGGGTCACTAAGAGAAGTCTGTCTGCTCTTTCCTAAATTATTCAAGGACATCTTAGTTTCATTTCTGGCAGCTGCTTAGAGGATAACTCTTTCACACTCCCAGCCTGAAACATTAGCAAATGAAAAGGAAGACTAAGTATAAAGGACCATTTTTTAATTTTGGTGGAAGAGCACTAAACCCTGACAGAAGAGGTAATGAAGGACTTAGCAGCAGGATTTCTATCTCAAAATAGGGCAAAATAAAGTGTTCCCAAACAAGTAATGTCACTGTCTAATAGTAAAGTCTTACAATTACTATTTCATACACCTGAAACCAGAATTATTATTGCAAAAAATTCTACAAACATGGCAAACTGTGGAAATAATTGCTTAAGTTTAGATAAGACTTTGATGGCAAGGATTATACACACAGTGGTAAAGTCTCTATTGACTACATGCTTCTGTCTGGAAAACAAACCTTGTTTTTCTTTTTGCAACAACACACATTCATTTATTTTCCTTTATCTCTTTCATATCCAGAGTTTTTTCTCGGATCTTTTTTCAGATGAAACTAATATTTTGAAAAATAAATTCCGAAGGTTTCTTTTTTCTAGATGAAGTCAGTTACACTGGATATGTTACATTATAAATGGCAATGCTTTGACAAGAAGATGAAATCAGGATCAAATGCTCATGTCAAAATTCACATGTGCACATATATATGTTAATAATATTTACTTATATATATAAACAAAGCATATATAAAGAAATTTACTTATTAAATTACACATTGAATCTGAACCTGCAAGTGCAATGCAAGCAATGGATCAAGACTCCACATGAAAATATACAATGGAGGGTAAAAAAATAAGCACAGCCTGAAAAAAAAAAAAAAAAGTTCTGCTATTTTAATTATTGTGTAAAATATAAATTGGGATTTAGGTTATGCTGTACACATTGATGCAAGATAGCCTGAAACTAGTTTGTAAGATTTAATTTTCTGTTGCTATTAATGAATATTACAACAGCAGCTGCCCCCTGTGGCTTGGTATAAAAAGCAGTGTATATACCTAGCACAACATTTGCAGACCTCCTCAGTTTTGTGTTTTTAATGTGATGAAAAATTGTACAAGTAACAAAGGAAAATGTCATGGTAACTAAAACATTTCCTATACATGTATTTTAGAGGGAAGCTAAATCAAAGGTCTTCAAAGAATTACTAGGGATCTTTCTAGGAGGTTATTGACAAATATGTAGTTTGTCTTCTGAGTTTGTGCCTCTTTCACAGATTGGTGTATTTGTGATCCCACAGGCAGGAATAAGTGTCTGTAATTCATTTCTCCTTGTTAACTAGTGTGCTTTTGTGTGCAGGATGATTGACAGCAAACTCGGCTTAGTCCCAACGGATGAGCTTGTTAGCAAAACCCTAGCATCCTATCTCTAATAAAGCATATCAGCAGTACATTTTGTCCTATCTATTAGCCTCTCTGTTTCTTTTTTGTGAAAAGCTGAGTGTCCCTTTGAAGCAATGACAAATAAACCTCTGAACTGAAGTGCTAGGCTGCCTTATGGACAGCTGGATAGTAAATGTCACACCGTGTATAGAATGCCTATTATCAGAGTGAGCCATTTGTTCCATTCCTTTCAGTATCTTAATGTAATACAAAATTGCTAAATCAAGCCCCATGTCTGTGACAGAACATAATTAATGAGAAAGCAGGAGCCAATTCAACACTCTTTATTGGGACCTAATTGGCTCAGGCAACAGAGTTGTCACTCAACAAGAGACTTCCTTTAAAGCAATTTTGTTCTTGGTTGTATTACAGAGCCTATTAAATTGTCCCCTCCTTGATCACACAAAGAAGTATCTGCATGCAATAATTAGCTTTTCCAAGGGGATTTTTTTAACTCTTTCAATAATAGCACATTTTCAAGCACTGCTGGAGGAAACAGACAGCACAGGGAGATGCGCAGCCTCTGGAGTGAGCAATTGTAATACATGCCTTTTGGGATAGCCTATGAGGAACGCATCAAAGCTACAGCGAGTACATAATGGGGTGGCCTGACTTCAGAGGAAGTTACAGGTCAAGCTGGGCACCTAATATTGCACACTCTGCAAACTGTTCAGCTAAAGGAGCAAGTGATGGTGTAGAGGTATGGATTGTTTAACTGAGTACTTGCTTTCTGACAAAATATTAAGCTACCATGAGGAATGGGAGGTCCTATTTCACAGTGCCAGTATCTGCAAATTCTAGTGCATTGTGAGCAGCCATTCGTTTTGAGCAGGAATCAAAACTTAGGGGTCTTTTTTCAGTAATTGTCCATCAGGCTTTCCTGGATTGTGTTTTTCTTAATCAGTAGATTGTTATGGGAGAGTAAACTGTGAACTCTGTAGTTTTAAGATTTTTTTGCCATACAAAGAACAAATTTCACACTCTTAGTAGAACTTAAATTGTACATAGGTGAGAAGGAAGTCTAGAACCTGGTTCTGTAACCTCCAAAAACATAGATGTCCTCAACTAGCCAAAAGACAACTTATTCAAAATCAAAATACATCACCTATTGAGTCCAGTGATTTAACCACCATTAAAAAAGTTCAAAAATGTTCATTAGGCCTTTAGCTTGCAATATTTAACTTAATTTACAGCAAATTTAGCTGCAACTACTAAGCCTCATAGGAACTTATTTGAAAGCCAAACAAAAAATATGAGAGGGTCCTGAACCAGTTGACTGTCTCTGTGTTTGGAAAGGCTTATGGTAAATTGAACTTCACATTTTCTGTTCAGTTTAGGCTTAAAGATAGTATTGAAGTGGAGAGCTTGGCCCAGATTTTTTTTCAAAATTGTGACAGAACATCCTATATAACACCTATTAATAGATATGCAAATTGCTATATTAGTTGTTAGTCCTGGAGAATCCTAAGTGAAAGAAATCAATATATTTGGTGTTTAACAACCCATACATTTTAGTTCTTCCCTATTATGTCTCCCAAAGGCTATAAGGATGTAACCAATCATATGGATAATAGTGTATTATCACTTATTATTTTCTTCAGGGTAAAAATTCCAGGGATTAAAAGAGAATTAATAATTAAAAGAATGCAGAATGCTAGCATTTTTTTCCCAAAGAAATGCATGTTTAATGGTATTTCTGCAGTTATATTAAATGATTGTGATGAATACATTTTGATTTGCATAGTTTTCATAGCTTTTTTAGGGATACAGGTTCGCTGTCATCTGCTCTAATATGCATGCAAACTATAAAATTTCTAATATCCGCCCCTTTGAAGGCTGAGCTAGAAGGGAATACATAGATATATTACAAAATATTTTTTTTTCAGATTTAATAAAGTGTAAGACAAAATTCTAAATGCAAATATGAATTAACAATGTCCTTTCCCATGTGACTCACATATTCTGAGCACAATTTATTAGCTTATTCTAGAAACAAGTGAGAAGGATTCTAAAATCTTATATAATCTAATTTTCTTTAAGTAAAAGTTTTTAATCACCATTATAAAAATAAAATTTTATGGCTAACTCATGTCTCTGATACGGTATACAGTACTAATGGACACTGAAGAATTTTAAAGAATACAGCACGGGCATCTACTGAGAAGATTTTTGACAAGTCAAATTAGAATGTTAGAAAAATAAACATTTAAACTGAAATATTTTACCAAACAAATATTATGTGGAAGGATAGTCATGGAATAGATATTTTGGGAATATATTGAAAACTACACTGATTTAAATGTTTTACCAAATGAAACAGTTCTCTGATGTTTAATTTTAATCCAAAAAGTACTTGAGTTCCTAAATAAATTGCCAAGCTTCTGTAGTTTTGGCCATCATAACTGTATAACACGAGTTGGATGCCATGCTGTTTGAATCTAACACAAGACCAAAAGGCTGTTTCGCATTTCAGAAAACCTTGGGATCCAGATATTAGTAATAGCCTCCTGACAACACATAGCCAGAAATTACATATCCCTGCATGTCTGTGCTTGAAAGGTCATTGTCACTGATGACATAAAAGTGAGGTCTAATCAAGAGAGAAATATGACATCATTTGGTTGTCAGTGCAAACAGAAATAGAATGTGTGATTCCAGGACGTTATTAATACTTTAGCAACTGAAAAAAGACAATCCATATTTGTTATGGACTGTGTCTCTATTCAATGTGTAAGGACACCGTCTTGCATCTACATTAGCTGACAGTGTCTAAGAATAGACAACAATTAAATGTGTGTTTTTGCAGATTACACAAATGAAGCTATTATGATGCATAAAAAGCCATTGTTTAGGTCTGTAAGTTTTTCCTTCTTACATATGCAAGGACCTCACAACAGATGTCTCAGTAAGGACTCGTTTACATCGTGGCTTTGAACTGTTTCCATGTTTTGATAAACAAAGCATTGTTGTTATTAGTAAATTGGACAAAAAATTCTGAGTCAGGACAGAAAGCCGTCCGTCATTTTTTGTGTCTAGTATTATCCTGTAATAGCCCACAATGTTATCCTATGAAAATGGTGACAAATTCTTTAGCACATGATTTTCCAGAATATTATGAAAATTTCATCTTTTTTATGTAAATGTGGTCTGCTTTCTTCATCTCATACAAAAATGTAATAATACTTGCCCTAGTATCTTAGTCCCAAGTTGCATATTTTTACATAGGTCATTATATTTCAGAAACAAAAATATTGAACACTCTAAGCAGTCTTGGATTTCTAAGCAGTAACTCTGAGGGAGCCTGCAACCTCTGAATCTGTCATGTAACCAGACTTTTCTTCAGCACAAAGTATGATTAAAAGTAATAACACATGTCATACCACTGTGGCAATGCCAACACAGAGGATGCGTTTCTACAGAACAGATGGTACTTGCAATGCTAAGAAGTCTATTCTCTTCATTTTACCTCATTGTTGCTTGGCTTCTGTGCCTTCTCACACACGTCACACATTTGAAAGTGTGCACAGTGTCCTCTTTCTAAAGGGCATGAGCATATGAACTCGTATAAACAAGATCAGAATGCAGATTAATTTATCTAGAGCATAATTCAATATAGACTTAAACCCAAATAATAATAATATTTTAGCAGCAGAACCCCATAGCTATTATTTTAGAATCTAAGGAATTTATAATTTTGAAAAGCTGGGAAAGGTAGTATTCACATAAAACATAACAGGAATCAGTTCACCTGCTATGTTACAGATACTAGTGTGAAATATAGCACTTTCAAGAAGTGCCGAGTAAACTACATCATAATTTAAGACTGAACATTATGATGAATAATTTAAAAAACAAAAGAAGTGTGAGGCAGGCAAAATTCCATCTGACTTTCATCCAGAATTGATGCTCTTGTTAAAAAAGTGTGGGACACAATGGCTGTAAGAGTTTTCTAAATATCATTCACAAGTTGGCAAATCTTGTTTTTCAGTAAGTGTCAGTGAGATACCAAGGCAAGAAGTTACGGCTATAAGGAACCCAAGGAAAGAGTACTATCTATTATATCATCAATATCATATCTTGAAAATCTTCAATTTCCATTACAGATATGCAAGGTTTTTGCACATTGCAAACTGAGGAAGAAAGGCTTCAGTGTGTACAGATGGAAGAAAGTTTTGACTGGTACAGTTCTGGGTTATGACATAGTAGGTCTTTTGTCCTGCTTCAACAAATATTGTTCTGTACGTTTATTTTTCAGCTGCACAAGAAGTTCATGAGTATAATACTCTCAGATATAGTATGATGAATCAGGAAAGTTTGAACTATTTCAATGAGCAAGCAGGAATGATCTACTGTGAACACACCCAAACTAGTCTATTAAGGAATGAGCCCATGAACAGTGTAATGATAAAGTCTGATTTCTCTCTTGATCATCAAGGGGATGAAGAATGGCACTGAAAGCCAGTTTATGCATGCCTTTGGCAGCCTGAAAATTACACAAATGACCTGAAAATAGGGCAGAATTAACTGCCATAGTTTATCCATGTGTTATCTGAAAAATACTGACAGCCTGCTCAATCCTCTTCTGTGGCTGCCTGTGGGGTCTCCTGTACTGATATGTGATGTTCAGCATGAATAAAGACTTGAAAAAATGCTAGCATATGTAGCATCTCTATTTTAATGTCATCTGTAACATTCTCCACAATTTTTTCGGTAATCAGTCTTTTCTGTAATGAGTCTAGTTCTTGAAAGACCTGCTGTAATAAATTGGTCAGCCTGTTATGTCTGCTTATCTTGGTGGCTAGACAGAGAAGATTGCAAATTGCATGGCATATGACAGAGTTTTCACAATGACTGGTATGGCATAGTAACCCACGAATTACACAAATATTTTCCTTTATCTCTATTTCTGCCAACTGACTTTACTTTCTTTCTGTCTGATTCATATTCTCAGGAAGAAAACTTGTAGGTCACTGGCTTTTATTACATCTGAAATTCAAGCAGGACAAAAAAATGTGAGAAAAATAAGTTCTTCTGCCTTTATTATCTACTCAGTTAAGCGATCTGCTTATAGTTGTGAACTTTGCTGCTTGGACAAGAGATGCTGAAAGAATATGTAGCAATTTGTATGAACATTTCAGGGGAGAATAATTTTTCCTTGTTAATCTCAAGTCCTTGAATCATTCAAAGTTTTTGTTAAAGCATTAAAACCCCTTGAGGATTACTGCAGTTTATCTCAGTGCTGAAACTGTATATTACAGGTTGTGATCCCTGTAAATAGAAGGCACTTTGTCATGTCACCCTCCATCATCTTTCTTACTATGACATTCTAAACGGACTTCTGGGATCTGTTGGCAGATACAATGCATTATGGGTGATCCCTTTCTGTTAGACCCTTCTTATCAGCCCAGGGAACTAAAAAAATGACTAGGAGGAACATGAATAAAACTACTTCAAAAGCTGACATAGGCTTTGAATATAAGTTGAAGTTGTTCACACAGCTCATCAGCGGGGAAAAAAATGACGCAAGCATTGTACTTCTTTAGACCTTTGGGTACGCACTTAATTTTGGCTAGGAATTTTATGTGTAAAGTATTTCATGATCTCAACAGTTTTTAAAATAACTATATAAACAGTTCACCCTCAGACAACACATAAGGCTTTATTTGGGGAAGAGAATTAGTACGATAAAGCTGACAGTCACTCTCTTTTCAGGAGAGATTCAGCAAGCTGTTACTACTTCTGTTTTGAACAAGAAACATTAAAAAATTGTTATTTCACTGAAATATAAAGTTGCAAAGACACTGAAAAGTAAGGAGTTTCTTTGGTGCTACAAAGTGAATGTGAGTGTATCTGTATACAAATTACCTAGGAAAAGACAAATAAAGTCAGAGAAACAATCAAAATGCCAGAGACATAAAAGTAAAATGACCCTGAAGAAAAAGAGAGTGGAAATGTCTCTGAGGTGAGGAATACTGGGAAAGTGCTAAGAAATGTGAGAAGACAAATTGTCTGCAGTTATTTGATTCCTACTGTGTTCTTAGAAAGAAGATTTTGTAAATTCTTTGTAAATGAACCTGCTCTACCAAATAATTTCTCTCTTCTAATGGAAATAGTTCAAAGCACTTGACTTATGTCTTAAAATCAAAGGGAGGCAATTGCTATTAGATTCTGTATTGCTCTTCCAGAAAAGCCATACGTGAAACTGTTTAGTGAAAACAGCTTGGGGGTAGAGCCTTGGCTAAAAACACGTACGTAGGTATTTAAAAAGGAATTTGTGTGATAAGACTCTGAAAATTTCAAGGCTCACTCTTTGATATTTTTACATGGAGATTTAATAAAGTGTATATGAATTTCCAGGCCAAACTCCCAGATAGCTACTAGGTTTTGTGGATTTAGGAGTCATTGCGAGTATGATTCATACGATTCAAAGGAAAGAGATAGAAAATGATATTTCCTATAATTTCTGACTAATTATTAGGAAATAATTCTGATTATATATTTATAAAAGGTTTCAGCTGCCTTGGAATTTTTCCTAAGTTTTCTCACCTCTCCAGTAAAGAGGAAAAGGATGAAATAAATTAATTTGTAGAAACCAAACTGAAAAAAACAACTTCACTCATAGCAATAATTTGATTTATATGGAAATGTGTTTTATTATTCTGTGTATATTACTGAGATTTATTGAGGTGGTGTATTTTTATGTTATATTTATTTTTTAAAATTAAGTGCTTTAGTTAAAACGAACTAGATCTACTCTGCTATTAAAAATGGAACATAGATAATACCACAGAGCTGGACTATTTTAGATTATCTGATGCAGTTAGCAAGTAATATAGCCCATGGAATTTATGAAATAGCAAAACTGAATTCTATGTTTGTAACAGGATCTTGTCCAACTGTCTATGCTGACTATCCAAGAAAGAAAATTATCTTCAACATTTTGCAAAGTCCAGGCCCTTTATTAAACAGTATTACACTTATATTTGAATTAACTTGCTTTTCAATACTGAAAATCCTTAAAGTCAAGGGTCTTCAGCTACAGATGAAAACTGAAGAATCTTAGTCTAGAACTCGAAACTGCTGTAATAACACCAAGAATTTCAAACACTGTTCTGTTCAGTAGAGAGGGACTGAGATATGTTTATAGTTTAGATAAAATCAGATCATATAATTAGTAGACTAATGAATCTAATGTAGATGTGACACACCTATCAATGTCAAATAATAGAGTCTTACAAATAATTAAGCAATTTTAATAGTACATTTTGATGATGCAAGGCTAAAGCATTTCCAAAATTATTCAAGGAGAAACCAAAACAATTTAATATTTTTTAAATGTGTCATCCCCATTTTTTCTATCCCAGCATTCACAATAACCCAAACATAAACCTGCAGATTTCTTGGTATTTCAGGGTATCAGTACCAAAATGCAGTTATGTTAAACATTATTATTTAAGAAGGCATTAGAAGAAAAGGATTCAGAAAATAAAAAAGGAATATAAAGTATGTCCATATAAAATTCGTGCTTAAGAAACTCACAAAGCCACTGACTTAAGTTTCTAATTCGTTTCTTTCCCTCATTTCTTCCCCTGGTTTCTCTGAAATAGTGACTCTCATTCTATATTGGTCACTCCTTTTATATACCACAGTTTCTTTATCTTCAACCTAAGTTTAGGATTTTACAAACCTCACTGATAAGTAAAATTATTACAAAGATATACTTCCAAATACCATTTAGGGACCCTGAGAGCAAAAATGGTGGTCCAAACAACTTATGAAATTACAGTGTTTGCCATTCCAACCTGAATCAAGGCACATAAAGAGTTTCTCATCTTTCTTAGTATGTATTAGTATTAGTATTCTTAAGAGAAAGACTGAAGGTTTGCTATAGTGTCTTTGCATAGTTTTCTAGATCTTAAATTAGAATTTCCAAAGTATTATTTTTTGGAATACTTTGTTTCTGGAATGCATTTCTTTCACAAACATTTGAAAAAGGACAGAAACCCTTTTCAACAACTGATGCCAAAACCAGTATGTGGCCACATAACTCTCAAATTAGGCCTAGGAAGATTCATTCGTCAATGGCAGCTCCTTAGACATTAGTATAGTCTTCCTTCTACCACTAATTTACACAGCCATTATGAATTGAGACATGCAAATTAGCAGCCAAGAAAGAATAGAGATTAACTACTGAGATTGCAAGCAATATCTGCTTAAAATTGGTTATTTTTTTTGTTTAACTTTTTTTAAGCTCAAAGAAGTCAAGATAAAAATGTTTCATGTCTTTTTTTGTATAGAAGATGATACTTCATATAATTGGCCAGATTTTCAGAAAATTCTGATTTCCTCTGAAAGCCAGGTCCCTTATATAAAGGTGTAATGCACCTTTATAAGGTGTAGGTTTAATGAGATCACAGAATCACAGAATATGCCAAGTTGGAAGGGACCCACGAGAACCATTGTATCCAATTCCTCATCCTTCACGGGACCATCCCCAAAAGTCACACCATGTACTCAAGAGTGTTGTCAAAATACTTCTTGAACTCTGTCAGGCTTGGTGCTGTGATCACTTCCCTGGGGAGCCTGTTCCAGTGCCCAACCACCCTCTGGGGGAAGAATCTTTTTCAAATATCCAACCTAAACCTCCCCTGACACAACATCAGGTCATTCCCTCAGGTCTTTTCACTGGTCACCACAGAGAAGAGATCAGTGCCTGCCCCTTCTCTTCCCCTCACAAATAAGTTCTAACTGCAATGAGGTCTCCCCTCAGCCTCCTCTTCTCCAGGCTGAACAGACCAAGTGACCTAAGCTGGTCCTCCTATGGCTTCCCCTCAAGGCCCTTCATCATCTTTGTTGCCCTCCTTTGGACACTCTCTGATAGCTTTTTATCTTCCTTATATTGCAGTGCCCAAAACTACACATAATATTTAAGGTGAGGCCACCCCAGTGCAGAGCAGATCGGGACAATCCCCTCCCTTGACTGGCTGGCAAGGCTTTCCCTGATGCCACCCCACAACAGGGTTGGCCCTCCTGGCTGCCAGAGCACTGCTGACTCATATTCAACTTGCTGTTGACCAGGACCCCCTTTCCCAGGTCTCTTTCCTGGCACTACTTTCCAGGATCTCATTCCCCAGTCTGTACGAACATCCAGGGTTGACCCAACACAAATGCAGAATCAGCACTTTCCCTTGTTGAACTTCATATTGTTGGTTATTGCCCAGTCCTCTAATTTGTTGATGTCTCTCTGCAGGATCTCCTTGCCTTTGAGGTAGTCAACAGCTCTTCTGAGATGCAAATTTGCTTCACGTCTTGTGTCCAAGTCATTCATGAAGATGAAGAGCACAGGGCCTAAGATGGAGCCCTGTGGAACCCCACTAGTGAAAGGTCACCAGTCTGATGTTATCCCATTCACTATTAACCTCTGTGCTTGACCCGTGAGCCAATTGCTCACCCACCACATGATGTGTTTATCCAGCTGTGTGCTGGACATTTTGTTCAGAAGGATCCTGTGAGAGATAGTGTCAAAACTTTACTGAAATCCAAAAAGATACATCATTTGGCTTCCCTTGGTCAGCTAGGCATGTTATCTTGTCATAGAAGGAAATCACGTTTGACAAACAGGACTTTCCTCTCTTGAAGCCATGCTGTTTGTGACCAATGACAGCGTTGTCTTTCAGGTGTTTTACAATACCTTCCAGAATGATCTTCTCCATAACTTTACCAGGCACTGAAGTGAGACTCACAGGTCTGTAGTTTCTGGTGTCCTTGCAAATCAGGACAATGCTCACCAGATTCCACTCAGCTGGGACCTCTCTGGGTTTTCAAGATGGCTCAAAAATCATTGATAGAGGTTTTGTGATGACATCAGCCAGCTCTTTGAGGATTCTTGGATGAATCCCACAAGGCCCTATAGATTTGTAGGGATCCAGCTGGAGCAGCAGATCCCTCACAATTTCAGGATCAGTTGGGAGTTGATTTTTCTCACAGTCAGTCTTCCAGCTGAGGGCACTGAGACCCTCTTGGTCTGTCATCTGTGTTGAAGAGAGAGGCGAAGATATTACTAAACACTTCTGCCTTGTCTCTGTCCCTGTTTGCGAGTTGACCATCCTCATCCTGTAACAGGCCAATGATATTTCTATCCTGGCTATATCATCACTCTTTTTATTGTCACCCACATTTCTGGCCAGGCTTCAACTCCAGTTGAGCTTTGACTGCATAAATTTTTTCCCTACTGCAGCAAGCAGAATCTCTCTATTCTTCCCGTGTTACTTGACCTTGTTTCCACTGGGCATACACCTTCCTTTCTTGCCTTATTTCCAAGAGAAGATACCTTCTTTCTTGCCTGGTTGACTTCTGACACTTAGGAATTGCCTATTAGAATTATAATCTACCCCCTGCTCAGTCACAGTGCACTGGGATTGGTGCACTTTTTTCACAGGCCATGAGATCTTTTTTCCCTTCATGTTAAGGCTGCTTCTTTCCTTATTCAGATTTTGTATCTTTTGTCCTATTGTTCCTATAGGTATTTATTGTCCCACTTATTGCCTTTCCATGTATTTCCTAAAATAGAACAAGACGGTGTTTCAAAATTTTCCTAAAATAATAATTAAATAGTAGGTACCATCTTTCAGTTTTTACATTATCAGCTAATTAAGGCTTCAAAATTAAACACCTGAAAAATCCAATTTTAGGTCCTAATTTCTAAAAATATGTCATATGTATAAATCAAAAATGTACTGTTTATGACCATCAATACATAAATACTGAACAAATGTCTCAAATAAAAGTACAAAGAACATTTTGATGTGAACATGTGAGTGTTCAATGAGGATCATCGGTTAGCTGTTAAAGACACAATAAAGGAAGTACTTTCATTATTATTTTCACAGTGCAATACGGAGTATCTTTGGAACCTTTCTTCCAGAGAGCTATTCATGGGAAAACAGACTCAAAAGTGCAATATCTATACTACCTGAACTTTGAGAAAAGTATTTAATGCATTTCTGCCAGTCCATAATAGTGATATCAGTTTCTAGAAATCCTGCTGGGCTGGGTTGCAGGACTGAAAATGTGCTGTTTCTTATTTTATTCTAGCCAGCAGTATAGCCTCACATACATGATCACCTTCATCTGAAGTTGTTTACTCAGAAAGAGGTTTTCTATAGTTAAACTAATTTCTGAAGTCCCACATATTTCCTGAACTTATTTTGTCTTTGACTCACTCAAGTTTCTTATTCACATCTATTTCAGACTTTGCAAAACTGTACATTGAAGGCTACAATATATGTTTACTTTTTAAAGGTATTATACCGACTTTTAAGCAAATTGCCTGGTGGGAAAAGTGAAAGCAAAAGATGTAACACAGTTTTATCACAAAGATTTTTTAACTTGATGAAAAAAGAAAAAAGCATAAATTTTGAACAATTATGTTAGGCTTTTGCTCTTACAGCATTAATATCGTATTTTGTGACCAGATCTTACCACTGAATCTCCAGTGGGTGCTGCAGTTCCGTTTAGGAAACAGCAACACAGCTGCCTAAACTGCTGTAACACTTAGATCCTTGTGTAATTTTTATTTCATCAATAAAGTCTTCTGTGAAGTACTTTGTCCTTAAAGAATTAATGCAAAATTAGCTAATATCAGTGAAAAATCATCAAGTGTTCAGAATAAAACTAGTGTTACAGTGTGGTAATAATTTAATTTATAGATTATGTGTTAGGAAATGTCTTTATTTGAATACTGTGAGGTATAGCAGGTTAGGTTAAACTTTGAATAAGGTTATAGTATACCATATATATATATTTATATACTTAAATCTTATAGTAGAGAGTAAATGGAGGAAGCACAGTTATCCTTTTTTCTTCTTTCTGACTGGCCTGGAATGGGTGACATTAACCATCTTTGGCTTATCACATGATCCTGCTGAAAAATCATGGCATTGATTGTGTGCCATCACTGTGGAAAACAGAAAAAATTATTATATGGATGAGTCAAAACACAAAAAGCATATGTAAAAATATTTCAATCAACCATCAATACTTTAGTAACATATTCTTACGTGTGTTATCTGGAAATGACTGAAGAAAAAAATCCCATGAAGTAAACTGGTCACCATTGGCAAAAACATTCTCACCTTCTGATTGTGTAGGTTAATCAAACTTGCAAAAATAAATTGATGTGTGGAAACATATGGTAAACAGTATTTTATGCATATGATAAATAATTTGCAATATGAAAAAGGATACATCATATAGATTTTCTAAACACAACTCTGCAGTATTAAACAGACTTACTGAACACTCTCCAAACTCAGTGTCAACTTTCATGGAAAATTTTCAAATTAATTTATTTTTATTCTGTTTCATTATTTCTTTCTTTTTTTTCTTTCTTTTTTTTTTTTTTTTTAATTAATATGTTGCTTTACAGACCATGAAATCATTTACTGAAGGGTTTCTTTACATGCATTAAGTGCTCTTTGCTGTCTTCATAGAAAAACTAGAGTTAGCAGCATTACCAATGAATTCCAGATCAGTCCTGTAATAACAAACTTATTGAAGCTGCATGAATAATAATAATATGCTATAAAAAATGTCAGACTTTTTACAGACTTCTAAGTGGACAAAAGCATTACAATTACGGCAGCTTTCTAAAACTCAGCTATTTCAGCAAATAAGATTAAAAAAGGAGAAGCCTATCTTATTCCTAAAGACATTTCTACCACTATACCATCAATTTAACAAGATATAGAAATCAGCAAGAACTCTGATCTTCCCCTTATAGGGTTACAAGATTATAAAATCTTAAATTTGTTTATAAGATAGGAAAAAATGTTTCTGAAAACAAAGTGCACTGTAATGCTGACCTGACACATTAATCCCAAATCAAGAAGATTATCTTTATTGAGTATTATGCATTACACAGTTATTAAGTATCACTCAAATTCTGAGTGCAGAGCTGGAATTAGCAAATTTGAATGAGAAATTTGAGAATATTTTGAGATTATTTTTTCAGAAAATGTCTCCTTCCATAGCAGTCATGCAGACTCAGAACCACAGGATAATCCACACTGGAAAGTGTCTCTGGAGGCCTTCTATTCCAGTCCTCTGCTCAAAGCAGAATCAACTTTGAAGTCAGAGCCAAATTCTAAGTTGCATATTCAGCTGAATTTTTTAGCACATGCAAGCACGGACATACCATAACTTCCCTGATAACCTTGCATCCTGTAATTCTGATGTGGCAGTTAGCAACCATTTGCATGAAAAGTAGCATTTAGTGATCTTAAATATGTTCACCTTCTCAGCTCAGTGAGCAGAAAGAAAAAAGAAAGACTGCTCTGATAGTGGTCAGCTCCCTGTGGACATAAAGCTTTTTTTCTTACAAGTAGCTGTTTCAGAAATCTATCCTGATACATAAGTTATAGTAATAACAGTTTCTGGAAACTCAAATCAGAAATGATGATTAAAAGTGAGCTATGGTTGCTGCAGCTTTTAAGCTACATCATTTCAGGGAGATCTGCCCTTTGGTAATAAGTCTGTGCAGGCCATTGAAATTTAAATTATAGACTCTTTGAAATGCACAGAATTTAATAGTCCAAACTATGTCTATTTTTTCCCCTATATTTTCTAGTCTACTGGTGACTTAGTCCATGAAAATAAACATCATATCAACATCAAACAGGTCTTTTGTCCCTTCACTGTCCCCAGGATAAAACTGAACTAAAATATGTGCTACAATAATTAGCTCTTCTTCTCATTGCCTGTCAAAAAATTGAAAATTGTTCAATACAAACACTTTGAAAAAGTCCACAGAAATGAAAGTTATTTCTTGTTTTCTTCATATTTGCCATAAATGGCTCTGTAGAAGACCTCCTCACTCAAAATTAACAGCTGTAAGTTCACTCCTTTACTAAATACATACAGTGATTTTTTTCTTCAGCTCCATAAATATGCTTCTTGATTGTTCCAAACTATTCTTTTGGATCACAACGGTGTTCCAGTAAAGCTATATATTTCATATATATTTTAAATTGGAAACTGTAGTAAATTACATTTGAATTTATGCCTTATCACGTGATCTTCTACAGCATCTCTTCACAAACACTTTATAGAAAACATTTAAAATCACATTTTGCTAGTATTGTCAATCATGTAAATTTGATTTCAATTTAAAAGATGTTGGTGACTAAGTCATTTCTGTGTCATCAATTGAGGTAAAATTAAAGGGAATGAAGCAGAGCCATGAACACAAAATTTAGCAAGAGCTATAAAGAAATAGGAGTTACTGTTAGATACTATCAATACTAGAATGAAAAATATCCTATTATAGAACAGGTAATTGAATCACATGAAACTGTTAGTTTTTTCTATAGTCAAAACTTAGAATCATGTGGAAATACATCAAGGACTGAATGTGTAGTTACTGTTAGAGTCCAAAAGAATAACAAAGTCCAGTATATATCAGGTTATAGTTTTTAAAGTAGTAAAATTAAAAAAGCAATTCAAAGCTAATCTTTTAGAGCAAAAGAAGGTAAAAGGTTATTACCAACAAAAATTTCCAATAGAAAGCTTGGGCAAAATTTCCCTCTCTACATAGCTTTCAGAAATGTGCAAACAAAATTAATCCAAAGCAAGTCTGACAGATGAAGAAAATTATAAACCTCTACACCTCTACAGACTTGTTCTAGATTTGTCACAGCCTTTACAGATGAAGAAAAATTCGAATGATTATGAAAGAGCAGCTGGAAACCCAAACAGTGTTCTATCTTTTATTTTCAATACATGCTTGTAAAATACCAGTAAGTATTAGAGAAAGAGACAAAAAGTGATGCTTAGTTCTTTATGCTGTATAAAATCTAAATTAATCAATTTAGTAAATACCACTTTCATATGTCAATATGAAGACATTCATTGCTTCAAGGACAGGATTTAAAAATAATGAAAATATATTCTCACACTGCACAAGAATAAAGGTAAAAAATGGTACCCTCAATTTTTGGTAAAATCAGTAACCCTGTCTTTATTTTCACCTGCAAATGGCAGGCTAAAACCCCAAACTTTTCACATTCTCTTAAACATTCCAAAACATCTGAAATTTAACAAACTGCAACTCATCTTGAATTTTGGTGATTCAGAATCAAGGCAATATCCTGTTGTATTGGCTAAACCAATGCATTAAGGGACAGAATCACAAAAATTTAGATTTTTCAGATTCTATTAACCACTGTTAGACATTTTATGAGTACAGTGCGTGCATGGCACTATACTAAAGACTGAGGCTGGCTATATTTTACAGAAGCCAAGAAATGGAAAGAAAGTGTTAAAGGGAATCTGGCTACCAAAATGAGTCCCTCTGGTACCTGTGAGAAAGGCACACCTTAAAAAAGGGAATACTAGGAGAGAAGGCATCTTCAGAGAGAAAAGACTAAGAAAGATTAAGAACAAAAGTAGTGAAGGAACTTAAACTGAAATCCAATTCAATAAAAGAAGAATTTCAGTGCTGAAACACCTGTTGAAAAATATTGCTACAATAGAAGGAGTATGACATTAAATAGTCTGGACTAAGAGACCAAGTACCAAATGATTGTGGCTTTCTGGAGCAGTGCCAAGAAAACACATCTTCTAGAAAAATTACCAGGAGTGTCAGTAAAGAGCAAATCTATTAAAGGGTTATGCCTGAACCTGTGATCATAATTGAGATTTTACAAGGATGCATGGGCAGTAGTTCCAAAATAGGTAACATTACCAAAGAAATCATAACTGTTCTTTCTCCTAAAGAGTATTGGGATTAAGAAATGCAATTGAGCTTCAATAATGGTGTCATTTCAGCAATGAATTAAATGTACTGGATCAAGGAATGCGATTGGGGTGTCAGTAATGCCCTTGCTTTTAACTTCAGACCACAGTATAACTAGTACTTCAGATCATAGTATAACTATTAAGATATTTTCATAATCTCTCAACTACACTGCTATTAAAACATTTCTGGTGAAATCAAGACTTCAATTTACCTTCCATGACTGTAATTAACATGATTATAATGAATTTATTATTGTACTAACAAAAATAGTGTGGCATATGATACTGGGAAGAATGACGGTCATGGTAGAAGACCTTGACGTTCTTTCACAAAAGGAGAACAAGAGACAGTGATGTAAGAACCAGCTTTTCACTTTGGAAACTAGATTCAAATACTTTCTAAGGTTAAAATGGTCTCATACTAGTTTTCAGCTGCTTTTATCACAAACCCAGCACTCAGCTGGCATGAGTTTTTGTTGACAAACCTGGGACTGTCTAAAATAGATAACACAACCAGGATTGAAAAGTATTGGCAGGACTGAGGGAGCTTGTCTACAACTGGTTTAAGACAGTGCTTTTCTTCATTTTATAGTGTGCTTATCTAACCTAAAGAAAATACCATATAATCTTATATCATCACAACCCAAATGAGTAAAACTGAAAATATGTCAATATGTTATTAATAACTGACAGACTCAGATAGTAACCATTAGATAGTTTCTCAGATTGTTTTGGGAAGGAGACAGCATATCACTAAACTTCTAGGTAAGGCTAGTTTACAAGCTAAGTTAAAGGGGAGCTTGTTCTATGGAAGCAATACACAATACTGTCATTACAAAAGCTTCATGTTTGGCAGAACAATCATTTTCTCCCTTGATCCTGGGATCTGTAAGACCCTGCAATTTTCAGATAGCAATGGCACAAGATCAAGGTTAATAGTATTTTTTTAAGACAGCATTTTTTAACAAAAGGAGAGAAGCACAGAAACAGCCAGGCAGCAGTTGCACATGTGGCATTCATGTTTTGTAATAATTTCAGTCTGAATCCTGCCAATATCACTTCATCTCAGGCCACTTGCTGGGACGCTGAGCACATCCATCCTCTCCTGTAGGCGTTATTTCTACCCAACAAAGAGACTATGCTTGGCTCCAGGCACTGTTAGTCTTCAGTTTCATGGGCACAAAAACAATTCAAAATCTACTATGAATAGTGAATAGGAAAAAACAAACCCTTAGCTGTCAGTAGCAGGCACAGCATCATGGAGGGCCTCTCCATTAGTAGAGAGCTGTCTTGTAAAAATAATCCTTGGCAGAAACAGCACTTGCAGCACATTTGAGGAAGGAAACTTTCCAGAAAGATTTCATGATTTTCCAAGGATTATTCCAAGATTTTTTGACTAATCTCCAATTTTTTTAAACACTGACCATACTCTCATTCGCATCTTACAAAATTTCATAGGCTGTCTACCAGCAGCTTTGGTAGTACAATAGTTACTGTCATTAAACATGCATAAACCACAAGATAATATTGCCGAATAGGAAAACACACTGGATAGAAACAGCTACTGTTGTTCTTTAAAAACCCCAGTGTATGCATAAAGAAAAATTTTTTTTTAAAAGGTCTACTATGTAAATGCAGTTACTCTGAATGAGACTGTTAAATTATTTTGAAAGATATTTTAAATATAGTTTTTACGTCACCTTTGTATAGCACAGAGTTCGTGCCTAATGCTGCTGTGACTAGTACTGCTGCAATACAGCTGGCTGAAGTTGCAAAACACCTTGTGACATGGAATATGTTGGGTTTCATGGACATAGGTGACTCAAATGTTCGATCTTACACTGAGTGCCTCAGATATCCTATTTTTTCTGAGGTCATATATAGTTTAAGCATTGTGTTGAGCCTATCCTAAAGAGATGTATGTTCCCTGTATATGGGAACCAGTGCGTGACCCCCTCTAGATGCTCCCCCAGCACAGGTAAATAGAGGAGATGCTTCTGCAGGGCCCTGAGTGCACTCTTGAGAGGTCTTGATGGTCCTGCCTGGAGCCCTGTGCCCCCTGCACCCAGCCTGATGGCCTTCTGTGGAGCCCTGTGCCCCCTGCACCCAGCCTGATGGCCTTCTGTGGAGCCCTGTGCCCCCTGGAGCCCTGTGCCCGCTGCACCCAGCCCCTCAGCCCACGGCTGGGGCTCTGTCTGAGCCGGCCTGTGCTCTCGCTCCTTGCCTGAGCTGCCACACCGGGCTGGACTGGGCCTAACCCAGCTCATCCTTGCCAGCTGTGCTCCCACCCTGCGGATTGCCATCCCGGCCTGCCCTCGGGCCTGGCTGTCAGCAGGCCCATCCAGGATGAAGCGTGCTCCGGCTGTCGGCAGGCCCATCCAGGATGAAGCGTGCTCCGGCCGTCAGCAGGCCCATCCAGGATGAAGTGTGCTCCGGCCGTCGGCAGGCCCATCCAGGATGAAGTGTGCTCCGGCTGTCGGCAGGCCCATCCAGGATGAAGTGTGCTCCGGCTGTCGGCAGGCCCATCCAGGATGAAGTGTGCTCCGGCTGCCCGCTGCGGTGCCCTGGGCTGGGACTGCCTCCCGTGACTGTGCCGGGCCACCCAGCCCACCGGCCCACAGACCTCTAAACCGCAGAAGGCATGCAACAGAGAAGATTTGGTTTTCAGAGTGTTTAAATAGTGCAGTTTCAGCAGCTTGGGGATTCTTTGATTTTTAGGAACCACCACATAGCAGCTGCTCCTCTAATAAGTATAATGAACTGAAGCAGCTTGTTGATCTTTCCAGAGACTAAATGTTCCTTTGACTGATGTTAAGCTTTAGTATAAATTCTGAAGAAAGATTTCTCTCTCAAGAGAAGCTTGGAGGAGGCAGTATTCTTCAATTATAACACAAGCTTGCCTTCAGTTTAATCACATGTATTTCATTGTGTTCCCAGGAAGAACACAGAGAAGAGAAGCACCTTAAAAGAAGAAACCACATAGTTGCATGTGGTAGACTACATCT
Source organism: Xenops minutus (assembly GCA_035221455.1). Taxonomy (NCBI): domain Eukaryota; kingdom Metazoa; phylum Chordata; class Aves; order Passeriformes; family Furnariidae; genus Xenops; species Xenops minutus. The sequence continues at coordinate 35,476,359 of JAWWEE010000158.1, read as the reverse complement.
CCAGCATCTATGATGTATGTCAGCTTAGGGGCAGGCTGTGCTTTGAAACTTAAAAGAAAAAAAAATAAAAAAAATCACTTCAAGACTTAACCATGCACCTTCACTTGTCCTTGACATTTGGGGAGTTGAGAGAACTGGGACATCCCATGAACTACTGCAGCTACACATGTCCTGAGAATGGCACTCTCAGTACAATCTGTATGTAAAGCACTAAGATAGCTTTCAGCACTGCAGAAGAGGAAAGGTCACATGTTTGTTTAAACTTATTCGCAGTTCCACAAATATATTGTCAGCATACACTTCATCAGTATGCATATCCTTCTACAGAAGAAATCCTTGCAGGGACATTTTGACAATATGTATCTTGCTGAAGGATTAGTCAGTCAAAAACCTGATATTACTTTTGTGCTCAGTGATATAATGCTCAATACAATAATGGGCCATTATCTCTTGTTCTCTGAGATGCTTTGAACTACAGATAGAAACGTACATCTAATTACAGCCGTTGCTATGTTAATGTAAAAATCCAAAACAGTACTGCCTCTGCTGCAAGGTGGATTTTTCATTCCAGGATTGTACACTTCGTAAAGCACTCTTAAAAACCTTATTGTGTTTAAAGAAACTTTACTGACATGGTTGACAGATTATAGTTAAGCTTCTACCAATTGAAGTGTCCATATCTTATATGCAAGTACAATGCACTTGCATCCCAGTTGTATTAAATTTACTCCTAGATTTTAAGTTTTCTCCTGTGCCTCTGATTATCCAAGTTATTGAGTACTTAAAAGTGACCTGAACTGTTCTAACAATAATGGAGCATTATATTTCTGGTCCAAGATAGAACTTGTGAACAAACCGATCTTCGAACGAAGAGGTTAATGAGGAATGTATGTCAAATCCAAAATCACTCAGTCAATAATCCTGTGAAGTACAGTTTGGTTTGGGCATTTATTCTATTGTGTTTAGTCAATCCCTTTGGTATGCAAAACTGGAAATCAAAATTGCATGCATACATAGAGTATTAGAGTGCAACTCATGAAGATCTGGCTTTTTGCAGCATATAGGAAGTGAGGTTTCTTCTCCTGCAGGTATGATCATTAAGAGTCATTCATACTCCATTTTTGTTAGAAATCAGAGGGTGTAGTTATCAGATGAGGATTACAATAAAAAAACCCCTCCAATACATTAGTCCTCCTTTTAAATAGGCATATGCCACTGCTCTGGCTTAAGCTGGCGTACCAATTTCATAAATTATAAGAAAGAGGACTTATATATAGTCAATCCTGTCTGTACATATTGAATTTGATTCCTCCGTAAGAATATCTGAGTCACTCAAGTAGATGTATTTGATGGGCACATGATCTAATTGTGTTACTGCTAAACCTGAAACAGTTGCTATTAGAAGCAAATTAGCAAGAGACCTTTGGATAATTCTACCTCTCAAATCAGCCGCAGTCAATTAGCCATCTTGATAAATAACAGTTCCCTAAAATGAGACAGGAAAAAGAGACTAAATAAATATGCAAAAAAACCTATGAGCTGAAAAATTTAACTATTTTCCAAAGGTCAGGAAGGAAGCCAGGATCTAAATTAGATTAAAGGTTTGATTTTTCTACTCTTTTGTCTTTATTTAGGCATATTAAAACAACAAAAGAAAAAAAAAATTGTGATCTCAGGCCATATCTGTGTAAAGAATTCAGTTCAGTTGAATGTAATGAGAGTCAGGAAGGCAGGTTAGAGGAAACAGTTTGGTCAGAAGCAATCACCAGATAACTGGAGGCTTTTGGCTTTTTGTTGCCTTTCAGTTGTCTTGACTATGTCATCAAAGTCAGAATTGATGCTCTATACAGGAATAGTTGACTTCACAACATTAGTGCTTCCCTACACAGAGAATGCATATTGTCACCTTCATGCATTTATGGTTGATCTCTTAGTCCCCTGCTTTGATTTTGCCTGTGTTGCCCAGAAATCTGCATCATGTCATTTGCGGTAGATCTTGAATTCAGTCCAACCAACAGGTTGGTAATGAAGCAAACTGACTATACATTCCATTGCTCTAGAGCATGTCTATATTGTAAGCAAGTCTTTTGGGATATACAATGCTGTATATACATACACTTGTAATATTTTTCATAGGGGAAGATATGTAGAATAATTTGAAGAATAACTTGAAATAACACACCAGCCAGTGAAAAAAAAAAGAAATTAGTAGCAAGGAGAAATATGCCTTGCAATCATGCAATAGTGATAGAGATGATGATACTGTATGGTACAGGTTCTTATGATTTGGAATTGAATCTAGAAGAAGCTCCCTCATATGCAGAGGAAAAACAACACTTAGTCTAGTGTTGCTGCTGAATAATGCATTTCATACTTACGTTTTAAAAATCTACATTTAAAATATTGACTTGGCTGACAAAAATTGCCCACCATAGAGTTACTACATTTCAGAAAAGAGAGCTTTGTAAGCACAGAGTAAGGAGGGAGATTATGTCTTAAATCACGGCACATATGGTTACTGGCACTGGCAATATATAGGGAATTAACTCACCTAATAACCCAATTCTGCTTTTGTTAAATAACTCCTACTGTCTAATATAGAAATAGAACTGAACTCTTAATATACCAAGGAATAGATAACCCCATACATTACAAATTATAATGCTGCACCCATTTCTTCCTAGCTGACCATATTTCGCACTTTAACACTGTGATTAAATAAACTCAAATAAATCAAAATATTTCTAACAAAATAGTCACAGACTTACAGTGGTCTTTTAATCTGAATATATAATTGTTTACACTCATTTATCACACATAAATGCCCAGCCTTTGGCCATAACAATTTTTCTGCACATGCAGAATATTATTCAAAATGTATATTTCACTCACAATAAACAAGATCTATACAAAAAATTAATTTAAAGTTTCAGTTTTATACACCTTTATTACAGCTGGTTTAAATCTATAAAGAGTTGCTTCTTAAAAAGTCTTGAATAGATTCTATGAAAAGAAGTTAAATTTATGATGTTTAGTATTGCACATTATACAGTTCCCTTATTTTTTTGCTCACTTGATCATGCTGTGAAAAATTCATGAATATTTAGCTATTAAATGAAATGCAAAATTTTCATTACCATTTTATTGAAAACTTGACATCTTAAAATACCATACATACCATTAGTATTCTAGTGCATTGTCACCTTATTGAAAAATGCTGCTAAAAAACAATACCACCATTCAGAGAAAAAAAAAAATTGTCCGCCCAAGGCTATTAACTATAGTTCTACACATACATTAGTGACAAATAAGTGAAGCAGCCAATGCTCACAAAAGATGTCACTAAAATGCTAGGAAACAACTGTAACCATAGAAACCATCTCACACTGCAATCTGAACATCTTTTGTCAGTGTTTGACTAGAAATGAGATGCTTAAAATCATTAGGCTATCAAAAAATCTGAAGTCTCTTCATTGAAATTTACATATTTAAATATTTTGAAACCTGCAAAAACTTCAACATGATACTTTCATAAAATATTGTTTCAGCTCCTAGCCCTCAACTATCACTTTTGATATAACAACAAGGATTATAAAGACAATTACTCCCTCCCCCAAAGTCCCACCACCAGACCCTGTCTTTACTGTATATACACTAGAAGAAGAAAACCCAGGTGTTAAAAAAACCCCAAACAACCCATGAAAAACTGAGGTGAGAAGTAAGGACAATTTATCTAACTGCCTTTAATAAAAAAATATTCATGGGCATGACATTCACTAGCTGTTCATTTACCTCTTATTGCTTTGATTTTTTAAAAAAATATCTTCACAGGCACCATGCACCCTACTGATAGGATCAGTGATATTGTGTAACCTTCATGTTATTAGGTACAAAATTTTCTATGGTCAACAAAATGCTCAAACAAGAAATTTTCTCATCTGACTTACAAGTTTGAGAGCTTTTGAAGATTAAGTATGTCTCCACTAGGCTAATGGCTTAATATTAACCATAGCTAATAAAATGGCCGACACAACTTCTGATTTACAGAATAATAGTACAGCCCAACCTTTTTGTACATCGACCAATCCTGTTCTGTAGGGCTGGGGAATATGTAGGAAGGCAGCCTTAGCTCTTTTTCATTAGGACTCAGTGTTACAGTAAATCTGTCATAATCTGAAAATCTACTGCAAAAAAGCAAAACAAGAGCACAAATGGTGGTTAGTCCCTTAAGGTGGTTCCTTAAAGCATTGTTTGCCAACATATTGTGATTCTTTTAAATGAATGTGGAGAATTTCAAATTCCTCCTCTTTCCATCACCCCCATCCTTTGGTGGTGGAAAAGGTTGGACTTTGAGGCCATCAATCTCATGCTTTCACAAGTACTACAAAACACGTTAGAACTGGTGAGAAAGTCTTTCTTATCACTGGCAAACAAGATAGTATAATCTACAAACTAGGAATCTGCTATTTTTATCAACAAGCTAGATTGTGAGTGAAAAAACAAAAGAAGAAGAAATTACAAAATACTCTCATATAATTCTTCACAAAGTGTTTTCTTAAGTGTGTTTTACCAGTGAGCTTCACAGAATTAAACAGAAGAGAACTGATATATTTTAAATGTCATCTATACTCCTTCTGTAATTAGCAATCGATTGATTTAATACACACTTCAGGAAGATTGTGTGTACATAGAGAATGTGCTGCAGAAGTTGAAAGAAATAACAGGAACAGAAAATGCAAGATGATATTTTCTAGGAGTATAATAAACATAAACACAAAGGTAAAAAACATTTCTTTACAGCTTCGCTGAAAAAGAATGGCTTACAGTATTTTAAAGATGACTAAAGAATCCTTTTTGGATGAAGTATTTTATGCAACTACCCAATCATTTTTGTCTAAAGTTATGATGAGTTTTAATTTCTGAACTCAAGCTTGTCCTACATCATGTTAACAGTACTTTGTTGCCTATATTTCATTGTCTTCCTATCAGACAAAGATGTTTGAAGGTTAGTATATTGAAGAAGGCAAAGAAATAGGAAAAAATTATGAACAAGAATCATAACTGTTCTTATAGGTTACTGTTCTAATAGTCTTTACCGGTTTTAGTATTCTGATGATGAAATAGCAAGTATCTTGATTTCACCAAATCACATTCAAAATTGCTCTTTTGGATGCTTGGCTGATTCCTTAAACATGTTTTTCTAGTTCATATGCTTTATGGAAAATTATGGAAGTAGGAACCACTTGCCTTATCCTCATTAGTAAGTCTTGGTTTAGTATTATGGATATACAAGGATATAGCACAAACTATACAAAAAACCCCATATATCATTATATAAATACATAGATAACACCTCTATAATATATGTTATTAATGAAGACACCAACTTAGCAATTCTGACAAAAGAAATGACAATTTACCACTTTTAAAACCCTTAGAATTACAGAGATATCAACATACCCCAACTTGAAAGTTAGCTAGTTCTATGTCCATTACTTATGGTAGAATCTACATTAATTCTGCTGTTTTTAGCTAACTCAAAAGTTTTCCTTTCCTGGAAAAAAGTTGACAAAAAATTATGGAAGAGCAGCTCGGCTCCAACAGCAGAAAAGTGTCTTAGTTTGATTCACATATATATGCTCTTACTTGCAGTCATATCTGATAGGAATGCCAAGGAAAATAGAAACATTTAAACAATCTCTATATTTATCAGGATTTCTTGCAGCTAACTGAAAGGTATCTATTGATTATACTGATGTGTTTTAGAAAGGAGCACAATTTCCAAAAGTGAAACTGTGAGATGTGAAATAAATTGAGTTCCTTGCATTTTTTACCTACCCTGAATCATACTTCGCCATCTATACTATTTTTCATCAAACTGAATTCCATATTCAGTAAATCCCTCAAGAAGGAGGTAATAGTTGCAGACTCTTTTTCTTAAATTTCTGAGCATCAGCACTCAAGTATTTTTCCATAAGTATTGGCTATAAGGTTGCTTATATCACCCAGTGTCTCTAGGTTCCTACAACTTCCTTTGTCAACCGCAAAGTTCAGCAGTTTAGAATCCTCTTGCTGTTTTTGGCCATTGCACATTTTTGGCCTAGTAATGTAGTAACATACACCTTTGCTGATGTGATAAGTGCAGTGGTTTTCTATTTGCTTTCAGGTAGAGTAATAATTTATTTGCTGAGTTATTCAATAATTGGTCTCGGCTGTTAGATGACTGCTTTTCTCTTTGTACTTTCTAGTGGCAGAAATTAAAATCTGCTGAGCAACTTAGTGTAAACATGGAGTGGCTCAATGTTGTGGGCTGACCTTGGCTGGATGCCAGGTGGCCACCAAGCCGCTCTGTCACTTCCCCTTTTCATCTAGACAGGGGAGAGAAAATAAGAGAGAAGACAATGCGTAGGTTGAGATAAAAGCAAAAGATTGCATGTGTGCAAGCAAGGAGAAAAAGAAAAAAAAATATTTTCTACTTCTCATCAGCAAGCAATATTTGGCCACTTCCTGAGAAGCAGAGCTTCAGCACACATACTGGCTGCTCTGGAAGGCAAACATTGCAAATAGTGAATGTTCCCGTTGATTCCTCCTCATTCGCTTAGCTTTTATAGCTGAGCTAACCGCATATGGTATGGAATATCCCCTTGGTCAGCCTGGGTCAGCTGTCCTAGCTGTGTCCCCTCCCGGGATCTTGCCCACCCCTGGCCTACTGATGAGGGGTGGAATATTGGAGAGGCAGCCTGGATGCTGTGTAAGTTCTACTTAGCAGTACCCAAAACACTGGTTTGTTATAAACACCTTTCTTACTACCAATGCAAAGCACAGCACTGTGAGAGCTGCTGTGGGGAAATGAGTTCCACCTCAGCTAGACCCAATGCAATAGATGAGGGTAACTTGGATCTTTCCTAAGTATAAAAGTCTCATCCAAAAAGAATTAAGTCAATTCACAAAAGTCCATAAACAAATACTAATGAAAACAGAGAGAGATGTACCCTTTAGCAGCCCCTGGAACAACCGTGGATGCTGCAAAAGCAATGGACTGCAGGGTATGGCCAGGCTCACTTACTTCCAGTAAAGATCATCTGCTGTTGCTATTGTTGGAGACAGAATATTGTTCCAGATGGCCAGACTTAGTAGTCCAACCCAAGCAGCACATGTCTTGGTTCTGCATCTTAATAAATTGGAGGCCTCCTGTCTTGGCTTATAAGGCTCACTTCAAAGTCCATTTATTTATTTATTAAAGTTTTGCTAAGACAGATTGAACATTAGTAAGAATGTCATGGGCTTGTTGGCTTCACTTATGCATTTGTAATGCGTTAGTTAGTTTGTTTATACACTTGAATCTCAATGTAATATAAATGATAACTCAGTTCTTCCAGCAAACTGATCAATGGCATTGTCTCCTAGTTGTATATTCTACAGGCCCCTGACTGTCAAACAGTATGTGGATATAAATATTTCATGCTTCAAAATTTTTCAGCAAAATGTAACAATAGGGTTTTTTCAGCAAAATTCATGCTAGCATACCTAATATTTTAATACAAAGGGGTATTATTCAGAGGTCAGTTGCTTGAATTTCATGCTTTTTTTCATGGCTTTGATTTGAAAAGAAATAAATTAGAGCATTAACTTGTACTATCTTAATGCTTTTATCTTTATATTTCCAATAAACAGGTATTTCACATATTTCTGTATGAATATAAAATGAAACACTTTATATAAAGATTAATGCCATCTTGATAGATATGTATATAGCAGCATTTCAGATCTTCTGTGCATACTCATAATTGTTTGATGTTTTGGAATTCAAGTTTCATATGCTGTTCTGTAATTAAATTACAACATTATCATAAGTCAGACAACTACACTGACTTGAGATAGTGTTTTTCAGCCTTTGTTGGTGGGCACATCTCCACATTCACAATCCTGAGCCACATTTGCAATCACAGTTTTTAGGAAACTGGAAGAACACATACACCCCAATTTTCTGTGATAGGAAACTTATAGGAATGCTTTCTGATGTACAATAAAGGTTGATGCAATTTCCCTGCATTTCAATATTTTTAATTTCTGTCACTGTTCTGCTCTATCCTACCACACTCACACTTCAAGTTTATTTTTTTTTTTTATTTGATTAGGGTAGAATGTCATGATCCAGACACCAAATATTTTCAGATATGTACTGTTATCTCCAAAGTAGGAAGAGAAGACTTTGGGTAAAATTCCGATGCAATCAAGATTAGCATAAAAATGCCACACTTGCCTTCATCAGATATATACCTGTTCATATCAAACAGGGTGTTGCATCTATATTTTTTGTTCTGTTAAACAGACTTCTGATATTAGAGTCATTAACTGTATTTCCACCTCATCCTTTGGTTTCATAAATACTTAAGCCAGAAAAAACTGTTTCAGGATGTGACTAGCCAATATAATATTTTACTATGACTGAACTCTAAAGGGTGCATATTACTAAGATATAAAATGGCCATATAATACTTTGTTTACAATATACATTTGTTTAGAATTTTATCATTAGCCTAATTTATTACGTAAGATGTTTTATTCAGCAAGTTAAGATTAAAACCCCCAACCAAAAAAAACAACAAAAAAACAGGGGAAAATTATTTTGTTCCCTAATAAGTAAGTGATGCTCCTTTTAATTCAGAACAACAACACTATTACTGCCAAGTTAATCCTGAAGATTTGTAGGGCTCTCATTTTGACATCCATATATGTGAAGTACTACACCTAAATGAAGTATTATTGTTATCATGGTTCAGCACAATGTTTTTGCTAACACAAAACTGGTCTTTAGAAAATGAAATCCAATAGACGTGAAAACACATTTTCACCTGAACTTTAATAATGCATGATGAACTAATGCAGTTAAAGATGTATATCAAATCATTCACATAGTTAGACATTAGTCTGTGTAGAAATTACCTATATTACAAGTAAAAAAACTCCACACAGTGCATGGAATAAGCAAATTACCATTTTAACCAAGTAGTTCTTGAAACATAAACATCTACGACAAATTGCAGAAGGGTTACTGATTGTAGATATGGAGTAGGGAGCTTGGCTGCACTGAATATCCACCTTTCAAGCCTTCTCATATTTCATACTTTTTATTATTGACACTCAACAATTGAGTTAAGCAAACACCAAAATCATACTGGTATCCATCACTTACAAAATTGATCTAGTTTATTAGGATGATGGAAAATGTAAGATTTACAATTTTTCAAGTTTTTGTATGCCACTCTTAGTGCAGTAATTCCACCAACAAAGAATTAAAAGAAAAAAAAAAAGGCCATGCTTAATGACTTCATGTAACCACAGGTGTATCCGAACTATCTTAATAGTGGCATTTTCTGGTTTGAAAGCCAAAGTGTTTGTAAATATCCATTATTTATACCTTCACAGTCTATCAAGTAACTTTACAGCCAGTATTTGTTCTTCTTGAGTACAGGTACTGGTGCTAACACTAAATAAGTTAAAATATTTATATAAGACTTCATTATAAAATATCCTTTGTCAAGACAATTATTTTCATACTCACACTTGTAAAGAGACTGAACTTTCACAGTGGATCACCAGATTGCCTGCCAGGTCATTTGAGTGGCTAACATCAGTAGAATCAAATTAGAGAACATTAAGTTGGCATTCCAGAGCTCAGTAATGCAACTTATTCTTTACATATAGAAAATGTTCATAGTTTTATTCTTAATGACATAGGATTGCCTTCTGATATGGAAATTACATTCATTATACCACTGGGTACACAAAGGTGTTTTGTAGAATTTATAAATATTAGCCTTGTTATTTCAGTTTCAGCTGTTGCTTATTGTCAAGTTCACAATAATGGATTCAAAGCCTGACTACAAACATAAGCAAAAATACTGAAACACATGAGTATTATCTCAGTTTTTCACTGAAATTATTTTATCTGATTTTTTTTTTTTTTGATCACATGCAATAAGATAAAAAGATTCGATCTGGAATGAGTTTAGTTTTGCAATGACAGATTGTAATCTCTTCCAAACATCATAAAGACCAACCTGTTTCACATTAAGTATCAATATGCTTTTACTTCTGTAGTAAATCAGGAGCAGGCCTATCTATAATGTAAGCAATAGCAATTAAGGGCTTGAGTCTGGCACTCTCATGTGATCATCCACATTGTTTAACATTGTTATGTTTTTAGCCTGGATCATCTGGCATTCTTCTTGCCAGGAGCAGGCATGGTGCAGGATCTGGGCAGGGAACTGCCAGATCCTCAGGAGACTTCTGTAAGGGCAGCCCACACTTTGCAGTGGGAGAGGAAGGGTTTCACTAGGTCTGTGGGCATTAGCCACACTTCCACATTGCCACTAAAAATGATGGAGAATCATTACCAAACTGGTCAAACTGAACCACACCTTCAAGAAGAGAGACATTTCTAACTGAACATTTTGAATGTTTTGTACAATTACGTCCTCTGGAATACACAAAATAAGGTACTGCTGGTCTTATTCCCTTTAACTTGATCTGTGATGTTTCAGTACTGAATGCTACACATCTACAGAAAAGGTAGTACAATATAGCAATTTTGTCTGCCATTATTTTATGTGTAAACAAACTGGCCAGCTCAGAATTCCTTCCCTATAATTTCTAGTTCACCTGAAGGGCCTGAGACTAGTTTTTTTCTTGGGCTATGTGAACCTTTAAGACTGTCATCAATCTTAGAAAAGTAACAATTTTTTTTCCTATGACACAGGTCTAATACAGGCCCAAAAAACTGAAGTTAATAACTTCATGAAAGTTCTGGAAAAGGGAGGGAAGGACAGAGGACAGAAAGAAAATGGTATTCTCTAAGGCTATGATGTCTTCTAGAGCTACCATTTCCATCATTTCCATAGTCCAAGAGTTCTTAGAAGGCAAATTCATACTTAAATGAACCTTCTCACTGCCAAAGGTATAGTCCTTCATTTCACTCTCATAGTCTTTTAAATATATAAACCAGAGGGGCTTGCAAAATAAAGATCAGAGCTTTGAAACATAACTATTTCAATGACTTTAGTGATTTATGGACTCCTCCTTAAACCTCTCCATGCACTGATATACTTCAAAGCTACTCATTTAATACCTCCTTTTTATTATATTAAGAATGGTTCCATAGAAACTAGATCTGCGTTGAAATGTCTCCTAAACATTAGGAGCTGAAAATAGATTTTTCGTTTCTCACACATTTGGTGAAGACTTTAACCAGTAGCCTGCTAGAAAAAATAAAGCCTTTTACTGCCCTCTTTGATGTGGTGTGCTCTGACTACCTCAAAAACGCACTGTGCCACAAAACAAATCAAAACAAAGCAAAAATATCTGATTGATTAATCTATTTGCAGAAGTTTAAGTGTTACACTGATTGGAGAGCTCAAGATTTGAGTGACCTTTTGTGTGTCTGTGTGTGCAGCAGAATATATGCAATTTAGATTATTCAAGGACAATGAAGCAAGGAGTGGGTTTTCTGGCTCTTTTAGTGGTGCTTCAATGTTGGACCTGCTGTTTAAATGTATTTGGGGAATCTCATCCTAAATGCTTTTACTATAAGCATTGTTCAAAGGACCCCATGGCTGGATGCCAGGAAGTTCTCAGAATGGCATTTTCAAAAACAGTGAGGCATAATGATAAATAGACCACTGCAAATGTAGTTTCAGTATCTGATAGAGACCTTCAAATTGCATCACAGGATGATTTTAGAATATGCTTAAATTCATTATTTTATTGTCAGTGCTCTGGATCTGACTCTTCTGCCACTGGTTTAAAGAGCAGTTTCTCAAAGTGAAATCTAATTCCATCATTAGGGGACAGATTGTTCTAAGAAGCTGGATTAGAGCAGCATCAGCATGAATTTCAAAAACTTGTATGGAGCTATAAATATGATGTGCAATATTTTGCAATATCTAATGTGTTTTGGTCTAATGTTGAACATGCTCCATTGTTAAAACCAGCTGTGTTCTTTCACTTTTCATTTCTATAAAGCTATGATAAAGGCTGTCAAAGCAAACCCTGCAGCACCAGTCTTTCTTGATAAAAGTTCTGTGTACACAGTACATAGTAATCTCAAGATGGAACTTTGTTTCAAGCCAGAACAAAATCTTCAGCTAATTATAAGTGAACTATATTAAGCACAAAAGGCAATTTCAATTTATACTGAACAAAGTTGCATTTTACTCTTTCCTTTCAAAATGCATTTGTCGAGGTTTCTGGAACTAATTGAAAATTCATATTGCTTAATTTTCTGAGGTTATTTCTTTTATTTCTTTTAAGTAGCCTATGCAGTACTGTAACATCTAACCCCCACCGCAAAGAACATTAGTGGGGGGTTTCTTTTTTTTTTTTTGTTGTTAATTTGTATTTAAAGCTTTAGAATATGAAATGAATCATTCTTTTCATTCCTTACATCACATTAGTGCAGCAATCATTAAACTAACACTCTTATTATGAACACATTCAAAGCACTTGGAGGAAAATTGCCAACAGAAGTACTACATAAAAATAGGTCTGCTGTTTAAACAGAAGAGGATTAAAATAAAATTGTGGTTTATAGGTGACTGGTTTACTGAAAAAAAATAATTGTGCACTTTTATTTGTTTTGACTTTTCTGTAAATGACATAAAGAAAACCTGAGGATTTTTTTTTTTTATCATTCTTCTAGCTATTTTTTCAGAAGTATTTCATAGAAATACTGTAGAATTTTTTCTTTTTGTTTTCCTGAAAGCTTTATGACTGGTGGATAATTCTCACATCCCATTGTAATAGAGGATTTGCCAGGACCCAGGCAAGACATAAAGGTTAAAATGTTCTACCTTGACTCTACCTCCTTGAAGAACCATTGAGGGGCTATTTTTTGTCTCAAAAATGTCAACAGTAAATTCTATGAGCCAGAATTCAGTTCAGACTTAGATCTGGTAGGATTGATTATTCCAACAAGAAGGCAGGTACAAAGATATGTAATTAAATGGGAGATCACTACATAGGAAGGGTACTCAGATAACTCAACAGAGCAGCTGGAGTAGGAGCAGGACCCCAAGAGAGAGCCTAGGAATGGATCCAATGACGCGCTAAAGGAGCTAGTTAGCTCCTTACAGGAACTGTAGGGTGGCATGTGGCTTTTTCCTTGGATGCAGGAATTAACTTGCCAGCCAGCCAGCATTTCAAGAAGTGGCATCAACCCAGAATATGAGCAGGGCTTTTTACTAGTCTACTGAGACTACGACTGAGTTCTTTAGAGTCCCCGGTTTGTTTATTCTGGGTAGGAGCAGTTTTAATCCAACAGCAAGCGTTCTGCAGACCAGGTATAGGCGGCAGTGCTGATTATCAGTTCAAATTTCCAGACATTTCTTCTTGCCTCTCAGATCACAAGAAAATTTGGGAAGAAACATTTTGAAACCAAATTAGGAAAAAAGCAAAAAGACTGGAAGAGCATAAGAAATTTATTTTAAATGCATCGCATCGTCATTGCAGTTTCATCTGCCTACTCTGGGGTCTGCAAAGCTTCTAAAAAAATAGGTTTACAGTCAGTGAGGACTTGCTGAACAGAATTCAGAGGTTGGCAGAAGTGACTCAGAGACAGCTCAAGACTTCTCAGCAGTGGTATCTGATTTTAGTTCCCTAATGCTAAAGATAAAACTATACTTCTGAGGCTATAAGAGAGAGACAGAGAGAATAGTGATTTGCCTTTCTACTATTAAAGGGCAAGAAGAGATGTTTGGTTTTAAGGATTACTTCAGCTTCAGGGCTGATGAACAGCTGTATTGACATTACCTCAATGTACAGGTAGAAGGCAGAGATTAGTAGACTGGTTTGCTAATTTTGTCAAAGAAGTGCAATGTGAAACCTATTATTTGAGCCTTCTTGGTATTCTAGGCAAATCTGAAATACCTAAACATAGCTCTGGTTTGGCATCTCCAGTACATTGTTAAAAGGAAAGGTATCAATTGTGTGACAGAAGAAAGGAAAGGAGTAAAAATGAGGCAGAACTCAGAGCACGTAGGGACCAGCTACCCTCCCTGAATGATTATCAGTCTGCTTTATCAGTTGCTTAATTGTTATTGGTTTTTTTTAAATTCATATGATGTATATAGTAAGAAAACGGACAAAATGATGCAATCTTTAACTAGGTATATTAAAAGAAAACTCTAGATCTGACACACATTAAAAGAAAACTCTAGATCTGACACACATGGAATTCAAACCCGAAATAAAAATTAAACATAGAAACCTGTGGTTAACCTTAGCACAATGTTCTGCAGACTTGCTAATAGACGGCTGTGTGTCCAGCAGATTTTGCAGGAATCAATGTCCTACCAGACAGGAATTTCAATCCATTATAAAGCCATCAGGTGTTAGAACCTCTAACAAACTCTCCCAGCTATAGAAGATTAGAACTACAAGAAAGTTACTGCTGTGTTCAGAAGTTACCAACCCAAGATGCTGGAGTCTTCTCCATTGGTTTGATGGTTAAGAAGGGCCATATGAATATAGGCTGATTTATCATTTTTGTTCCCCAAGTGCTTCACCATTTGGTAAATGTCACAAGTTTAGTTGAAGCTGTCAAACCAAATAAGAAAACATTTTTAAAGACTTTAAAGACCCTTATTATTTAATTCAGCTCTACTAGTATTTATTATAAGTGTCTAAAAAACAGTTGAAAGCAAAATCTTTTCTTGTTGCATTCTTCATATATCCTGATCCTGAAAGAAGGGATCATACTTTGGTTTGGTTGAAAGAATGCTAAAATCTCTTCCGTATTCAGTGCAATAATTTATTTAAAACAAACAAAAAAAAAAAACAGTTTGAGTTACAGTTCATAACAGCAAGAGTTGGTCTTTAAAACCCCACTCAGTAAACACCTGTAGCCCTACAAGTAATATAATGCATAAAAAACTCCAGTAGACATTGTATTCATCAACTGAAAAAAAACCCCAAGGACTATTCTAAAACCAAAAACATGCATGATAAACATTTCAGGCCTTCTTAATGAAAGAAGTCATTAGGCCCTAAATTTCACAGAGTATTCAGAATTGGAGGGGACCCACAAGGATCATTGTGTCCAACTCGTGAGTGAACCCACAACCCTGGTGTTATTAGCACCATGCTCTGACCAAGCTAAGCTTTGCTTTTCACTCTTGGCAACCTGCTGGTTGCTACATTGATAGTAGACGTAGCTTTGTGGAGTTGTATTTTGAAAACACTTTCTGGAGTTTGTCCTCATTTAAAAGATGGTGAAGGAAATGAAGATCTGCATTTTAATTTTACTTCTGATTGATTTCTTGGGGAGTAGGACACCTTAATATGTCTAATGCAAAGTTGGCATGTGTTCCCTCAATCCTTATGTGCAACACCTAAGACAGACAAGATAGTCTTTTGCACCAACCTCACAACATTTATCTGTATAGTCATCATATATTTGTTAACTGTAGGCTACTTTGTGACTGACTTCTTTTATGTCTTTCAGTAATTTGTTCTGCTTGCTTAATTTTTAAAATAGGTTAATCTAAGGAGAATATTCCTACCCTATTATTTTTAAAGGAAAAATATGTAGATAGTTTAACAAAAGACATCATATAAGACTTACAAAATTTATGGATGCCATTTCTCTTTCCTCAAGTTTGGAGAAGAAAGGTCTCCCTGCAATTTTGCAGAAAAGGACCAAAACCCAGTTCTATTGCCATAGAAAAACCCTAATAGAAATGAGAGAGAATGCACACACACACACAAAGTAACTGTTGCAATGCTCTTAACAGTGAAATTGTTATTGCTTAAAATTTATCATTGTCTCAAAGTACACGTTGAGATCAACTATAGTGCTTCTTAATATAGTACTGGTGAATTTTTCTGTCTCCTTTCAATATTCAATGAATATTGAATGGCCCGTGGCCATAGATTCTACTGAAAATGAACTGGAAAAGGATCAGAATAGATGTCCTTCTATGGATGTTGCATTTTTTAGATGTTTAGGGATACACTTGATTACAGGTCAAGACCCATGATTCATTGGTATATGCTTAATTTTAAGCATGAGTAATTTCACTTATTATAATGGGATTATTCAAATTTTTGTTGTAAGTGTTTTACTGGAATGGCAAAATTAATAGACTGAACTATACATGTCAAATAAAACATCTTTGTAAATTTTTCTTTTTCTGTTTGTTTAGTTCTACCTTTAGTATCAAAGTGTTTCAAACCCAAAATATTGCTTATGATTTCTTATGTCTGCTGAAAATGGGATATTATATTTCAAGGTCTTTACATCTTTGTTTTTAAATCTAATTATGTGAATTTTTTCTTCCTAAGGAAATTCTGTCTATGAGGTTGAAAAATACATTCCCTTCTCCCAGGAAAGAAGCTTCATCTTTATCTCTGAAGGCACTAGTATTGCCATCTTCTTTCACTTACATATTCCTTCACTTGAGAGAAAATACACATTTCATTTTCCTCTCCAGCTGTTTCACTTCTGTTCGTGTCTTCTTTGAATCTATAAGGAAAATATCATAACTGTAGCTTCCCATTATATGTAATCTAATTTGAGCATGATGACACATTTTATTAAGACTTCTAAATGATTGCTTAGATCTTAAAGGACATTTATATTTTTATTTAATCTGTGGAAGTCATAAGTAGTAATCGTCAATTCATATACCTAATCTTTAGCCTTGCTATGTAAAAAATGTCATCTTCACATAAATTTTGCTTCATCAGATATTCCATTTCATCTTTCCAAGAGGTTATAAAAGGAGTGGCATGCAAAACAGTAAAGCTAATAAATTTTATCTAAAATATATAAAATACCTGGGTTAGTTGTACCTTCTATTTAAATATGGAAGGCGCAACTTCACTAAGGTAGACATAGATAAATAACTACTAGTAAAATTATAGTTCATGATTCAGTACGATACAGCTTAAAACTGGAGATGCAATCATCCGTCCAGGTGAGAAAGCTCATGTTAAGAGTCACTTCACAGAACTAATATGCACAAATAAATCTTTGACAAGAGAAGAAGCACACAAAACCAACCAGGTCCATGAAGAGTAAACACAAAAAAAAAGAATAAAAAATCTGCCAGTCATATAATTTTGACAATAGATTTCTGCTTTTAACCTTTCACTTTACCCATTTAGATAATGATCTGCTGGATGTCCAGGTCTATATTGAATGGCAGTACATATATGCATAAAAGCCTTACTGTTTCGACACTGAGTCAAATATATCCTGAAAAGATCAAATCTCCAGCACTTACACAGTAAGTTCCACTATGGTTGTGCTGATTTTTGTCCCAGAATACCTCAAAGGGACAGTGCATTTACACAGGAAGTTCACATATGTGAATCTATATACCTTCAGAGTTAATAAACTTGGGTCCACCAATTTTTGGAGAACAGACTAATAATTGAAGCAGTCTGATACCACAGCCCTGAGTATGACCACAGCACTATCATCCAGTAGTAGCCCAGGCTTGGCCTGTCTCTTCAGTATGTACACTGGGGCACCACTGAATTTCTGCACAAGAGAATGTAGGTTTCTTATGTCCTTTCTTCACTTCAGTCTGACAACTCTAAAACTTGGTACATCAAGAGCCATGCCTTTGGTTTTTGGCCTCCGTGAGTGATGTCATGACATAAATACAAACAGCACCACAGCTTCTTTGCAACTTGAGGCCCTATATGCCTGATGTAGTTCTCCCCAAATATTACAATCACAATATGAAAACTTGGAGAGATGTTGTGGCACCATACAGCAGCAAAACTGGTTATATGGTATCTGGCATTCCGCCCAGGTTTCATCCTAGAGCCATCAGACACTTTTCTGGACTCCAAATACAGAGCAAGACACCTTGCTACAAAGAAACATGAAAATTAAGGAGTTTGTACCTCTCAAAAGTTCCAACTTCCGGAAGTTGAAGATACAAACGGTTTTTCTGACTGGTCCTTCTCATGAGATGACATTTGCATGGTGTTTAGTCGCAAGAAATATATTGACTCAAACAACCTTAGCGTATAAGGCCACAATGTTGTTAGCTGAGTGATAAAATCCATGGGAAGGTGGCTTAAGATAATCAGCCAAATTTAAGAAGAAAATATTTAGGTTAATCATAAGAAAAGTTCTCTGATAAAATGATACATTCTCCAGTGGAGTGATTTCCTGAGGGAAATGATGGAAACGCCATCACAAGAGAATTTGTAAACTGAAGTTGACAAAAAGAAATGCGCTTCAGGAAAAATCCTGTATATGTCTTATGCCAAAGAAATGTGCTGAGTATATTTCTATGTCTTAGATTTCTCTGATTCCACATAGGTTTATGCCATGCATTAGAAAAACCATTGCTTTAAGTATTTAAGCTGACTATGCAAACCCAAACAAATATTATTGTCATTACTCTTAGATAGTCTTTCTGCATCATTCCTGATAGTGAGAAAGAATCAGGGAATCTGTTCAAAGTACTGACAGGTATTTTCTTGTGGTTTTTGTCTTAATGATATAGATTTATTGTACCTACTTGACTCTTGAATTAATATGTTTTTCTATTAATTAGAGCCCGGTATTCACGGTTTTTCTTACTTTAACTTATTTTTTCTAAATTACAAAATAAACCCCAAAACAAACAAAACACCAATTCCACAAGCATCATTATTACATGACTCCAATACTTTGAAATCTATTATAATCAATAACAACAACTTGGTGTAAAGTTCCTTTTCTCAGACAGTATTCAGACCCAAGTAAGAGGCAGATAAAAGATACTACAGCGCATGCAGGCCATCACTGCAGAGGCCAAATTTTCTGTCTCAGATTGTATTAAAAGACCTCACCATAGAGAAGCTAAACCAGAATTATTCTGATTATATTCCTCCTCTCCATCTCTCTGATGTTTTGTGTGATTTAAATATTATCTGTGCTCTAATGGAAATAAAATCTCCATGTCATTAGATTGTCAAGTATAGGGGAGATTTCTGAGGCTCTGCTTAACTCTCCACAATTCATTGCTATTCTGTCAAGTGGAATAGACCAGGGTCTTTGGTGACAAAGGTAATTTGAGTTTTAATAAAATTCTCATGGTTTCCCATGGTAGTCACTGAAAAAATTAATATAATTCTAGACTGTTTTCTAGGTATGTTAGTAATCTCTGCTCAACCAATTCTGCTGCAGTCTCATCAGAATGTCTGTCACAGAAAAATATCTGTTACAGAATGCTTTATAAAAAGGAGAAACTTTTCATTTTGCAATGCAATATTACAGAAGCAAAATGGCAATTTCTTCATATTTAACAGACACTGTTTTACAAGTGTGCTGAATAACAAACAAATCTCTAGAGAGCCAAGTACAACATTCAGAAATACATTTGAGAGGAGGCCGAGATATGTATTTTTAGAAAATTGCTATGTACGTAACTGGCGACAGTCGTTTTTACAGACAGGATGAGGCCTGACGCTAAGAGCTTTAATTTTGTTAAGGAAAGGAAAGGCTTCTGCGTTCACGTTTCTATCAGCCTTTTCTGCATTACAGTATCTTATGTTTTTTAAAGAGATTTTTCTCCAGGGAATTGGTTTACTGTGTTACGCGTGGAGAGAGGGTGGAAGGAAAATGGAGCAAAATAAAGGCTCTTCCCCACGTGAATAAACTTCTTGGCATGAGGTGGAATTGTGTTGATCTTGTTGAGTTTTAAAAACCTTTATATTTTACATCTTCTGCGGGGTAGCAAAGTATGGGACCCAAATCCAGAGTCATACTTTTTGATCAAAACGTAGCCAACCTACTTTGTGCTGCTGGTTAAAAATAAAAACTACTTAAACCCAAGTTAAGCAATTTAGACCTCAATTTGATTTTAGATATTTTTTCAGGGGTGTACCTAAACATTGACCATATGAAGTAAAAGTGATGTATATAAATAACTTAAAAAATAATTATTCATTGATAAAATATAACAGTAATGAAATTCTATTTTTAAGGTTTATTTTTAGAGGTAATATTAAGCAGTGAAAAGAGGGGAGGTGACATAGAAAAGAATGTCTCAAAGAAAGGCAAGTGACCATCTGCCTGTTAAACTTGGCCTCAATAACCTGTCTTATTTTTCTGTGATGACATTTAAGACCTCAAGGATAACAAGTATAAACATCATCCGCTCACACATCCGGCTAAGGCAAAATATTTGTAGAATGCATGTAAAACTTTTTTTTTTTTTTTTTTTAATATTTTCCAAAGGTCGATGTTGATGTTCCCAGCTTTGTCATTTTCGGAGGCGAGGCTGCAGAGGGCAGCGCCGGCAGGTTTGAGCTCCCACTAGATGTCAGTGCAGCC
This sequence comes from Xenops minutus, assembly GCA_035221455.1. Taxonomy (NCBI): domain Eukaryota; kingdom Metazoa; phylum Chordata; class Aves; order Passeriformes; family Furnariidae; genus Xenops; species Xenops minutus. The sequence goes on along the minus strand of JAWWEE010000158.1, from coordinate 35,456,018 downwards.
CGCCCGTTCAGCCCGCGCCGCCGCCGCGCCCGGGGCTGGCAGCGGGACGAGCCCGGGCGCTCTGGCCACAGAGCTGCTGCTGCTGCTGCTGCTGCTGCTGCTGCTGCTGCTGCTGCTGTCTGCGCAGCCGAAAAATTAATAATAATAGACCAAACTTAAACAGTAGTGTTCTTCACAAACACCGTGTCGGGATGCTTTCTGAATACCAGGTGAGAAGAATGTGCGCTACCTAAAGTAGTTCATCTTTCAGAGAATGAGGCCAAGAACAGGCAAGGCACCACAATATTTATTATAGCATCTAGATAACTTTTATTTAAAACTAGTAAAACAATACTTTCCAAACACAAAACATTAGGAAAGTTTGCACAAATTGTTAGTTGGAATACTCAGAGGTGTGTAGGTAACCAGCAGTAGAGGAAATAGTAATTTGTGAAGTAAACTTACTTTTTAAGATTAATTTGTAACTTAATAAAGAAATTAATGAATTGAGAACCGTGAATATTAAAAAATACTTTATTTTGCGTGGGGTATCCAAGCTTCCAAACTGGACACTCAAATGGCACAATTTATCTCAGTGGTCTGCAAACACAATCAAGATAGTTTTGTATGCATATGTTGTCCATGAATATATGCATTCATTATTTAACCAGCCGTAATGTTGTCTCAGAAGTTATTTAAATAATTATTTGGTTAGCAGGCTGCACTTTCATTACAAATGTATTTATTACATAGTGTTTCCATAAAAACAATCAAATTTAGAATTTTTCATGTTCACAGCTATTTCTGTTGCATTCTTTCACCAAGCTATAGTACATTTGCAGGACATGTGTATGTGCAGGAAAGCGCTGCACTAGGGGTAAACAACCACAAGCACTCCATATATGTACAGAAAGGAACCAAACAGAAGATAGCAATGTTACATGGGATAGAGAGAAAAGCTGAAGATTTTTTTTCCCTCTGAACACCTTGGGAACACTTAAATCCTCCTTATACATCTATTTGCCCCAAGACATGTCTGCAGAGAAAGTAACCAACAATTCTAAGGGCCATGTGTACCCATTAGGGCAGAGGAGAATATACTAAATGCACTGGCAGCATACAGCAAATATATGTACATAAAGGGAAATAAGGGAATAAAAGAAGGAGAAAGCTATTTAAAATTATTGTATGTAGAACTGAAAAAAAGTAACTGAGACAGGGATATCCTGAAAGATTCATACAAACATTTAGGTTTGAAAAGACCCTTACGTTTATTGAGTCCAAACATTAACCTATACTAAGTCCTTCACTAAGCCATGTTCCTAAGCACCATGTCTCCACATCTTTTAAATACCTCTGTGTATAGTGACTCCACCCCTTTCTTGGGCAGTCTACTGCAATCTTTGACAACCCTTTAGGTGAAGATATTTTTCCCAATATCCAATTGAAACTTCCCTTGATGCAACCTGAGGCCATTTCCTCTTGTTTTACCACTTGTTAACTGGGATACCAACATCCAGCTTACTACCACCTCCTTTCAAGTAGGTGTAGAGAGCAATAAGGTCTCCCCTGATCCTCCTTTTCCCCGAGCTAAAGAACATAAATTCTCTCAACTGCTCGTCACAAGACTGGGAACCTCAGCTTTTCATGTCTGTTATGTTATGTATGGTTTGAGTTTTTTGAATGAAAGCAGTATTTAAGATCTAGTACAATGGACAAACTTCTGTATCAGGACCTTATTGAAATTGCAGCAAATGGATTTCCTATTGCTATGCAAAATAATTTAAAAAATATTGATTCTAATTACTACTATGTCAGCATGGTCATGGGTTTGGGGTTATATCATAGTAATATGAAGTGTTCAATCATCAGAGTGAAATTCTTTCATGTGACATTGTCTGGATATTTATTTTAATGGAAAACTATAAGATTTAATAAAATTAAATATTATCAAGTTGGACTTGTTTCAGAGACAAGTACGTATTTGGTGATATATCACATGTCATTCTCTGGCAATTGCTATTACTTTGCCTCCTCACCCATTATATCATTTTTGACTAAAATCAGTTTAGAGATAGTTTCAGCCTAAGTAACATTGAAATGATTGCCTATAAGAATCCAGGATTATGTGCCCATGTGTGCAAATCTAAGCAAATGTCAATGAAGAGGTGTTAAGGGTGTCGTTAAGAAATATTAATTGCCTAATATTCTACCCAGAACAACTGTATATAGTACCCATTACAATTAATAGGAGTTGGACATACATACTGAAGAAAAACAAAAGAACTACTATTTCAATCATTTGACTTGACTCCTTACAGGAATCATCTAAAAAGGGAAAATATTAAATAGGGAGAAGAACATAGAATCGTTGAATTGCCAAGGTTGGAAGAGACCTTTAAGATCATCATGTCCAAAAGTTAACTCAGCATGACCACCGTAACCCTTAAACCACTGAAACATATCACCCAGCACCAGACCCAGACACCTTTTAAACATCTCCATCCAGGGATGACTCCACCACCTCTCTGGACAACTTATTTCATTGCCTGACCACCCTAATGATGGAAATTTTTTTCTAATATCTAATCTTAATCTCCCCTGTCTCATCTTAAACCCATTTCTTCTGGTCCTCTCACTTTAGGTATGGCAAAAGAGACTGGGCCCCTCCTCACACAATCCCCTTTCAGATAGTTGTAGAGAGCAATGAGGTCCCCTCTGAGTATCCTCTTCTCAAGACTAAATAAACCCAGCTGCCTCAGTGGTTCCTCATAAAACACATTCTCCAGTCCTTTCAGGAGCCTTGCAACCCTTCACCAGACATGCTCCAGCACTTCAATGTCCTCTATAAAGTGAGGGGCCCAAAACTGAATGCAGTACTTGAGGTGTGGCCTCACCAACGCCAAATACAGAGGGATGACTTCCTTCAATCTCATCACTACCCACCATAATAATAATAATAAAAATTATTATGGCATAATAATAGAGGGTAGTAATCAGACGGCCACACCAAATCAGGCATCTTCAGGCCCTTACCTGGCCCCTAGGAAGGCAGCAGACTTCCCCATGGCTTTGGTCCAGTTGGCATATTGAGCTCTCTGTTCCCCTCAACACTGAGTCACCTATAACAATTATCCTTCTTTTTTCCTTTTTATTGAGGTAGTTGCAATATATCTATTTGGCTTATTATGTTTAGGCAATCCCATGATGAGGTTGCCTTCATGAGGATAATTTTCCTGACTCTCATACCCATTTTTCCAGAGTCTTACACCCATTCTGCAGGGGAATGGGGGAAGGCCAGGGCGGCTGGGAGGGAATTCGCCTGCCACTAAAAGCAGGTACCTTTTTCCATCCCCCCCCCATCTTCTAGAGCCCCTCCTGGCTGTTGTGGAGTGGACAGATGATCTTCCACTTCATGAGGTGCATTTGGCTGGTACATTTGCCTCAGGGCAGGTAAAGAACAGCTCCACTAGTCAATCTCTTCCTCAAATGCCCTAAAGCTCCTTAACCTTTCCATCTCCTCTTTTCAGTTGTGCCACCAAGTTGTGCACATTATGGACCTATTTGCACCTCATGCAGGTGTTATCCCACCTTCTGGTGCCAGCACCAGGTTCTGGCACTCCCTGCAGCCCAATACCTTGGCCCCTGTATGTTTTCACAGCAGTTCCATTTGTGTTGCCTCATCCTATCTGCCACATTCAGAGGAGCTAGTGCCCCGCCAAGTGGAAACTATTCTTAAACATTTCTCTTGAGATGATGGGAGGAACATTGCACTTTCCCACACACTCTGCCTGCCTGAACTACCATCCAAACTGCCATGCCATGCCCTCAGTGTCCTGATTGTTTGTTGCACTCTTTATAACTGTTTAAATCTCCCTCACTGCTCCTGGTAGCACCCTCTCTGCACCTGACTGCCTTCTCAGGGCTTTCAGGTCCTGACGGGGCTTAGAGCTGCTCTTGGGCTGTCCCTGAGTTTGGAAACCCCTCTGTACAGCTTGATCCAACCCTCAGCCCTGGACTTACCTTGGTCCCGGCTGCTGCTGCAGTGAATCTAGCAGATTGTGTTATCAGCTGGAGCAGAAAGTCACCGGACTGCATCTTAGATTCAAATTACTGTTTAATTAACTACCCCAAACTAAAGGAGTAATTTCAGTTGTCTTTAGAAAGGTTTTCTAGCAGTTGGGACAGTGTAGCTTGAATAAATGTGCAGTTATGCCAAAGTTAATGTGCTGAAAAAAAATTGTAAGTGAGCCCTAGAGGAGACAGGAAAATGTTTCCAGTACCTCTAAAACATGCATGCTGTTTACATTTAACAGCAACGAAATACACTACATGATGCAAAGATTTCAGTGGCATGGGACCTCCCACAACAGGAGCTGTTCTCTGGTTAAAGAATTACTAACAACCATTTGTAAGGCAAGATGACACCGTGGGTATACAGACAAGCCAACCTGCTACTTGGCATCCAAGCTTTCATTTTTAACAAGTCTTTAGACAAAACAGTTGTGAAGGAAACTGAGAAAGTCTGCCTCAGTATAAATCACAGAACTCTGCCTTTCTGAGTTGGCAGAGGGGCGAAGAAATAGCTGTGAGATGTGAAGAGCCCATATTTATTTAGTAAAGAAAATAAGCCCTGGAATTATGGTAAATGACACTGATTCTCACAGATGAGTTGTTATTGTTCAGTTTTCTGCAGCTGTACAAGCTGATAGTTTCCAATTAGAATGAAATTTTTCATAACCAAAACGTGGGCCATAGTAAACTGAACTTCTTAAGTTCCAATATAATGTGAAAAGAGAGTAAAGGAAATAGAAATACATTAAAAAACCCTACCAACCATAAACCCCAACTCACTTCAAATGACAAAACAAAGCAATTCATCTTGCTTGCAAAGAAGGTTGAGTTCAATTATGACATTCTCTCACAGACTGAAGAGTTTCAGTGTAACTACTTCTGCCTCTATATGCTTGGCCATACACGGCCAATGTGGGAAGAATTTGGCTGTTAGCATTCATTTACTATTTCTAGCAGTTTCTTAATACCTTGGACTCAAAGGTAGCAGACGGAGTAATCCTGTAGGCTACATTCAGTGAACTGTTCCACACTTCTGTTACAAGAAAGAAAATGAAGACTTAGATCACATATGACCAGACAGTACATATGGCCGTTCATGTAATTCCTTTCCTTTTTATTACTAAGATTTATGAATAAAAATTTCCAGGTTAATGAAACTTTGTGTGCTGCAGACAAAAGCAGAGTCCTCCTGAATCTATGAACGTGTAAGGCTATTGGAATAACGTAGTACTCAGACAGTACTACTGAACAGATTGCTCTCCCTTATCAACATTGCATCCTGGAATATTAAAATTCTCAACAAAACTAGAAAAAATTAAGTACTAGATCTTGTGGATAATTCTTTGCTTGTTCTCTGTTTTTTGCTGTTGCACGTAGTGGGACTCAGTATCCTGGGCTGTTATGTGTTACTTTAATATAGAAGCAGAAAGTGAAAGTTGAAGTGGATCAATGGAGTCAGAATTCAGAGGCTTTGAAATAAAGGACATAGGTAGAGTCTCACAGGATGACTTTGCGAAGCTGGAGAGAGAAACTGTACCAAGGAAGTGCTTTGCTGGTGTCTCTAGTTATCTCATACTTACTAATAGCTGAGCAGATAGGCTTACCTTTTTCAATTTACGTGTCATTTAGCTTTAAAGTTACACCTTGCAATATTAGAAGAGATAATATTAAATGTCTGCTTGCTAACATCATATTAGAGAGGCTAGAATTAGAGATAGCTCTGGAGTCTGTTGAATTCCACCCAGCCTGACAAGCAGAAGTGTTTCCAGGGCTAGGTCCAGTTAAAAAAATTGTGAGCAATGTTCCCTGGGAGACTTGTCCAATATGTAATTATCTTAACTGAGGGCTTAATTCAATGAGAAAGTGACTACATTACTATTCTGTATGGCTATGCCAGATTTTTTCCCCTACTTTAGACAGGTTCTAATTAACAATGTTAGAATTTGTAAGTAATACAAGTAGCTGTGGCTTAAAATTGTATTTCTGCCCTTGGATATCAAAATAAACTAATAACAAGGGAGAATTTTAAAGTTAATTCCAGAAATTAAGAGCATAGTAACCCCTTCTTGACAGAAAGAATGGAAGTCATCTTTAAAAGATAACAAAATGCTACAGAGCTCATTCAGGAAAAAAGCATTTAATCAAACAGAAGAAAAACGTCCTGTAGCATTGTATATGCTCTCTAAAAAATACCCTCGAGCAACTACTCAATTTAGAGGCCTGGCAGGTGATATGGTTTGTGGAAAGGACTACATGATGTGCTTTACTTTTTGCAGTGCAGGTACAGCATTTTTGCCAGCAAAGCCTAACAAGAGACTACAGGAATTCCACAACTACTAAGTAGAGAGAAGAAATTGCCAAAATTGAAAAATATGCTTTTGCAAGACTGCCTTTTTTACTGTTTTGCTTTGCCTTTCATCTGCCTCAGAAAAAGTAGGAGTCTATTAAATTATTTGAGTTTGTGTCAATAGGTATGAGTAGTGACATTTTTGAAAAACAGAACCTCTACATCCTATATTGATTTAAGCAGTAATACCTCATCTGTTCTTCTGGCTTTACTATAGCAAGATGTTGTTTACATTGGGGATGCTGTTCTAACAAAACCCTCCCAGAAGACAGCCATAATAATAAGGAATGAAGCAAAACATTATCAAACTTATCAGTAAGTAAATAAATCAGATTTATTTTCCTTATTACAAAAAATGATGTCATCTAGTATGCTGACTGACTGATTTTGTCCATCATCATGTCTTGCATTGTTTGGTTGATGTATGCAACATCAAGTTTCAACTGATCCTATTGTGACACTCTAGTTTTGAAGACTCACACTTAACTGGGAGTATTGCTTTTATATAGGACTTTCAAGTTTGCCCACCAAACTTTTGAAGAGCCTTTAGCTCCTTATTACCTCAAATATTACTTCAAATGGTACCACTTTTTCTCTGAGAATTTCTTTTAATTTGGTGAGAAAATAGGTGTTTTGGCAAAAGGGTTCACAGGAATAACATACAACCAAGGAAAAGCATTACACTAGAGCACCAGCAAACACCAACACTATACAATTTAGTGAAATACTATTTATCAGTTTTAAGTTATCCACAAGAGAAAAAAAAAGAGTAAAGGAAGAAAAGAGACTAAGAAAGTAAAGAAAGAAGGAAGAAATAAAGGGAGAAGAAGAGAAGATTAGTTGCCGGCAAGACTCACATGTTGCCACGTCTCAGGACAGAAGGTTGAACAAAATGGAGACCCTGTGCACCTCTATATACGGTCTGGCTACTGTGGTCATCCATCCAGCTGGGCCCTCCAGGTCACTGACCCCTCAGTGCCGTCCCAGCTACAGTGAGGGTGGCAGGCAGTCAGGGCTGTGGGTGGGTGTGCCAGGCTGCCTCCCCCACTGGCAGCCCAGCCACGTGGCCCCCGTGCCATGCACACTCTGCTCCCCGAGCTCAGCCCTATGTGCTGCAGACCACGCGTGTCCCACACTGCCCTGACACTGCAGGCAAGACCCTGGCCCCTCCCCTGACACACACACAACATGGCTGGTATGACACCATTAAACAATCCAGTAAGATACAAATCCAGTCTCTCACACCCATATATTAAAGAGTCCTTATGTTTCTGTGTGGCATTATATGTTGTTATATAAAAGCCCTCTATAATTCTTATTTTCTCTAGCCGCAACATGAGCTCAGAATAAGATTTGCTCCTCACTGACAGGACAATGAGTCCATGCTACAGCTTTACCCACCTTTTATCAAGGTTTGATGATCTGAATTTATGTTGTCATCCAGGACACATGTATTTGACTTCTAGCTAACAACATGGATAGATACTTTTTATTGTAGTTATTTTGACTTACACTTAAACTAATTAAAAAACCCCATACTGTTCTATTGGTTTAACCATGTAAATATTTAAGTAATTACAAATCTATTATCTTATAAATGCGTGATTAGTGTGAGAATGTTTAGAGAAACTTCAGTAAAATCCCAGAAGAACTACTGGGGAGTAGTGATTATTTCCTGTCTAACACCAGTTGCCTTTTGCTGACTTTTAGGGAAATCAGAAAATATCCACATCAACCACCTGCAGTCAGGAGTTACTGAATGTCTGTTGCCTTCTGATAATTTTTCTTCCTTGGGAAACCAACGTTATGCTCACATAACACACATATAATGCTCAAATAACACTAAACTCTATCCTGACTGGGCCTGTGCCATTTAAGTGAGAGACCTGTAAAATATAGAGTGGTACTGTTGCCGTAAGGAGAGGGGAAAAAAAACTTTCCAAGACAACTTTATGTGGGTAAAGTAGAGAAGAGTTCTTTTACTTACAGGGTTTTGGGGTACAGAATATAAAGGAGTATAAAAGAGTATAAAAGTATAAAAGAGTACAACACGTGTTGACAAGT
>JAWWEE010000158.1:35425805-35447454 GCA_035221455.1 Xenops minutus | reverse complement strand
GTTAGAGGTTGCTAGCTGCTCTGAATGCAAGAAACTACATAGAAGTATAAAAACCTACAAATTCATGAAAACCCTACAGCATCAGTACAAAATATGGTATCAGAAATAAATCTTAAAGACAGAGGCATTTGTGTTTTATGCCTTTTATTATTGCAGGCTCTCTCTCCAAAGATGCACAATATACTAAAGCATTATTTCATGAACTGTATATGATAGTGACATGGAATTAGACTTCCAGATAAGATTAAAAAAAGGAATTAAAAGTTACACTTCAGATCAGCCTATGAAAAAGAAGGGAATAAGCCAAGAATGTACCCGTCAAGAGGTTATCCTTTATCAGAAGGTGAGAGGGAACTGAGGATGAAATGATGGAAGGTCAGAAACAGAGGTACAACAGGCACTCAAATCATAGCTATTCAGACCCTGTAAGTGCATGTTGAGCAACTGGAGGGGTTTACTTACACTCCTAATGGATGGTCCATTACCAGTTAGACTGACAGTGAGCTGCAGATAAACTGCTCTTAAACTTAGCTCTGAAGAGATTCAGTGTAATCAGTTTCCCAGTCAGCCTTCTCTAGGCAGCCTATTTATTCCTTACTTGGTCACATAAATTTTCTTGAGGATATCAGGATATTTCACATGGACTGCAGCCTTTGCAGGTAAGTAAATAGTAAGAGTTTACCAGGATTTTCTCACAGTCTATGCAATGCAATCTTTCCATTGTGGGAATGGTGGCATGTGAATGATGCAACTTTAACTTGTCTATATAAAGCTTCAACTAAGACATCAGAAATGGTGGTAATATAGTGTAATTGTCACGTAATTTGATGCATGCAAAATATCACTACTCCAGCCAGTGAGACAACTGGACAGTTCAGATCAGTTGGTCCTTGCTAGATTCACTAGGCACTCTCACCATCATAGTCTATTATTTTCTTAACTGTACCAAAACTCTCTCAGCACATGAAGGACAAGAAGATAATAGAAACAGACATTTCCTATGGAACACAAAAGATCCTCTCATTGTCATTTTTTGCCTGCAACAATGCTTGACAAGTGTTATGAGACAAGGGACTCAGCTAGTTGAAGAAATCAAACCATTTGATACAGTATTTCACAAAAATTATGAAGTTTCTATTATGATGGGAATGGGAGTTCTGTTTGGAAAATGGTACACATTTCTGGCCTGGCTACACTATGAATTTTTTTCCATTCTCCAATCTGGTCTTCAAAGGGAATTTGTTAAGTAGAAGAAATTCTACCTGGAAAAAAGAAGATCCTTTCTGTTGCTAAGTGTTTGTAAAAATCATGTGAGAAAATCATCTCTGAGGGAAAGTTTCTAAGCAGTGGCCATGCATAACCATCACCAGGTAGAGAAAAAAATAATTCTGGGATGCCTACATTTTGTCGTGTCTTGCTGTACGTTGTCTGGCAAATCCCTAAATTTATTTCATTTATTATATCCAGTGTTCTTTTGCCTTATAACAGTCTTAAAAAAACAAGAGAGAAGAGAGGAGAGGAGAGGAGAGGAGAGGAGAGGAGAGGAGAGGAGAGGAGAGGAGAGGAGAGGTCACAAGACTGAATAGAAGAGTTGTCTTTTTGGCCAGGATCCAGCTTTCCTGTAAGTAAAGGACAATGTTATTCCTTGGGAAAAGTGGCAGGGACACACAGATCTCAATTTTTGCAGAGGTAATACTTCCTTTTGAAAATTTTAATTAAATGAAATTCTTCTTGCTTATGTATCTTTTGCATTACATTTTACACAAATATCTATATCTTTTTGATGGAAATTTAAGAAGTTGTACTTTGTACATATGTCTCTAAGTTTCTTAATGTTCTTGTTGTTCCCTAAGTTAGTTGGCTCCTACCATTTAGATGGTGGTGCATTTTAATATTTCTGCTCCTATACAGCTTGCAAACATTTTGAGGAAAGCAATCCTGATTAGAGAAGCTATCCACTAGTAAATGTCAAGTAATTATAAAAAACAGCTCAATATCTTTGCTCTCCAACTTTAGTTATGTTTCAGAAGAAGGCTGGTTTATAAGAACTCTGAAAACAGTAGAATTTTTTTTTTACTGGCATACTTTGGTATGCTGGTTTTGTGCCCCGGAAGAAGCTTTGAGTCAGTTCTCATACTCTTATCTATCTATCCTACCTCTCTTTCATGTGAGCAGAAAAAGATACCTGATTTTCTCAGCTAACCAACATTTTCCCCATTTGCCAGAAGTATTGCTACCACTAGGAAGTGGCTTTGTTATTCTATACAGTTTCCTTTTTTCTTTCAGAAGATCAAGACTAGAAATCTGGTGTATACATTTATACATTAAATATATTCCAGTGTGCAATCAATTTGATGCACAAATTTCCTACTGGAATTTAATGTCAATGCAAATACCAGTTCTCATCCCTCTCAGACCTCACAATGCATCAGACCATTCAGTTAAGGAGGGGCTTCCTGTCTCTACTAAGCACATCTATTGCTGCCACAAGAAAAATAAAAGTTGTATTGGAATTTTAGATTTTAAAGATGATGATTAAATTTTTAAAAATGAAAGTGTCTTTGAAGCATTTCTTGGCTGTTATTTTAAAAATACTCTATAGTCTGATACTCTTCTAGAAGTCATTTCACAGCTGAATGTTATCAAGAGGCTATGCTCTATGCTACTCTGAAATTAAGTGCCTCCCTTTCTAGCTCTTCCTTCATAAATTTCAAAATTAAATCACAGGTAGTGTTTTGATGTGGGAGTAGTCCCAAATTATGCCATTACTTACTCCATTAGATTTTAATTTTTAAGAAAGACCAAGACAACAAATTAATTAGTCCTACCTAGACTGTTCAGTCAGAAGTAAAACATTCCAGCAGGACTGAAAACACCAACGGTGACTATGCTACTTCTACAAAATCTCTGTAGCAGCAGCTGCCAAAGTATGGTACATAATACACAAGTAATTTTTCTCAGTACAGAAGAAAAATCTGTTCATGGTGATGGGTGTTAGTGACTACAACTAGTGGTGGTGGCTGCTGCACACAAAAAAATAATTACAAAGCTCTGCTTTAAAGTCTCTCCTTAACTTTAAGGAAATATTTATAGTTGTAGAGTGAACTGTAGAAAGTATTTGTTTATTACAAAATGTTTAGAAATATCACAGTCCTTTTTAAATAAATTTATTTGAAAATAATTTATACCTCGTGCAGTTTTCATTTAGTAATCTGAAAGATTCATTACTACATAACTAGAAAAGTTGCACTTTAATTATAACAAAACCACATATGTATCTAAAATGCCATATTAGTAGTAAATCATTATATTAATTGGGAAGCTATCTGGTAATCTAGTATACTTCAGTGACTTCTTTACAAATTTGCTAAGGAGATTTCATAGAAGACCATCTTAATGAAAATATTTTCTTTCTTATCCTTCATTCTTGGGGAGGTCATGGAAGCAACTCTGTACACTAAATACTAGAACGAGGAGAGAGAATGTCACTGAATGATACACATACTCAGGAAAAACAATGGTCTGTTTTATTTCTAGAACACTTTTGATGTTTCATATCAGATAAGCACTCAGAAAACTTACAAACAGTTTGTGTTAGCTCCATACCCTTAGTCCCTGAAGATCTTTGTGAAATGATTAATGGATTCAAGGCACTAGTACTATTGCATGCCTGAAATGCAGTGGAGGAAAAAAAGACCACATAAATTTGATCCAAATGACTAAGTTTAGCTATTTCATGAGCAAATCAAGATGACAAGGTAATGTTATTTCATTAAAAAAGGTCATTGTTTTGACATGTTTAATTCAACCTACAGTAATCTGATCAGCCTTCAGAGAGTAGAAAATCTGAAGATGACTTGTCTTTATCTGTTTTGGCACTTAAACTGTGTATTGATTAATCATGTGAACTTTGAACATATAAGGAAGTTTTCATCATATGCTAACAACCAGTCTCATAGTGTCTGCTTGTCAACACTAGCTTTATATTCTACTTCCACAACTTTTCCAAGTATTTTGAACTTACATCCTAGGTTCTTAATCCTTCTCCAACTGAACTTTTTTCTCCCCCTGAAGCCTCAAATGAACAAAAAAAATGAATAATTAGCAAGCAGTCTTTGTAATTGTTGACAAAATTTTAGTGTTTATAATTGTAAATGCTTCCAGCAGTTGTGCAAATCCATTAATTTTCAGAAGCAATACAATTTGTAGGAACTGAAAAGACGCACAGACACATTGCCTCTTCTTGGTTTATAAGGGACTTACATTGTGGTTCACATTTTTTCCTGCTTTCAATGCATCATAACTGCATGATATACCTGTCATTTAGCTCTGCACAGAATTACAACTGTGAGGATGCAATTGTCTTCTAACAGAGATCTTATTGCTGTGACATATTAATGTGTTTAGATGATTGCATTCATACAGACAGGCTATCCTGTCTTTCATAATTTCACAGTTGTGTAAGGAACCACATGAAAAGCTTTCAGAGCACTCATTTTCAGAACTGAAAATGTAAAAATATTTTTTTTTCACAGAAAAATCAAGATTTTTCTCAAATGACTGATAGAGAATACAGAACACCATGGGAAATGAAGGTCTATTGAGGCAAAGTTTGCCTAGGTTATGCTCAAGAAATATTTTTTCACAGTGTTTAAACTTATGACAACTGCACTCCATAGAACAGCCATTCACACTGTTAACAATTGTGCCTTGACAGTGAGAAGGTTTTGGTAATAAATTTGCAACTGAGACTATTTCTTAAAAAATTAAATTTGAATAGCTATTTCTATTAAAGTGAAATGCAAAAGGCATTCCCCTGACATCACTTCTCTGTGTCTGAAAAATACCAATGTATATGGTTACAGTCTTCCTGAATGCGGTTGCATGGACAGTCATCAAGCTGCTGATCCAGTCTATGGATTCTTGTACTTAGAGGAGTGAACCTGAGCAACACTCAAGATACTGAATCTGTGGCTGTCCTATCAGATATTGCTGCAATTGCAAAACCAGTGCTGGTGCAGGACACAGTGTAAAGCCCAAGACTGTTTATGAGCTTAAATGTGATATTATTTTATGATTGATGAAGAAGTTATAATCACAAAGATAACAAATAAGTAATATAAAGCTTTAGAAAGACACAAAATCTCAATTTTTTTTCAGCCCTTGTACAAGGCCTACTGGACCAGGACACCTATGCCACACAGAGATTTTAGAGCTGTTCTCTTTTATTCATCCTGTCCTTTCCATTCAATTTTTCATTTGTCAGTAAATGCTTTCCTCTATAAAGTTTTTTTCTGATACTTTGTATTAACAAGACCTTTGCTTTGTGGTTTCTCATAGTAGTGGGGCAATGCTACTGTGTCGTATATATAGTTTCTAGCACCTATTCAGGGCAGGGATAGGAATCCAACAGATGGATTCTGTCACCTTTACACCTTGGATGAGCCAGGGACATGAAGATATACCTAAAGATATACTCATTCAGATGCTTTCTAAAAAGAAAATGGAAATTCATTTCCAAACTAAGCCTAAGATTCACTGGCTGAAAAGAATATGCATTAATTAATCAGAGTTCAGGGAAAAAAAACAGTGATTCTTTGATCTAAAACTGCCTTCAGATCTTGTTTAAGGAACAGTGGCATTATACTATTTTCTGGAGTTATATAATTGAATGAATTTAATTTGTATAACTTATTTTTAGAGACAAAAATAGTTGATTTTTGGAAGAAAGAAATGAAAGCAAAAGGATTTAATTTTTAAGTTGTTTTTAGGTGCTTATAGTCTCTTCTAAAACATTCCATACTCTAAAATGAAGTAATGTCTACCTCAGTGGATTCAAATCTGATTCATCTGTTTAATCTATATCATAAAAAAACCCAGAGGCATGAGTCAAACTACTGGAGCTTTCAAGGAATATGGAAGACTAATACAGAATGAAAATTTAATTTTCCCACATTTTCCACATTTTTATGTTTGGATATCAGGCATTTTCATTTAAGATCTTGTGAAAGAAATACCCCTTTATATTTTTATGTCAGGTTGACTGACTGTGTTGTATTTACTACACTATCTTTTTAAATGGGCTCAAAGGCTTTTGGGAGAGAGAACCTTTCACGAACACTAAGACTTAAACAACAGAGTGCTGCCTGTATTTTCCTTGACCTGAGCCACATTAACATCACTGAATATTTTACTGTTGTAAAGGAACTAGAAAGATCAGGTAGGACACTTCTTTAAATAAAAATAATAAAACCCACTTCCCTGAACTCAGACATCCTTTGTCCTGATTTCTTATCTTCTTCTTACACAAAGGACTTAGTTTGGAAAAAAATCAGGTTTTTATTTATAAATAGTAAAAACTTTTCTAATTTCTACTTTCTGTCCCATTTTTCAGATAAGACTAGGATAAAAACAAGGTTCCACCAGAACAATTTTTTTTTCCAGCCAAGATACAACCACCGCTTTTAAGAACTGACTGAAGTGTTTCCATCTGCATTGAGTGCTGCACCTGAAGCCTGTGTTGGAGGTTTTTTCCTGCCAACATTTATATGCTGATTACTTCCATAAAACTTGAGAGCCATTTCCCCAGTAGCACCTGGAATAATTGCAGAGTGACTGGCAAATGACTCATGAAGGTACCGTTAAGTGTGCCAGTCACTGTGCAACTAATAATTCTCCAGAATCAACATGAAACATCAGCATGTGATATTTTGCTTCACTTCAACCCTGTTTTTGTATCCTTCTCCCTTGATTTGTTTGCTGCTGCCTGTAACAATGACAACAAAGGGAAGGATGATCCACACTAGATTCTTTTAAAGAAGAATGAGAGAAAATGCTGCTAAATCCAAAGGGGTTTCATCAAAATAGATGACTAATTGGCTCAAGATACATTTTACATTGACATGCACTGATTGTGCTTTACTTCTGCTTAACAGCAGTTTGTTCAGCACATAATGTAGTTTTAAACAGGTCAAAACAACTCATTGTATAAAACACGGATCTTAAGTTCTCAAAGAAAAACATTTACACAATACAGTCACCACAGATAACCTTCTGGTCACCTTTTTAAAAAATATGCCAGTGTGAGTACTGCTTTGCATCTGTTTTTTTTCATCTGAGAATGATAAATTATTTTAAATACATCTTTACACTTCATGCCAAAAACTCCCTCTTAAAAGAAAATTCAGGCTACTTAGTCAGTTTAAGAGGCTAGTAGTTTGAGATAGTTACTTTTGTATTGGGTTTGTGTGGCGAGGTTTTGATAGTGGGAGGCTACAGGAGTGGTTTCTGTGAGAAGTTGCCAGAAACTTCCCCCTGTTTGATAGAGCCAATGTCAAGATGGACCTTCTACTGGAAAAGGCTGAGCTGGTCAGCAATGCTGGCAGTGCCTTGGGACACTAAAGAAGTGGTGACAGATTAGGGGTGGGAGTGTTGGCGGTGGGGAACTTTCTACAGAGCAGCCACCAGAGAAGAGAGGAATGAGCTTGTGCAAGAGCAACAACCCTGCAGACACCCAGGTCAGAGAAGAACGAGGGGGATGAGGGGCTTCTGGAGCCAGTGCAGAGATTCCCCTGCAGCCCATGGGGAAGACCATGGTGAGATATTCTGTAGCCCATGGAAGACCACAGTGGAGCAGATGGATGCCTGAAGGAGGCTGTTACCCTGTGGGAAGCCTGTGCTGGTGCAGGCTTCTGGTGGGGACTGTAGACTCGTGGAGAGAGGAGTCCATGCTGGAGCAGGTTTGTTGGTGGGACGTGTGACTCCATGGGGGACCCATGCTGGAGCTGGCTGTTCCTGAAGTACTTCATCCCATGGGATGCTGGAGTAAGGAAAGAGTGTGAGGAATCCGGAGGGGGAAGTAGCAGCAGAGAACATGTGAAGAACTGACCATAGCTGCCATTCACAGAACATCCCAGAATATGCCAGAGGGAAGGGACCCGCAAGGATCATCAAGTCCAACTCTGGGCCCTGCACAAGACCATCCCCAAGAGTCACACATGCCTGAGAATGTTGTTTGAAACACTTCTTGGACTCTGTCAGGCTTGATACTGTGATCACTGCCTTTGGGAACCTGTTCAGGTGCCCAACCACACTCTGGGGGAAGAATCTTTTTCTAATATCCAATCTAAACCTCCTCTGACACAACTTCAGGCTATTCCCTCAAGTCCTGTCACTGGTCACCACAGAGAAGAGATCAGTGCCTGCTCCTTCGCTTCCCCTCATGAGGAAGTTGTGACTGCAATGAGGTCTCCCCCTCAGTCTCCTCTTCTCCAGGCTGAACAGAACAAGTGGCATCAGCTGCTCCTCATACGGCTTCCCCCTTAAGGCCCTTCACCATCTTTGTTGCCTTCTTTTGGATACTTTTTAAGAGCTTAATATCTTTTTTATATTGTGGTGATGAAAACTGCCCAATTCCTGACTCCTGTTGGGCAGGAGGAGGCAGAGAAAATCAAGAGGGAAGTTGAGCCCAAGAAGAAGGGAGGAGTGGGTGGAAGGTGTTTTAAGAATTGGTTTTATTTCTCATTATCCTACTCTGATTAGATTGGCACTAAATTACATCAATTTCACCAAGCTGACTCTGTTTTGCCCGTGATGGTAACTGATAAGTGATCTCTCCCTGTCCTTGTCTCAACCCAGGAATCTTTCCTTATTTTTTCTCTCCCCTGTCCTGATGAGGAAGGGAGTGACAGAGTGGCTTTGGTGGGTACATGGCATCCAACCTCAGTCACCTTGCCACATTAGGTGGAATAATATCTAAGTCCAGGACAATTACTTGATACTAAGAAGTCTTAACCAGAGCTGTATTAGAACATTTTGACAATATTTATCATTAGAAAAATGTGTGTCACTGAAAAAACTTTACATTTAAAAATAAATCTTCAATATATTTATTAGTATTAAGGATGAGATTTTCCACAAGGACTCCCATATCTAGACAGATGCCCTAAATTCTCATCTTCTGTTTCCTTTGCATTACACCTCCTCTGCTCACATATTTTTCATGATATTTCTCGATGGATTTGGTTTCTCTCTAATGCAGGATGAAATAGTTTTACAAGCCTCAGAAGTATCTGAAAGATAGAAGTTTGATTTACTGTCAGGTCCTGATTTAAAATAGTGTTACAAAAACTGCCAAGAACACAATAGAGACAATCACTTATGCCAGAGAAATAAATTATGACAGCTATTGATCCCCAGTCTGTAGGCCTATCTGTATTTTAATAGGAATAAGAGCAGAGGGTCTTGGGGTTAGGGTAATATAACCGATATTAGATTAGGATACGCTCACATTTTATCCAAAAGAATAGTTCCCACCTATTCCCCTATTTGTAATGCCTTCAGATTACTTCTAGAAGAAAACTGATGATGAATAGCAAGGTGTGCATTTTCTTTCTTAGTTCATCAAGTACAATATTTATGTATTCATGTAGATGCCTGGTTTAAGAGGTTGTCATAAATGGACTGAAGATGCTTATGAGGGCCAGTCATTCATAGAAGTTACAGAAGCTCCTCCATCTTCCAAGAACAACCTCCCAATTAACTGCTTCAACATGAAATTGTGAAATTCTTAACATGATAATACTAAGAAGCACAACATTTGGTGAAGATATTTTGATATGAACAGAGCTGGTAGCAGTAATACAGCAATAATTACTAGCTCATTTACGGCCTATTTAGCTCGTGCAGTGAACCAGATGAGAACAGCTAATGAGCACAGCTTCTTGCTGTAATTAGTAGAACAGTAGTGGCTCGCAGATGATTTACAGTTTGCAAAAGTCAGTGTATTTACTGAAAAGCTTGTGTTCTCTGTGAAGTTGTGCCCATATGATGAACTGAGGATGCCATACTTTACTTTCTAATAAGTCTTAAGATTTGGTTTATAATAACCTCAGAATTCATGTAAATCTAACAGAAGTACAACACTGAAGATTTGTGTGGGGTGATTCTTAGCCTGCATCCTAGTTTATCAGAATTTAATTTGCCAGCTGATGTATGTTCTTTCATTTCTTTTGTTGCAGAAATGACTTTAAAAATAAATGGTATAATTCTTGCCCTCCTGGCAGAATAAAGACTATTTTATGTTGTGGTAGATCACAGAAATGTGTGCTTAACAGAGCTAGAATTCAGATGGGTAAAAGAATGGACAGCAAAACAGGCAAGTAAAATGTTTGTGAAAGAGCACTTGATCAAAAATTACATCAGTACAGTACTGATATTTATAGACCCCTAAATGGACAAATGGATATTTTTAAGAAAGATTAAATTCTCTTTCTTTCCTTGACTACTGAATGGACTGCTTATAGCGAAGAATACAAATAGAAATGTCAGAAAAATACACCAAAGTGATATTTACTAAATTTATGCAAAATTACTAAATATTCTTATGAAATGTCCAGTTCAGCATTGCAGACACACAGAACTCAACCAGAACCAAGACCAATCTCAAGTTTCTAGAACCTTATCTGCACTTTTATTTTGATCACTGTGAGTGCTACTGCTGTTCTTGAAGGATAACAACTGAAACTGTGAAACTACTCAGACCTGGTAAAACCGAAGCAGAGACTTTCCTTTAGCTTAGCTCTGTACACTTAAAATCATACCTATAAAAGCAACCAAAAAATAATGCAGGTGGAAAATAATAATAAATTACAATGGTTTATAATTTAAAAAAACACATGAATAAAATTTTTCATGAAAGAATAACATAACTTCTGAGTAAAATACACTTCTGTTTCAAAACACAGTAAAGACAACAAAATTATTCAGCAAATTTGAATTAAATTTGCTCATCAAGCTGTGAGGAAACAGAAATGTCACTGTATTTAAATTTCAAACAGAAGCAAAAGAGCTTTTTAAACATTTAATTTTCAGAGTGTCATAATTACTACATGATAGTTTTATTTCACTGATAATAGTTTGTTGTTCATGTAAGCATTCAATGATTATATCTCTTACATGCAACATGGAAAACCTCAGGCTCTTCGTGAGGGTTTTTGAGTCTTCATCAATACGTTCTGTCCACTATATTGCACTGTAAGGACATGTTTGTCTCATTTGCTCCTTCCGACTTATTTGCTCTATCTTTCAGGCACTACTTATTTAATGAGTTACAGTAAAAGAATTCAAATGAAGACATTTGACATACTAGGAATATACCAAGTTCACTGCTTTAATCAATTACACTTAATAGATCAACAAACTCTTAACGGTGATGAAAAGATCACTCAGACCATAAGAGACACTGGTAACAGCCCTAAGTAAAATCTTGGTACTTACAGTACTGTTTGTGTAAGTCAGTGAAATGGATTTGAACACCTTTATGAAGGCAGAGCAGAACACGCATCATCTAGACTTCTGCTGAAAAGGGGAAAATGTGGGGTATGACAAGATGATCTGCAGAGATCTCTTTCAGCCTCAACTATTTTGTGATTCTCAGGTCATACATGGTTTGTTGTAGGGGGTTTTGTTTGTTTGTTTAATTATTTTTTTTTTTTAATTTTGTTGCAAACCAAGAATAAGTATTTATTTCTAAAGCTCTAACACATAAAGTTTAAATTTCCAATTTGATGGCTGGACAATTAAATGTCAACTAACTATACAAGAAAGTGCACAAAATAGACTAAATAAAATTAAGTAGCATAGAATCATAAACCGTAAAAGAGCATAAATTTGTACTTCTTTAGTTCTTTACACTTTCCACCCACTCTTTTTCACTACTTTTTTCATGTTTTCATTGTATTGCATGCGGGAGGGGAATTCTGAATCAAGATGAAAAGTCATTAAAACATTTGGCAGCAACCCTTCAGCAAGATGTAAGCAGGAAGTAACGATATCTACAAGGTTCCCACAGAGTAGGCAGGCATTATCGGTGCTATTTGTATGCTAATACAAATCTGCTCCATATAGTATAGCACTTGCCCATTTCTAGCTGGAAAGAGTTTTCAGGAAATTTAGCAGTATTTGATGCAGAGATGTTGAATACTTTGGCTGGTGAAACATCCACAGAAACACAGAGACTCTTCCTGATTTTAAATACTTTTTGATCTTACACCGGTTTAATTTTCTTGCCTATAGCCCCTTATCACCATAGTTTCTTTCTTACTTTTGTGTCTTTTAGCACGAGGAGCATCATATTTGCCTTTCTCTGCACAATTGTTTCCCATTGCTATTTGGAGACTTGGGACCCTTTTTGTCTGTATAATGAAAAAAGCTCTCAGGGTCAAGACTGAGAAATCTCACTATTATATGCTGCAAACAACTATCTCAGTCCCAAACAGTACTGAAAATTTTGGCTACAGTGCGTGACTAGTTTGTCATGTCTGACTTAGTGCACACAGGAACATTGATTATGTGCTTAAAGGTAAACAAGGGAGAACAGTAATTTTGTGGGAAAGCTGCACAAAGGCAGCTTCCTGTTTACCAGCAAAAGCCCTAGATCTTCTCTGGGCTTGTTTTGTCAATTTTTCTTTTCCTGTGATGTCTTTAAATTTAACTTCAAAGGTGTCATAAAATGGTTCATTTAGAAAGTGAATAAAGATGTTCTCCTTGTAAAGACAACCTCTATGAACTTTTTTTCTGAGGAATTCACATGAATAGAGATTTTTCACAGAGTTAGCCTCTGGCTGGATTTGATTGCATTTATATTTGGATGGTGAGAGTCATTTGGCTTTTACTGCACTGACCCTCATCACAAAACTACAAGTACATATAGCAAAACTGTGAGGAGCTAGACTTTCTCAGAAAATGATGCTTAAGAGATTAACAAAAACATTATCTCTAACTGTTGGGGCTTTTTCCCAAACCTTACCTAGGGTCAATGTTTGGCAAATTCAGAAAAAAATGGAAATGTGGCATTTCATTGGAACAGTAAACACTACCACATGTACATGCTATACTATTATTGTATATACTGTATGCTCATTTTATTAATATAGAATTATTAAAAAGAAAAAGGCTTTAAGTTGATGCTGATAAACTACGCATCAAATTACTACTACTCTGATATACGTACAGTAGGTGAACTTTTAAACTTAGTTTACTCAGAGTGCAACTTAAATTGCATTGTATAATACCATATTTAAGGATTATTTATGATATTTTACCAAGTCAATACAAACCTACGGGAGTAGAATGACATAAAAATAAAGCGTGATCCATAAAAATGAAGTATTTTTCCTTGGAACTTCCAAATCTATAAACACAAAGATAAGCCTCCTTTTTATGAACTGCTCTCCATTTTGCAGAGTTCTTTGATCCAGCTATGCTGCCACAGACATCTTGACAAACTTTCTGTTATCAGTAAGTTCACACTTCTGTAAATGATAAACCATATCTTAGTGACAAACTGCATAATGGTCAGGAAATCCTCCACAATTTCAACGTGGGACACTCTAAGAGGAGACTTAGGAGGATACATTCTTGCCCTGTAGTTTTTTCACTAACACCCTTATAGGCTGTCCTCTCTTCCCCTTCAGATCTGTGAACCACTATTAGCACACAACAGAAGACTGTCAGTATAAAGAGTCTTACCCTTCTCCTGGAGGAGCAGCCCATCAACTCAGGCTCTTCTCACCATTGACATTGACTGCTCAGAGCTTTTGATAAGTGGGTGAGAACTAACAGACTGGCCTGGACTCAGCAGCAGAACTCCCTCTGCCTGAAACCCCAGTTGCTGTGCAGGCCCCAGCAGAAACAGGTAAAGAGGACCAGATGAAATTTTGGTCTGAAGCAGTACGACTGCTCTGTCAACATTGTTTTGATCCATACCAATTAGTTCTGTGCATTTAAAAAATAAATTCTACCTTTTGCTTCAAAAAGTATATGAGAGAACAAAAATAATCACCTAATATATGTGGGTGTATATCTCAAATGACATTTCACATCATTCATATTAGGATGTAATTTGTAAATGTAGAATATTAAAGACTAATGGTATTTCAAATAATTATAGGATTGTTTTCCAATTCACCACTGAAATAAAAGTACATTGTCAAAAAAGTTTATCTTGGTGTCATAAAAAATATTTTAGTATCTATTCAAATTGTGAATTCTTTCAGAACACTTAAGTGATATGTGTAATATGTTTAATATTATCAAATTCTTATCTTTGTGTAACTATAAAGATTTAATTCACCAGTACAACTGAGTTATTTGGACCATTTAAAAGTAAATTATACATGAGAAGAGTTATGTAATCCATAGCTGGAGCTGTACAATCAAAATTCAATTATAAACAATGAACACAAAATTTTAAAGAATTAAGCATTTCAAACCTTGATACAGTGTCTTAATATGAAATGAAAACCAAAAGAACGTAACACTTCTGCATGTTTGCAATATTATATATTTTCTTTAAATTAAAAATTCATTTTAAAGGAATTTCTGCAAGGAAATAACAGGACCTTAGAGACAAGAAAATATTTTCTTCACACTTTGGAAGCTGAATAGGGTTTGAATATGATAGGCCTTGTGTTTTTCAGATTTTCTTCAAGCAAGAGTTATTACTGCTGGGAAGGGACAATTTAAAAGATTCTATTTACAGAAGTATCAGTACTGACTTTTAAAAACCAGACTTCCATTCATCTAATAAAAGCAGGCAAGAAGAGTCATTGCTTTTTAAAGAATGTACTGTCTGAGAGGGGGATGAGTCTCTCACACAGAGACTTTCTATCACAATCACTGAAAGCCTATCTTAGAGGTGGGTATGTATACTTTCTCCTACAGACAATCTAATTGACCCATTTTTTGGGAAGGAAGAACAAAGTTGCAGGATTCAAAGTCAAGTAAAATTTTAAAGAAAATGACAGAAGCTAAGAGTCAGCATCATGCATTGCTAATGAAGGACTGCAGTTCTCTAGCTATAAGATAGCAAAGCAGACAAGTCTGCTACCAGGGAACTGTTACTGATTTTCTACATATTTAGTATATATTGTAATGATTATAATACATTTTGAAAAGTATTTTCATACTGTTAGAAAAAAGATTAAATATATTACCTGATTGTTAAATTCCATGTCTGCATACTCTTGTTCTTGGTCATAATGAAGGAAGTCTCTACGATCAATTGTTATGTCCTTTTTGAACTTTCTTAGATCACTATTTTATTATTTGAGCAGTATTACTGCTAAGATTTTGTAATTGAGTCCTTTTCAGAGGGATGAATGAGTTAGGGCTTAAAAATTTTTTAGGTTGTATCAAAAGATGTCCAGATGGAGGTATTTTCCTCCTAGAAATATGCTTGCTAACACCTGGATTTCAAACCTAAATAGAGATACCTAACCCCTAAAATTGGTAGCTTTGGTGTTTCTTACTTGGGTTGGAATCAAGAGCTAAGAAAGAAGCTGGCAGAATTTTAAGAAAAAGCTTTCATGCCTGGAGTTGCAAAATAATATACCTAATGATTTCACCAGTGTTGCACAGTATGCATCTTGAAGAATACATGAGCCAACCCAACTTAAAGTCACATACGCAGAGCAAAACAAATAATGAATAATGTGATGAAGAAACTGAACTGGCACTGAGGGTACAATTCTGTGTGTCTCATTTTTGCTTCAGTGACTCTTTTCTTTTAGCCTGAGACACAAACAGAACAAACAATTAGTGCAATAATTGATGATCTGTGCCTTCAAAGCGTGTGGTGGCCATGGTCATGATTTAGAAGTCTACTAATGCAAACACCTTTTCCTTGTCATTAGCATTCTGCCTGTTGTTCGCTGGTAGTGCTTGGGAGGTACATCTGTATCAGACGAAAGATATTTTATCTGCATTTTTTGGTCAGTGAATCTCTAATAAACTATCTTTTGCTTCTTGCTGGTTTTAGATTCCAATTACACTCACTTCTGCAATTGGTGAAATGACTACATATGTAGTACATTTTCTAGAACGTAACCTTGCTTTTGGATGGGGCTGAGTTGTATTTGATTGCAGTACGCAAAGTAGTGCTACAAGTATTGAAAAAACCCTCTAATTTTATATATCTGGTTTTGCTTTCCTAGAATTATTCAAACATGGATGTTTCTTGAGTCAGATATTATCCACACTATTGGACTAATAGTGATAAAAATAAAAGTCCTAGCTTCTTTAAAAGCCAGCAAAAATCAAAGATCTGTAATCTTAGAATGAAGCTTTCATCATTAAGTTCTAGGGTAGGATAAAACAAAATTATATGAAAGAAAAATATTTAACTGATAAACTGCATGCCATCTTTGCAAGAGGATATCTGTCATAGCATATTGAATTCCTTGATTTAGAGATTAAGATCAGGTAGGAATTAGTCTGGAAAAAGTTTTATGATGGTCTGAAACCATTCTACAATTAAATAGAAATGTAATGGATTGCATGCACAGGACTATCAACTAGTGATTTTAAGCCTCTCTAGCACATATGTTTTTCTCTAAGGCTGCTTGTCAGTGCTTCTTATACTTACTTTCTTATTTCAGCTAATAGGTAAAATAAAACTTAAATTTAGTCTATATTGTCAAATAGAATATGAGGCTGCCCTTATAATCTAATTAAAATCATCTGGAACCTGTAAAATAAAATAATAATGATATTCACATGAATCTGTTTCACATGGATCAGTTTTGACCTTTTGTGTATGATTAATCTAAACAAGAAAACAAGGAAAAAAAATCTGTCCTTTTGCAATAACAGGTAACTCCCCATTGAACTCCAGTAAATTCTTGAAAAATTATTCATTTATTTGCAGATATCTAATTTTTCATACCTCTGTACATTCAGAAAGACAGCAGGAAACTTAAAAGACGGAGAGCTGGTATTCTGTAGTATCCCATTTTCAATTCTGCAAGATTGCAGTCTTATATAAAGTGCCACAGATTTAAGATATCCTATGTTAATGGTGTTAACACTGGCAATTCAGATAATTAGAGCTCTCTTAGCATTTGCATCAAAACACGACCTAGTGTTAACAAAGCAGTCTGCAGTTACTGCATAGACAACACTAAGTTATTCACTGTAGGTACAGTGACTTCAGATCTGTGACCTCTTGATAGCAAGAGATCTTTACTGGAGGTTCATTTTCTTCCCTCTGTCATCTACCATTCAGAACTTTATCATCCTTTAGCTACTTGCACACCATAAATTCCAGTTCTTATCACATTTGGTGCCCTCATTCAGCATCACTGAAAAGACTATTCTAAAGGTATGACCCCGTGTATTCAGAGAAGATGAAAGGTCCTCCTAAAAATCATCAGACTGCCGATTCATGAAATGGCAGCTAATCTGAGATAAGATTTATGGACACATTCAAGCCAACTCCCACAAGAAATACACCCCCACAAACATAAATATGACATGAAAGGGAATCAGTGTAAAAATGTTACTTAAAACATTTTGATGGTCTTTCTACTGCTAGGTAAAATCTTATGCAGCATCCTCTCAAAATGATAGGAAAAGTTGAGGGGAAGTTTAGGAAACAGAAAATTAAATGTCTGAATTAAACCTGAACTTACCTTTCTAGCAATTTTTTTTACCATTTACACATGGAACAAGAATATTATACAAGCAAAGATTTTCCCTGCAATGTCTGTCATGATACTCAAGATTTTGCTGAGTGCTTACAGTTGCTTAAGAACTCAGCTAAGCACATGAACTTTTATTGCTTTTATTCTTTTCAATGCTGTTTTTTCTAATGAGTTTATTTATTACCAACCTCAGAATAGTGTCTTCTTTTTTTTTTTACATAACAATTTTTCTATATAAATTGATGTAAAATAATTCCTATTGCTCAGATTAAACAGAAAAACAGATTATTTATGCTCTGATGCATTTCCATCTCAGCTCTGCTTGCTCTTGTTTCTTATCTGATTTACATTCCTATTAAAAAGAAGTCTTTGTGATTCAGAACTGTAAACTAATTTTAAATATATTCACTCCAGTCAAAAAATCTCAAAAGATGTTCAGCTATAGATGGCCAGTCAGATAAACAATTCTCATACTCAGAAAGACAAACAATATTTAGTTTATTAAAGATTCAAAAAAGTCTGTGCAGAATTCAAATGCAAATACAGCATATTATTACTGCACACAACTACGTATGATCATGCTGGGTTCATATTGGCTGTGATATGGTGGACAGTTGGCAAACAATAGCTCAACAAATGTGTCAGCTTAATGCAATGGTCAGAGGTCCTTCTGTTACCCATGACTCATAACAGCAAACATGAAACACAGTCTCTATACAGCTTCAGAGAATTCTCAGTGGTTATTCATAACAACATATACTCATTATCAAGCTTGCAGTGTGTTTAGTTTGGTCTCAAAGCTTTTGTTTTGAGGGTTTCACTTTGACCTCATAATTTTGAAATCCTAGCTCAAATTTTCTCATGTTCCAACTATTGTACCCATTGTGTATGCCTTGCAGAAGAGAAAAAGTGTGTGACAAAAGAGGGAAAATCGAACCAATCCCAAGATGTGACATTTTGAATGCAAAGAACTTTTTTAAGCATGAAGGTTTGAACAAAAACTTCCTAATGCTATTTCAAGGCCAAAGTGAGGTTCATACCTTTCCATTGAACAGCTGAAAGTATCCTTGAAACCCATCGAAGCTAAAGCCTCTTGCACTGATTGAATTTGAACCTTTCTATTAACCTTTGACAAAAGCGAATATTCAATAGAATAGAGGTAATTTTATTGTGCTTGGTGCATGGTTACAAAGGAGCACTCAAAAAAAAAAAAAAAATTCCCATCAGCAAACTCTAACTGCTGCATCACAACTTTTTATTCTAAAAATTAAATGTCCTAAGATTTTCCTCATTTTTCTTAAATTTAAGAATACAATGTATCCAAATGGCATTTTTTACTCCTTTGTGGAGAAGCTTACTTAAAAAAATCTTTTAGATATAGCAAGCACAAAACAAAAACCTGTAGAGGTTAGTTGCAGAGTGGACACAATTTTCTAGACCTTTAGTCTTTGTATTCACAGACACATCATATTTAACATAAATCAAAACATTCAAATCATGTAGCAAGGCTTTGTGCCACTCTACCTTTTTCTGAAAATCTACTCTTCTGTAATGCATATGAAACACTAAAGGACAACATAACAGGCAGGTGATGAGTTGTCATGCTTTGCCTAATGGCCAAAAGTTACAAAGGCCTATTTATTACACTACTTGCTTGCAGGGTTTTAAATGACTTCCTGAGTCAGCATGTAATATTTAGTGTTTCCATCCACTGTCAAGCTAAGCAACCTGGGGGCTGAAGGGATTCAGAGCAACCCTGTCGAGAAGGACTTGGGAGTGGATGAGAGGCTGGACATGACCCAGCAGTGTGCGCCTGCATCCCAGAAAGCCAATCGTGTCCTGGCTGCATCAAAAGAAGTGAGGCCAACAGGTCAAGGGAGGTGATTCGGATCCTCTACTGTGCTCTGGGATGCCCAGATTAAGAAGGATGTGCTGCAGGAGGGCCACAAAAACGATCTGAAGGTTGGAGCACCTCTCCTGTGGGGAAAGGCTGAGAAGGCTGGAGTTGTTCAGCCCATGGAGGAGAAGGGTCTGGGGGCACTTTACTGCAGCCTTTTGATATTTAAAGAGGGCTTTTAAGAAAGATGGGGACAGTCTATTTAGTAGGGCCTGTTGTGATAAGACAAGGGGTAATGGTTTTAAACTAAAAGGTTATAGATTTAGATTGCACATAAAGAAGGAATTTTTTTTTATGATGAAGGTGATGAAACACTTGCACAAGTTACCCAGAGAGGTGGTAGATGTCCCCCATCCTTGGGAGAATTCAAGGTCAGGTTGTACAAGACTCTGAGCAATCCGATCTTGTTGAAGATGTCCCTGTTCAGTGCCAGGGAGTTGGACTAGATGACCTTTAAGGGTCCCTTCTAACCTAAACTATTCTATGATTTGACAAACTAGGGCTATTTTAATGGAGCTGGCTTAAGGGAGTGTCGTGCTTTGTTTGGAAAGAAATACCTCAGAAATGTCAAAAGTTTCTAGTTCTTGGCTCACTTGGAAGATTAAGAGTTTTTAGAATAGCTACAAATAAAGTAAAAGGACAGCAAGGGAAAAATATAATAAAGAAAGAAGTCAAAGAGGATACGAACAATAAAGAAACTTTATTAACTTACATTCTGCAGGGAAAAAAAATATTAGTGGTAACACTATTTGCAATTCTCATCCTGAAAAACAGCAGGTCTCCTCACAAATGCCAGACTGAGAAAGGATTTTATTGTTTACTGTCTTCCTACTTTTCTGTGACAGTTAAGCCATGTCTTTATGAGTTATTTGCTACAACTGCAATTGCTCTGCTCTCCAGGACAGCCTTTCTTTCTGAAAGACAAAAATCAATGAACTGCAAAGACCTAGTCTTCTTTAGGTGGAAAAAACTCATGCTCCTATCTGATGAGCTGTGAGATTCAGGTGCTACACACATGCAAGAATGAACATGCTGCATAAAAATATGTAAAGAATTAATATAAAATATGCTGGAGTTATTCATCAAAGCAATTCTGAGAAAAAAAGGCAGTTATGTTCACAAGGGAAAAAAATTCTTTTTCATCTATTACTGTTATTTAAGGAAAACTGAAAATGGTCTAAATTACCTTTATTTAAAAAATTCTCTGATGATAAAACCCAGTTACTGAACTGGGTAATCCAAAATTTGCAAAGACCAATGAAATTCCTGATTTTAAAATTCTGAATTAGTAAATACATGCTGACGTGAGGGCTGCTGGGTGTTGAAAATTAACATTGTATATGTTTCAGTGCTATGTCCAAATTTGGATTTAGGAATTCTAACAGTCATTTACAGAGAAAACAGGGAATGTCTCAGAAAAAAAGGAAAATCACAGAAACATGAAAAATAGAATAGAATAAACCATTTCACTTGGAAAAGATCTTCAACATCATCTAGCCCAAATGCCTGACCAAACCAGGACTCACCAAAAGTTAAAGCACACCATTAAGCATAAGCATATTGTCCAAACATCTCTTAAACACTGATGCTTGGGGTATCAGCCACCTCTCTAGGAAGATTGTTCCACTGTTTGATCAACCCTTTAGTAAAGTAATAGTTTCTGATATCTGGTCTAAACTTCCTCTGGCTCCGCTTTCAACCATTCCCACATATCCTGTCTCGATCCCAGAGAGAAGGGTTCAGTGTCTCCCTTTCCACTTCTCTTCAGGAAGGTGTAGAGAGCTAAAGGGAGGCACTTTGCCCTCACTTTTTAAGGTTTTGTGGAGGTTTGAGTTGGCACCCTGCCAAGCCCAACTGCTGGCCACACGGATTCCCCCCCACCCCGAGAAAGAAGGGAAAAAAGTACCAAAAAGACAATTGTATTAAAAGTGTATATATATATATATATACGTTCACATATATTACAATTATATACAATCAAACACTATGAGACTACAAAACAAATCCCAAAACAACCCCAAAAGGGAAAAGGGGTGGGGGGGAAGGGAAAAGGGAAGTGGGACAAAAACGGGTAAAAGCAAATAAAACAGATACACACACACACTCGTAAACTCAGGGAAAAGCTCAATAAGTAACTGATACAATCAATTCTCACCAAACTCCCCTTAAGAGAAAGCAGGTCCTTCCCCTCTGTACGGCTGGGACAGCAGCTTCTCCGATAGGCCTCAGCTCATAGAGATAAGAGCCGAGCCGACAGAGAGCTGATGTC
>JAWWEE010000158.1:35403281-35425705 GCA_035221455.1 Xenops minutus | reverse complement strand
TCCGATGGGCCTCAGCTCATAGAGATAAGAGCCGAGCCGACAGAGAGCTGATGTCCTCCAAGCACACGAAAGGAAGAAAGAGAGAAGGGGAACTTTCTTCCTGTCTTTATATACACCTCATTACGTGAAGGAATGGTGGGGAATACTTCCTTAGTTATGACATTGTTACCAAGGAAGGCCTAAATCAAAACCAAGAAAACTAAACCACCACAGCTTTTTTAAGTGCTGTGTCCATAACACTTTTGCTCAACTGAGCAGAATTCCAAGACGTGCAGGTTGTCTGGATTTGATCATTTGATCAATACATCTGCTGCCTCTTTCAGCACAGGAGCAATTAATACTCTTAGCATCTAAATGATCAAAATCAGAGTTCACAAACCACCTCATTATTTTGTATAGGGGAAATGTAAGGCTTCTTGCAGTGTTATTGTTTCAGATAGGCTAGGACAAGAATGTTAAGCATTTTCTAAGGGACTGATTGAGTTTCCTGTCAGCTATCAATGAATTCAGGTTTGCTCTCAATTCCTAGTGAAACACTTTATGATATCAGTGAAAAGCCTAGTGATTAAGGAAGATATCAGACAGAGTTTTTGTTGTTACTTTTGTCCAGTGCCTTTAAGTGACATGCAGGATCCTCGTGAGAAAAGGGTTCATTTTAAGTTACAATTTTATCCTCCCCCCCCTTTTCTTTTCCTGCTATAATATTTTCTCAATTCTTTCATGTTTGTTTCTGTCCTAATTAATTCCTTTTTTCTATATTTTATTCAATGAAAAAGTCTTAATATCCCCAACAGTTTTGCCTCCTTTCCTTCTGTGGTATGTACACTAAAATAATCACTCCTAAGACAGTGAATATGGTTGCTAACAGAACATCATCAGGCTTTAGAGCTAAATATCACAATGAGGTTAATGACAGATGGGAAGTGCTCATACATTGCAGTCATGGTTTCAGTCTGTCTGCAAACACAGTTTGCATTACTTTATGTTTTGCTTTGAAAGAACCTCAACAGCTTGGGTTTCTTTTTAAGGTTAAGGTTAAAACCTATGAAATCTGAATATACCATTACGTCAATATTGAAGCAAAGCAATGAAGCACGTATGTCCTGTTGTATGGGTGTCTGATTTTTCTCAGCTGAAAGCTCAAGCTAGAGATGTAGATTGTTTTTTTGTTTTGTAATTGGTTTTTTGGGTTTGTTTGTTTTTTTGTTTTTTTTTCCCCCACAGTCAGTAATAGTTCAAAATCCTTGGTTTACCACATTCCTGTCAAATATATAACACTCCTATTTCTCTGAAACACTGTTATTTTCCATCAGAGGGAGACCTGCACCCCATTAAAATACTTAATCTAGAACTTCTAGGGAGAGAGATCAGGTGTCGTCCTAGCCTGACAGAATGAAGGCAGGTCCTCAAGGATGGCTTTGGCACTGTTGCACTCAAATCCGTCCATATAACTTGGCCCAACTTGCCCCAAGAAAGCTTTCATGCCATGTGTAGAAGCATAATCACACTGCCTTCCAGGCGACTTCCACACAGGTAACTTGCTCTCTGCAGGTATCTCTCCATATCTGTCTCTATCACCCTTGATCTTCCTAGCCTGGGTGAGAAAGATTTCTCTTGCACTTCCCCCATTCCATCATCTGGTCTTATAGTAGGCAGCCTACTAATTCCAAAGCCTGCATTTTACTATAATACCTAGTCTTAAAACATTCAGAGCTCAAGTTTCTCCACTATCAGTAAGCAGAGTTAAAAAAAAAAACAAAAAAACAAAAAAAACCCCAAGTACACCAATTCTTGGAAGTGTTTGATGACACATGATATGCCTGTTAACACACGATGTACTGCACTGCTGTTCAGAAAGCAATGTGTGTGACACGCAACAGATGCCCCATACTCAACCCTGAGTAAACTTTGCAAATGTCTAAGTGGCTGCCTAAGCCCAGATATATCAATTGCTTTATAGCCCTTGAGAAGAATTACCAAAAGAGGTCCAAGATGACATAGCAGCTACTGGCAAGGATGCATGGACTTAAGTCAGAAGGCAGAGCCTTGAGATCAGTGCACCTATTTCTGTAGAACTCTAATGGACTGCAGGAAAAGACAGTTCAAGTGAGATAGAGAAGGAAATAAGAAGACAATATGCCTTATTTAGTAAGCTGTTAAAAGTTCTTCCTTGGCTGATGAAGTTTTATTCTTATAACATTACACAGAGAATGGGCATACGGGTTTGATGCTCTTAGAAAGATATTATGGTCTCTCCAAATCTGTACAAAGAGGTCCTTTAAAGGTATCTAACACGTCTTACATTCTTAGTGCACATTGTGGGGTTAAGAAAACAGCATAGTCTGTGTCCACAGAGATCACATGTGTAGGATTTCTCCTCAAGAGAAATATTTAGTTCATCCCAGAATGGAGCTTGCACACACATTAACATCTATGCAGCATGAACAAGAGTAGATTAGGACCCCGGTAATAAATAGGGAGTGGACCAACGTAACAGTGTAAACATATCTTTTACATCTGCAACATTCAATAACATTCCACAATCCTTCAATTTCATCTTGTCCAAATGAGCTTCTCTTGGTTTGAAGCCATTTCTCCATGATAAAGTCAATGGCTTTAACAGTGCTAAACAGGCTGTGCCTGTTATCTTCAAATCTTTTTTTTTTTTTTTTTGCATTTTTTTCATTGTTACAGCTGCTCAGCCAAACCATCAACAATTTATTTCCCACAAACTTAATTGAGACACTAACATTATAATCCAGTATAAACAGAGAAGCAATTGATTCCAATTAGGCAAAAGTTTCAGTGGTTCCAGGCTTGCAGCCAGTTTGTGGTTTATGAAATTTAACTAAGTTACAGCCTAATCAGTTTGCTACTAAAAAAAAATAAGTTCTAGCCAACCATATCCTGATGACAGAGGAGGAGCATGAGGAATGGGTAAAAAGATCATAGTGATGATTTTTCGCAACAGCCATTGACAAAAGGGAATCACAAAAATAAGTCCTTCACCATTCCCTGGGTGAACTATGCTATGTAACCAGCAGGCACACAAAGTCACAAAGAGGTCTGTCTTGCTGCTTCTTCACAGTTACCTCAATGTGGAAAAGAGTCAAAGCAGACAATGGTCACACAAATAATACTCTAAGGCTTGTGCTATAGTTAAGGCAATCGATACATTTAGAGTTCATACATTATGGCAAATCATTCAAATCCTGAAAGATAAGAAGATATACATTAGTGCTGGGAACCTGAGAAAAACATGTAAGAATCTAAGTGTTTTAGAATCAAGATACAAATATGTAAATGAAGATTTCATGTTAATGAGGTTAGGAAAAACTGAATGACTCCTGATGATACTCTTGAAGAACCACACTGTATACTCCGATGTTTACCCTGTTATAGAATACCAACAATGCTTTTCAGATTGTAATATAGGCAACACTTTGGCATAACAGTTAGATAACAAAAATGTGGGGCTTATACTCACATAAATTTCATCATTATAATGTTGCTAACAGAGCAAAATCCAAATGAAAGTGCTCTTCCTTCATAGCTATTTTTTGGCAATGCTAGGCTGACAATTTTAAAAAGATTTACAAGATAGGTTGTGTAAAGTTTTAAAGGATTACTCTAATAACCAATATTATATGACGAATTTGAGAGCAGTTTAGTCCAGTCAACCTATCTCTTTTCTGAAATTTATTTTTTTCCCCTAGTTGTGCATTTGGAACAGGTGCCTCGAAAGGTTGTGGAATCTCCACCATTGGAGGTATTCAACAACCATCTGGGTGCAATTCTGTGCAATGTGCACTAGGATGACCCTGCTTGAGCAGGGAGGCTGGACTAGAAGTGAACCCATTCTGTGATTCTGTGATTTCTCCTGTGCTTAGTATTTCTGTCTTTTTGGTCCTGGTAAACTCCAAAAGACACATAAATGTTGGATCCAAAGTGGAACTCTACCCTTAAAGTGACATTTAAGGACATTTTTAAAATGCAGACAGAAAACGGGACCTTAAAGCCCAAAGGCAAGATTTGGGAAGGCGATAAGATTGTCCCACTTTGTTCAGTGGATGGTTTCAGCTTTCATTTAACAGAATGAAGACCTGTAAGGTCAGCTTTGCATCTAAGCAGCTCTCTCTCATTTTTGTTACTTTGTGCGCACAGAGAACACGCACAGAAATTATAGGATGTTCTGGGTCAAACTTTCACTATGGGTTAATAGTTTTGTGATTGCTGGACCAAGAAGAGAAAATCAGAAGGATGTGTTTATCATCTAGTCAGTAGAAGTGCTCACAGTGTCATAGAAAGTCAGGTGTGAACATATATCCATGTCAAAGCATGTTCCACAATTGGTCCATGTTCCAGAGACCTGTATTTAAAGTATTGCTCTAAAGTGGGCAGAATGCAGATTTGTGTCTACCCCTGCATGCACCATTGGCAATAATTTAATATTATTATGTTTTATAAATGTTATAACACTGGTCCTCATTTAAAAAAAAGGAACGATCAAATCTAATCACCTCACAGCAAACAAAAACTCATAGAGTTCACTGTAGTTCATAATGATCCCAAAGTAACCAAGATAAAGATCCATTTTTTCTTCCTGGCTCCCACAATTCCAGTTCAACTGCACACTGGATAGATTACTCATACGGTGAACTCAGCCGAGAGCTAAAGGCTGGTCTCCTTCACTAGTGTAACTGCAAATATCTCACTTTCACAACCTGCATCTCCAAAAAATCTAATGGGTTCTGAAGGTCTTCAGCACTGGTGAAAAATATGATTAAACTCAGCAGGAGAAATGAGAATAGGTAAATATGATATAACTCCAAAGAAATGAGAGAATAAAAAATAGTAAGAAAATTACTTCGGTCCATGAAAGATCTCAGCATCCTCAGACAGAATTTATAATAAAAAGTTGGTGACCATTTATAATAAAGGGCTTATCTGAAAAAACACAATCAATCATAAATTCATACATTCATTTATACAATTAATCACAAAAGTATTTATAAATGTTTATAAAATAAAAATATTTACAAATTATAAAACAGTTTAGCCAAAAAAAAATTTTACCTTAGATTGACAAGACTAATGAGGACCGATGACATATTTATTTTGCCTAACAGCCTGGGGACCAAAGGACAAATTTCACTTGAGCAAAAGATTCATGTTCATCCTTGGGTCCTGGAGGTAAGATTGACTCTATCAGCACTCTCCTCTCTATATAAAATCCTTCTTTAAGGGTAGTTCATCCAGGCTGAAAAGCACCACCACACTTGGGTAAGAGAACTGTGCATTTGGACAGCAATAGCACAATCTGCAGCTCCTAGATTCAGTGCTCAAGTTAACTCCAAAGGGTTGACCAACCTTACTGAGGTCTCTTAAAAGGCACAGAAAATAAATTCAGTTCCTTGCTAAGTAAGCCTACAATGAGAAACAGAAAGGAGAAGCAATGAAATTTTAACCAAGCTTAATTTTTTCTTTATTATTAGAACAAGAGCTGTTGGTCTACATTATAACAGTTTAGGAGGAGCTCCAATTTGTCCTCAGCTGGTCTTGCTACAGAAAAACCTTTGGACACAAAGAAACAATAAGCTAGGTGTTAGTCATTCTGCCATGGTACTTACCTCCTTTTTGTTTAGTATACAGTAAAATCCATTGTGTAGGATTCACGAGTTGTCTCAAATATATTCTTGTTTTACCTGTGTGACAATCTCATTATATTGGAGTAGCTACAGAAGGTTATTGTGGAACAAAGACCCAGACTGCTTTTAGGTACATTCCCTCTAAGTCTTCAGATTCAATGGGAAAGAACAGGGAAGAAAACAACCTAAACTTATAGGCAATGCTGGTATGAATTATTATCATTGCCATCCCATTCAGAGACCGTGTTGAGAAAGGTGGTGTAAAATTGCCACATTCAGTGAGAAGCTCAGCAGAAGTCTCTTTGTCAACTACTGTAATGTGATATTGAATTTATATAATTCAAATGCTGTGCCTGAGGTAAAGGTTAATTTAGTGCTTTCTGATTCTTCCATAAAAGAAGTTATGAAAGTAAAATGGTACCAAAAGAAAGCCCATATCTGTGCTCTAATTTAAAGTTTGCATCTGTGTAATGTAACAGTGATCAGCAAATGAAGTTTGAGTAAACGTTATAAACCTAAAAAAAGAGCAGCTGTTAAACCTCTTAATATCTGTAAAGCTTCTTTTAAACATTGGAAAACCTGCTCTCTCTCTCATGATTAACTCCTTGTTGGGTAATAGGATGGCTACATCAACTGTGAGGACTTTTTTATTTTCAGGAGTTATTTCCTTTCCACTTTAGTTGAAAAGCTGCTTTTTCCTTTTGTGAGGCCATAACATAGCAGTGTTAGAAGTAGTATGCACATTATGGTTTCCCAGAGAAGCTAAAACCATTCTTTAAATACATGATTGGCCTTATTTAACATTATATATAACCACACTTATTCTAAATATTCAAAAAATATCTAGGAAACCAGTGAATATATGAAAATAATAAACAAGATGATATCAGTGTATTAATATTAGTTTTACTAAAGCTTTAGATACAATTACTGTTTATTTCCAAACAAAAATCTGTGTACCTTGAGAAAAAGAAAATCAGAATCTTTTTTGGCACAGTAAGTCAACACCAAAGTCAATAGCTTTGTTCTTCATTTATCAAGATCTACCTCTCAACAGTGAATTATGAGACAATAAAATAACTCTACATTAAACTGTCTTTACTTTTATACAAACTGAGTTTTACTGTGTCAATCTTGTCAACACTGCTGAATATTAATGTGAATAAAGTTAATTGCTGGGTGTATAAAGGTCTGATGCAGTCAAAGTGAAAGAAAGCACCTAACAGAAATCTGTCATTTTTGACAAGCTGTAATTTATTTCTACTTCATGGTACGTGCTGACAAGTTTCAAACCTTACTCTAGTCTTTACAATAAATTGCAATTATTATAATTCACAGTGACATTTGACCAAGAGGTTGGGACCTAGTTTACCATATATAAAAGACTTTACATCTCAGGGAATTCACTTGCAAACTGCAGCATGTATTTGTCATTGTAAATCCAATTGTTTCCACTCTACAATGAACATGCACAGTAAAGTTTGTGACTTGCACTGATTAAGAAAAGAAATAGCACATTGCTTTAGTGGAAACATAAAGTGTTTATGACAAAATATTTACAGATAATTAAAGATTAAGATTGAATTTCAGTATGCCTGTACAATTACTAGTAAGTTTTACAATATTAGGCACTGGTGACATATAAGCCTGATGAATTTAGTTGAGTATTTTTATAACCAGTCATCATTGGGTATAACAAATGTTGTTACTGGTGTTATCAACAGCATAGCTGAAGTTAACTCAATTTAGTCCTTGAACTTTTGCTCACCTGTTACTCAGCATAGTTTATAAGAAAAGTGTTGATAAGTATTCGGTTCTTGGACCGAAACAAAATTCCCAGTATTTATGGTAAATGCCGCTAGATCTATAAATCTAGTTTTGAAGCCTGGGTTTATTATGAGCCTTGTCATTTCTTAAGCTTAATAAATGTAACCTAGAATTACAAAAATCTCTGTTAAAAATTGTATCAGTTTAGAAAAGATTACAGAGACTGTAAAATATATCAGATGATGCAGGCAATAAAAAGAAATGTGCTACCTCTAAAACATGAGACTTTTCAAAAGATTTAAGATTCTTCAGAGTATGCTAATTTTAGTAGTAGCACTTGTGATTTATGATTGCTGAGTATACTTTTAATTAACTACACAGCTTTATTTATCTTGACTGTACTTTTGCCTTCTCAGGCCCATAGCTTGTCACCAAGAATCTACCAATGTTCTTGCCTCCGTAAAAGTACCTTTTTAGCTAAACACAATAATCAGCATTTTGTAAAACCTCCAAATTCCCATTTACTTCACTGAGATCAGAGTTAGTGTTTTATTCCTGCTTCTTTACACAATTACATTAAAAGTCTAGAGACAACATTTAGAGAATCCTAAGCAGATAAAACAACAACAATAATAGCAATGCCTTGAGACCATCACTTGGAATAGCAGAAAGCTATCTGCTTAGGATCTCTACATATCTACTTCTCTCAACAGAGCACTTTTTCAGTTGCTTCTAAACTGCTTGGCTTTGCTGAGAAACCGGTAGAGATATCCAAAGCATCACACTGGGAAATCATACATGGAGCACTAGATGAAACTGAGATATTATGTGGCTTTTGATAATAAGTCTTTGGGCTTTCTGTGGATTCTTATCATGGTGGAGCATGGAATAGTAATCTGAAAACATTACTAACATGAATGTATAGATGAATGATAAATGTCAAGGAGTGGTGTCAGAGGAAGTTTAGGGTTAGCAGAGGGAGGGAGAAATACAGAATAGTTTACATGGCTTTAGATAACAACTTACTGATTTGATTTCTTCAACAAAAACCTGTAAAGGAAAGGCTTATGAAGTTAGTGTTGTCCCAGTCTTAAAAAGGATTATTAGCCAGAACCCTTTCTATATTCCAATCCTTATATAACGATTTGTTCCTTGTTGACACAAGAAAAAATAAATGTTTTAAATGTTGCAATTCTCTACAAACATTTAATTATATACAGGAAGAGGGTCTTGATTTGTTTTCTCCAGTTACCTGATAAAGAATGCTAGCTTTTGACAGAAATATAGCGGAATAACATTGTGGTGAAGTTGTGTTGGCTCAGCGGCCATCTCTATTGTGCATTTTTCTGTGAATTTCATTTGAAATACTGAAACCCTCTTAAAAGAAAGGCATTTGAATACTTTTTTTCCCACATCATCTTTTTTTTTTAGGTGGTGCTAGAACTATTAAGAATGAAAAATTGCATATAGAAGATGTTCAAGGTTTACACCATTATTTGTAGACATATAGAGAACAATAAGAGGAAAGAAATACGGTCACAAAGACAGCAGGAGAATATCCACATCTGAAAGCTCAGATTCATATATAAGATTTTAAAAATAATTAGGTATTCCAGGGAGGATTCTACATTTCATTATTTGTGGTACTACACTACAACTTCAAGTTTACCAAATAAACAAATAGCAGTGACTTGGGTCACTATGTGAGAACAGTAATATCTAAAAGCATTTTTTTTTCATCTTTATAGAATAACAAGTATTAAAATATAGAAAATATTAAACCTGCAATTTAGAGCCATACCAAATCTTCAGTGCAAGTTATGTATACCCTTTTTATTACATCATTTTGAGTACGCTTTATCACAAGCAAATATTTAACCACATGAATAAGCCAATGTTTCTTCAACCTTTACTGAAGATACTTATAAAGCAGTTCCCCTATGGCAAACAAGCAAAAGAAGTAGATCACAGGATTAATACATGTCACATGTCCTCCTTCTCTGAATTATATTACTTCTATATACATACACTTTTTGAAATCCAGATTATGTATACTTAGACTATAAGTCCCTGAAGTATTGTGCTTCTTAGAAAAAAGTATCTGGAAGAAACTTTTAGAGTTGCTTCTGGGATAATTACTATGATTTAAAACATTTCAGCAGACACTTGCAATAAATTCCTGTCTGTAACAAAGCAGCTACTTGTCCAGAACTCATGATCTTATCCCACTGCCTACTGAGTATATGTCTGAATAAAAAATAATGATAAATTATATGTTCACTAGAACAATAGCATGTCAAAGTTTGGACAGATGCAGCATATAACCCATCTTTTCCTCACTGGTTGGCCCTTCCAACTTAGTCGTGAAACATGCCTATTGTAATAAGGTAAAAGCATCACTGTCTTCAATCCAGAAAATTGTTGTTACTGAGAATTCAATCATATTATTACCAAGAACTTCTTTCAATTGGGATTTCTATACACTTAGGGAATTAAGCAAAGCCTTCAGCACTTGTCCATGGGATCAAATCTACTACACCTCATCACTTTATAAATCTACCAAAAGACAAAAGTCTGAACAGCAAGACCTTTTCTTCCTAGACATATGCTATGCTTTTAATAAGGGTCAGGCTCATTTTCAGGCTTATCTTTTGTTAAAAAAAACTGAAAGCAAAAGCTTTGGAAGTGGTTAGAAAAACAGTGTAATCACTAAGATACCTTTATCGTCGCTTGTAGTTTTTATATTTCAGCTTCTCAAAGCTGTGGACAGCAAATATGGTTTGATACCTGAGCTGCATAAAGAGGATTGAAATTTGGGCTGTTAATGATCTTTTCACCCTGTTTTGGAGCTTGTCTGTAAAAGTTCACACATAGCACAGGTGTTGGTTGTCTACATTATTCCTACGCACTCAACACAATACAGAGGTGGAAAATGTCATTTATCCTGCTGAAAGAAATATTTTTTCTCTATGAAATATGTTCTAAAGAAGGAAATGGTTTTCTAGGAGACCAGATATAACCTGCAGAAAAAATATTAGGCTCCTTTTTTATATTTTTTTCGTAGTTAGTGACCCACATTACTAGATACCTTAAATGAATTATCAACTTCAACAAAACAGAAATTTTGTCTAGCAATTAAGGTGGTGATTAATAAGAGTACAGACAAACAAATATAACAATAAATGATTTACTAAAAGAAATTAATATCCAGGTAGTATTTTTATGCCTATTTTTTTAAAGTAATTTAGACTGAAATGATAAAAGAGCACTACTTATTTGTCAAAAGACACAAAGCAATTTTTCAGTTTTGGTTTGTCATTTCTATATAGAACTTTTTACCACAAAGTTTGCCCATAAACTCCAGGGAGATAGGAGAAATATCAACATCAGTGATGGTACAAAGCTGAAGCATGGAAAAGTTTAACTGGCACACTCAAAGTTACACATGTATGGGAGACCTGGAAATTCATTTGCGCATATATGTTTCATACTGTGATCAAGCTATAGCCATCTGACTTTTTCCCACTTCTCTTCTGTTCTTTTATTAACCAGGTAAAAGGTTCTGGGATGCCATTGCTAGTTCAAAAATCATTTAGTAGTCATTAATTTTCTTCGATCCTTTATCACCCTCTTAAGCTGGTGAAATGTGTGCATGGAATTAATATGATTTTTACCCTTTTATCATCTTATAGATGCCACATACCAGACAGAAGTGCATCTGGTTCTGAATGGCCTCAAGGGGGGAAATAATACTATCTTTATGAAAGAAAAGGGTGATCGTGTTCTACTTGGTACCTCAGGAAAAACATCTTTTCTGTAGAGCCAGTCTAGGATGCTTATTCTACAAGCATAACTAAGAGGCAAAATCTGATTTAATCTATTATAGTTTCCTTTAATCTGTTTCTCACTTATTTTACATACAAGTTTCTCATCAATTTATGACTTTTCAATGCTTAACAAACTCTTTAGGGAATGCCTTAAAAATAGCATTTCCATTTTGTTGCGTTTTTTTTTTTTTTTTTTTCATTATTTTCCACTTTAATTTGACCTATCTTAGTTTTAAGTACGTTTTTGCATTTTCTTAATTTTTGGAGAAGTTTTCGGACCTTCAGTCAAGGATGAGGAAAGGAGCCCTGCAGTGCAGGTAGCAGAGTTCTCAGCAGTGTGCTCTTAAGGGTCCTCCAGGTATTTCACTTTAAAAAATAATGTGATCATACATTCCAGCAAATATATATTTCATTTTAGTGGAAAGCCTTGATGAGTAAATCAATTTTCAATTTTTAATTTGCTGTATTAAAAAGATACTTATAATCTCTTCTTTCTCTCCTGCAAAGATTTAATGCAGAAAATCTGTGCAAGAAAAGGAAAAAGAGGTGGATTATCATCAACTGAAATGGTTAAGGGAAAGTCCTGTTACACTGCCCCAAATTCTTTCTCCAAGAAAACAAGATTAGCACTGAAGACCTCTGTGCTATGTTGATAATTACATTAAGTAATAACAACATTAATGTAGGAAATGCTGTTAGACAAAGATTCAAAATAGAAAGAAATTAGAAAAAAATGTTCATCTATGACAAAAGCAACCTCTAGAAATCACTTTAAAAAAAACAAAACAAAACAAAACAAAAAAAACCCCAGAGGTGAAGTAATTTAGCAAAACCCATTGACAGAATTACAGTGTTAAAGATAGGCAGCATAAAATCAAAACTGTGCTCTTTTTTTTTTTTACTGATATTTTTTTTCCTAGAATCTAACCTCAAAGTTACTGAAGAGAAGAACCCAGACTACTGTAAGGAAAGAAACTATTAATTCCATGAAAAGACACTTGTACAGTTTAACTTGTTTGGTTTAGTTCAGAAGAAAAAAAAAATGCATGCATGAAGTTAATGGAATAATTTTATTTTTCTTCTCTTCTGATTTTAATATATCTAACTGGTAAGACTTGCATGCTTGGGAACATCTCACACAGTAGGTTGCTATGATGAAAAAGTAATTTCAGAGATTTATATAACAAAGAGATTACAGAATCTTAAAGTAATATTTGTAGGGAATCAGTTGAGTAGATAGTAGCGAGACTTTTTTCTAGGAGGTGGCAGTAGATGAACATCTGTGGGGAAGCCAATAGCACAGAAATATGCCTGATATAAAGTAAAAGAGCAGTTCTGATGGGGAAATGTAGAATGAGCATATGTCGGCTCCACATGGATATTAAACTTGGGATGACATATTCCTTTAAAAAGAAAACCATATTTTAATATTTCCTCTTTTGCTGTGGACTATTTGGAATAATGTGTGAATCATCCATCAGGCACCATTTAACCTATCTAAATGCAAAAAGATGAATTTGGAATACTATCAAAGCACATAAAGAGAACCATTCTGTTTCAGCAGCAACACAAGGAACCTGTTTTTTATTTTGAACGTGAAGTGTTTAATTTAAACCGGTAATGGTTAACTAGGTCTAGCCTAGAGCTATGCAGATATGGGAAAAACATCTGTAAACAAAAACCCCTCTCTCGCCCTTCAATTTTTTCTTCTCTAAAGTCAAAGAGAGAGAGAAAAAAATAATTCTGGAAAATATGAAGATTGCTTATGTGAAATATCTTTTTCCCGGAATGTGTAGGGAAAGAAGGTTAAAAATTTGTAGCTCATACTGAGAAGCCTATCAGCCTTATGGTTACCTATATTAAAACATCTGTAAAACAGGAGTACCTTACAACAGAGTTTGTAATTAGAGGTCATCAGGGGAGCATACACAAAGCATTTATGAAAAAGGTTTTCAGAGGTTTAGGTGCATGTGATTAGCTTTGCCCAGAGGAATCCCAGCCTCAGCATGGGGCCCAACTTTGTATCTCAGATTAAGTGAATTTGCCATTTTTCAAAAGGGGTTTTAATATTCTATTAATAAATCGCACTAATAAAATATATTCATCATTCATAATGAAGGATTATTTTAATAAGCAAATAAATATGTTAATTCAATAAAAAACAACTATTTTAGAATCCAGACACTGTGTACTCTTGCAAAATTAAACTAGCATATATACAGTTCAAACAGAAGGCAAAAGTTCAAGATCATCTTTGCCTAAAGCAATTCTATTTTCCAATGAAAGTAACAATTATCCAAGTCTTTCTGGTTTTGGCACACAGATTTCAAATGTTTCCTACTGCAGTATTAGAAAGAAAAAATTCAATTTTAAAGATAGTGAAAATTAATTTTACTGCCTAATTCCTTCTCCAGTAAAGTGATAAAATATGTACTGATACAGGTTAATAAATTAAAAGAAAATGGAGAAGAATAAATATATATTTCTAGCAACAGTTGCAGAAAAGTATAACAATTTTAGCCAAAAATTATTCAGAGTGTAATACTCTGAGACCGTCTTAATAATGGACAATAAAAGTGAGTAGTACCCAAAATTAAACTGTATCCAGTATTACACTCATGTAAAAGAACTTTCCCAGGGCTGAAAAGGTTTATTTCTGAAATAATCTCTTAGTAATTCAGCAGTACTTCCTTGATGACAACTGGTGACTTTCTTTATTTTCCTGTTAGGCCTATCATGGTTTGGTTAACAATAGATTTTAAAAAGGTAAATATATACT
The DNA here is from genome assembly GCA_035221455.1 of Xenops minutus. NCBI lineage: Eukaryota > Metazoa > Chordata > Aves > Passeriformes > Furnariidae > Xenops > Xenops minutus. Next base: position 35,411,684 of record JAWWEE010000158.1, on the reverse strand, counting down.
TAATTATTTCTCTTCCTTTTCTCAGTTTGATCTGATGGAAGCCTAGCTTACCAAACAATTTATATTAGCCTTTGCTGTTAATATGCAGGTAAAACCCTGCTTCTCATATCAAAATGGACTCTACTGGATTGTATGGAATCTTAGGAAGTCATATCTTGTGGCAGCCATAACTAATTCTTTTTCTCTTTCTGTTCCAAGTACTTTTGGATTACTAAATCAAATTATATTTAAGTCAGACTGTCCCAAATCCAGTATAAACAAAAGACTAATAGATATCTTCACCTTCATATGACTTTGTCAGACTTTTAATCAGCCCAAGTGACCATATTGGAAAGAAATTACTTTGATTTATGGGACCAGAACTAAGAGTCAAGAAAAGATGAAAATGGACCTAATGTAATTTACCAGTCTTAAAAATGTGCCCCACATTAAAACACTTTAACAACAAGACCACTTGCTTATGTAAGGTATAATTTTAAAATACTATAACTATTTTTTTTCTAAAGAAATATAAAAATAAGTATCTGAAAACTTATTTGTCCATATTCAGTTGTAAAAATTTCACAGATCCATAAAACTGAATGCTCATGTAGAACGGGTCAGGAAAAAAAGCAAAGGTTTTTCTTACACTTGATTCTTAACACTTGTTTACATTTTACTGTAGATTAATTGAAAATCTGTGAAAGTTGAGGAGTTGAAAAATGGAGTTAAATTTTAAGACTTCAGTTTTCAAATAAAGTAATAAGTGAAATAATGCATGTTTAAGCTCATTGAATAATTTTTTTTTTTTTTTTTACTGGAAAAAGTAAAATAATACAGTAGCAGCCAACACATATATTGGGCTGAACAGTTAACACGATACAACTTTAATGCATCGTCCTTGTACTTCCAGTAGATGGCAGGTATAGTACTTCAAACTTTTAAAAAGTCACAAAACTTCTTAACTTTTTTAAAAATAAGATGCTGTTACATGGGAAATTTTGCTTATAATACAACCCTATCCATATACATGTATTTTTATATTTAATATTTTGGAAGATTACCAAGATGAAAAGAAATGTTTAACATGACCACATTAAGCACTGAAAACAAATTATAAATTAATAAAAGCAGAAAACACATACTGAACAACATGCACAGAGAAGTGGAATGCCCAGAATAATATTCAAAATAAAATAAAAGCCACAACTGGAAATCTTAAAATAGGAATTTGAAACAATAAACTTTGTACTTATTTCTCTTTTTCATAAATCTGCCTCTTTTTAAAGCAATGGTTGTATCTTTTTCCATATAGGAACTTTCCATTTTCTGTTATGTGTCACTGAATAATTAAGAACCATGATATGACAGTCAAGCATTTGCAAATTCAGAGATTCGAGCAGTAAGGTTATTGGTTAAACCAAGATCAACACACACAAGGAATGATGACTTTTTTTTTTTTTTTATTGCGAGATTCAGCAGTAAAATCCTACTTTGCAGCAGAGGAGCAGAGCTCTTTTACAGCACAGGATAGCTAATATTCAGTTAGAGATTAGGGACAAAACCTTTAATTTTTTCCTTTTTTCAGTATGTGACTCCATGCCTTGTTCACTGCACACTGCTACAACTTCAAACCACTTTGAAGCCTACCTTATTAATTCCTGTAAGTGCTTTTTTTCTGTGCTATTCAGTTTAATGGTGTCATGAATGCCACTTCATCTTGACCAGATTTTGGTTAGTTGACTTTTTGCTATCATCTCTGTTTCAGAAAAGGAAAAATAGAGATGCTTTGAAATTAAGATCAAAAGTATTTGCAAATATTCACTGGATTGTCTGACATTTTTGGGTAGTGGTGTGGTACGTATTAAACATTATAGTGGTGCAAATACATTAAAAAGATTTTTTATTAATTTTCATTTCAGTCATGAGAGCAAGTTGAATGAAAAATAAGATAACTGCACACGTAGAGAGAATTAGATTGATGGATTAAAGGAAAAGACTAATATCACACACAAATTGCCATTAAAATCACCATCGAAATACAATTTTTCAGACAGGTTTCCCCATCATTATAATGAAACCATCTCTTGTGTTCTTTCTATTCTATGCCTGATTCCATCTTCTGCACGAAACAGAATAGCCCTTACTTTCTAGGTGTTTTCCCTAGTTGTCCACTCTTGGTCACAGAGCACCAAAAGAAGGGGTGGAGTGATCTCACCAGCACTTTAACTGTTCCTGGTTTCTCAGCTCATTATTCACTATATGAATATTAATTATTCTGCCTAGTTCCTGTCTTGGAGCTCATGTCCCCCAGTCACTCCTCATTAAATTCCAGAATTAAATTCCAGATAGATTATCTTTGTACTTAGTTAAGTCTTCTGTTTTCTAACCAATATTGACATCACTTTTCCTTTTTATTTTCTTTCCATCCAACCATATCCCTGGCTTCTTATGTCAATCTATCTGCCAGACCTTCTCTTCATCTTCCACATTCCGTGTCAGGTCAAATCATTCTCCATAGTTCTTATCCCTCCTTCAACATTCCCTGAAAATGATGAAGCGGTATCTTGTTTCAATCTTCCCGTGCAATCAATTTTGATTTTGGTTTTGATTTTGTTTTTGTTTAAATGGCAATTCATCACCTATCTTCAATGTTTCACAGTGTAGACACCTGGGGCCCTTCTCCTGCCTTCCCTATTTCTCCTAGCCTCAGGGGCTGTAAGTCTCTTTGCTCCATTTCTAAGACGTCAGACTTCAATGAAGAAGCTTTCCTTCTTTCTGCTGTCTGGAAATCACAAAACATGGTGTTAGACCACATCATGAAAGAAACCAGAAGATCATGAACACATCAGTATCCAGAGCCTAACATTGACTCTTGTTCTAAATGGAGAAGCTCATGCAAGGAAACCTGACTTTTGTCACACTCTTTGGTTTGCCTGCTCAGTCCCATCGTGAAGATGGCAAAAGTCCAATTTTGTCAGTAATAAGAGGTGTGAAAGGCGCAAGAGATGATGGAATCAACACTGAACATTATGAAACATCTACTGAGCATGTACAAAGTGAAGTTCCCTAAAATCCTGTCACTTGAATAATTTTTCTGTTAAGAGAAATGGGAAAACTTCCGTATGAATAAAATGCTGCTGAATCTCCTTTTCTGATTATAAATATGTGAGTTGCAAAGTTTTACAAGGAAAAGAGAAGGAAAATTCTTTCCTCAGCTTCCTTCTTGGAAACTATGCAGTTAGTCTAGGCTGAATTAAAAAATAAACCAAAATAAATTCTCATGCAGGTGCCAAACATGAAAGATTTCAGCAAAAGTGATAAATTAAATCAAGTCATATGCTACAGGTAGTAGTTCTTATTAAAAACTAGAAACTTCAACAACAGGTCTGCATTTAATATATGTTCATAGAAAACACAAGGTAACAAGAGCCTTACAGAAAGAAACACTTCTCATAACTTTCACAGTGTTTCATCTGCATTCTGCCTATTTCTGACTTCAGCCATTGCACTGAGGTCAGAACTTGGATCATGAGAGTTGGTTTGATTTGAGTAGAAGAGTAATTTCTAGTGAAGACAATTATGTCCTTAATGCAAACTTATTTATTTATGAAAAAAGTACAAAAATGTATCTCTTGTACTTAGGAGATACTATCTTTGTCTGTGGTATTATGCCTCAGTTATTAATCAGAACAAAAAGCTGCTTCCAAACTTTTTTTTTTTTTCTTCTTTTCTTTTTTCTGGATCACTTTACCAGCATTTCTTTGGAATTCTATAGCATTTCATTTTTTGGGATACTTTTTGCCCTCTCACATACATAGACATAACACACAATATAATCTCTTAGTGAACCCACCTTCAGATACATTTTTTAAAAAACATCCAGAGGTTTCCTCTATAAATACAACACCAATTATACATCAGCCTCCACTGCTTAAGTACTCAGATAGTAACCATTTTTAAGAACTGTGAAACTAATACTAGCTTTTTAAAAGTGGCACTTCTTTAGATTAAGAAACTGAGTTTGCACATATCTTAAAAAATTCTAGTTAATTGGTTTTTATTTAAATGGTTTACTACATATATATGTTACATATGTACAGGCTATGCAAAATTACAAAATTATACCATTCAAAGGTGAAAAGGACATTAATATTTTTGGATAATAAAGGTGTTCAATACTGATGCTGCTGAAAGGACGTGTTTTTTCGTTAGAACTGAATAGCACTATTAACCTCAGCCATCTTCATATTTTTGGCCACTTGATTTTACACAGGAAAAATAATTTTTCCCTGAGAATACAGAAAAAAAGGTAAGCAATAGAAGAACAAAAGGCTTCAGGAAGTAGGCCAAAACAAACAGTGCTCACTACTTAATAATACTGCAAGACTTTGTCAGCCTAATTCAGTCCAGAGTCTTGAATCTATTCCCTGTGAACATATTACTGTTAAAAAAAGAGAGAATGGAGCTTTAACATGGCACTCAGTAGTCAGTTTATTTTATAAGTGTTGAAGGCTAGTTGAGAAAGTGGAAAATTTTTGAAGATCTTGTCACATGCTCTAAATATGTCAAACAGATCTAGAACTAAAGCTCTGAATGTGTATTTAGGGATAACACTATACAACAATAACTTTTTTTTTACACTCCTCTTGCAGCATGGTAGCAATTAATGTATCCTGAATGCTCTTCCTTTGTTTGATTATCAACTGCAAAGTATTCCTGAGGAATTAATTTCCATCATGTTTTTATTCTTTTTCTCATTACCATCCAGCAGGAGCACAACATATAAAATTGCAAGATTCTTCACTAATGCAAATCTTCAATATGTCACCAGTATATAAAGCAGTAAGCCTCACAAAAGATACACAGTAACACATGACAAAGACTAACACAAAGGAGAACAGGAATATCTGAATTCAAATTAATTTATGGAATGTCCTGTGTATTTCAATGTAAATATCCTGCTATGTAAATTTTCAGTAAATATTATCTGATGAAATTCCTGAAAATTGAAAAAAAATGACCCAACAATGAAAAGAAACAGAAATTACCTTGTTTGTGTAGTTTCAATAAACTGCACTGGAAACTCTTCAGTGTTACTAGCAGTATAGGGAAAAAAAAAAACAAACCCAAACCAAAAACCCACAACTCCGCAAAATGCAGATCCAAAAGCCAAACCCCAAATCTCCCACAAATCATGGTTGTCAGTATTTTGAGTAATTTTACTGAAAATCTGCAGAAACAGTTGTACTACCTGCTTTCCCCTGGCACATTCAGTTTGGTCTTTTGACACCTGTTGTGTCAGCAGAGGATAATAATAACTAATTTTTTTTCCTTTCAAACAAGATCTGCTTTAACTGAAATACTCCAACCTGCTCCATGCTTGTAGTACAAACGGGCCTGCCCTAATCACTTTTCCTCCTTGTTCAGTGACAAATGCAGAAGAGAGTATCACCACCTCTAGAGGCTCTACTGAGCCAGAGCTCTAAAGCAGCCCAGAGCTTCTTGTTTACATGTAGATGTCAAAAACAAGTTTCCTGTTCTCGAGCAGTTTAGGCCAAAATCTAATCATGAACACATGCATGGAAGTGGTAGCCATCAGTCTTAGGATATTAGGTCATTGAATTATGAGGAAAAAAACCTTGAAGTACACGTTTACTGGAATTTTCAAAATCATTATTTGAAAAACAGCAGCTAGCTCTCTCTGAAACTGGGAGTGTGATCAGACTAACAAGATGATTTTGAAAACACTATAAAAATTTTTTAAAAAGCAAGAATGCTGGCACAAATTCCCCAAACAATGATAGCAGAATACAGAACTGGAGAACATGTTTATTCAGCATCCCTGTATAGACAGTAAAGAGAGACAAGAAACCCCAAAGGGTGAGTCAGTTCATAAAACACACAGAGGTGCCTCTCTCTTACCACTGACAATCTAAGGCCCTTCAAATAACTCACTTATAGGAGCCTTTGCTAAGCGCATTTAGAAATATGGTATTCATATGAACTGACATGCAAATGGATCTCTAGTGTGATTACTTCAAATAGTTCAGGGGGAAGAATATAAAGTAATTCTGTATTATTTTGGACCACATAAGGATTTTGGATAAATTTTCAATAACACTGGAACAGAGAAGGAACACTGGAACATAAAATCAAAGACAAACTATTTTAATGTGCACAGACTTCATATATGGGATCTTATTAATTCCATTGCTCCTGAAGTCAATCAAAACATAGGACAATGAGAAAAAACACCAAATCTTAAAACACCTTTCCCCAACTCCTCCCTCCTCCTCAGGCTCAGCTTTACTCCTGAGTCTTCTACCTACTTCCTGCCAGCAGCACAGGTGGATGGGCAATGGAGGTTGCATGACGTTGAATCAGGAGGAGGATTCTTTACTCTTCCCTTGCTCCAACATGGGGTCCCTCCCATGGGCTGCAGTTCTTCACAAGCTGCTCCAGTGTTGATCCCCCACAGAGTCCCAAGCCCCACCAGAAAGCCTGCTCCTGGGCGCAGGCTCCTCACGCCAGGAAGCCGCTGGTCCTGCCAGGAGCCTGCTCCAGTGTGGGCTTCCCGTGGCGTCACAGCCTCTTTTGGGCACACCCACCTGCTCCAGTATGAGGTCTTCCATGGGCTGCAGGTGGATTTCTGCTCCACCATGGACTCCCATGGGCTGCAGGGGCACAGCCTGCCTCACCAGGGTCTGCACCATAGTCTTCAGGAGAGTCATTGCTCCAGCGCTTCAGGCACCTCCTCCCTCTCCTTCTTCACCAATCCTGGTGTCTGCAGAATTGTTCCTTTCACATATTCTTGCTCCTCTCTTCTGACGTCTGCTGGCAACGTGCAGGTTTTGCCCCGCCTTCTTATTATCCCAGAGGTCCTACCACCACTGCTGATGGGGTCAGCCTTGGTCAGGGGCAGGTCTGATTTGCCTTCCCCATCACACCACCATGGATCCATTACTGCTGGGAAACATACATTGGCTTAACTGTCTCTTCAGTACTGAGTAACACTATTCTAACTTAGGGAAGTGATCCAGGTAAGAAGGCTTGGAGTGAAAGAAAGAGAAAATAATAGTTTTAATTTTGCATTAATTGCTTGCAAAATAAGGTAAATTAATCTATTTCTCATCTTACATTAAAGTGCAATAAATTGTCTGTAGGTCATAGTACCCTGAAATAAACCTGGAATTTACACATAAACTAACCTATTAAATTTGTCTTCACCTCACTGTAACTAGTTTAATTTTCAAATTATCCACTACAGTTATATCCAGTTGCCATGCCTTGTCTTAAATTAAGGCAATTCTTGTTGTGAAGCATGCTAAAAAATTTTCCTGTGTCTATTACAGAGTCTCAAGCATCAGAAACTGGGATGTCACATAGTTGAATATTTTTAATACAATGATTTGTCAGTCCACGTTTCAATGCTGATTTTTTTATTATGTTTCGGAACTGGCCAACACCACAAATTGTATCTTCTGTTTTGGTCAGGGTGTAGTCAGAAATAATTAAAAATGTCCCTGCTCTGTTAATTAAGAAGTGTATGCAATAAAGATATGAACGAGTTGCTAAACAGATGAGTGATTTGCCTTCATTATCATGTCTTCTTATTTCTAACCACCATTTTCCCCATGGCAGAACAATATCTGTATTATGAAGATTTTTGATGCGAAGCAACCCATGTACTAAACTTTGATCAGGAAACATGGTGGATCTTCCTTTTATTCTATATCTCTGATGTTTAATTTACTGCAAATGTAATGCTGAATTTACAGGAGAACAAATTGGCAGACAAGTGCTACCCTGAGTAGGCTGTTCTTTGCAACATGTATATATGAATTAGAAAGGCCAACTGCATCCAGAAAGAATGTTTTGAACTTCTGAAATTTTTAATACCAAAAGTGCATAATGTACATAAATACCAGAATCTCATATGAAAAGAATCATGTTAGTATGAAAGCTGCTGTTTTCATATGTAGAATATTTACAAGATCTCAAAAAACTATGAAACTATTTTCTTTTTTTTAAAGCTTTTTGTTTGTGGAAATGTCTTTATGTAGATTACAGTTAAGTCAAATTTATTCTTCAGCTAAGATTACCTAATTCTTTCCATACTACTTTTTAAACTTCTGTTTATCATGAACAGACATTAAAATTTGCTATTCAGACTTCTTGCTTAAGTGCGACATCTAATTAAAACCCTAAGTGGATTAATTTGAGTTATATTACATGCACATGTGACTGTGATTGCTGAAGTTTATTGATTTTCTGTGAATATTTCTGTCATTAAAATACATAGTACTGTGGGAAAAAAAAAGAACATGCATGCATATTGTTGCCGTAGGGTTTTCATGAATTTGTAGGTTTTTATACTTCTATGTAGTTTCTTGCATTCAGAGCAGCTAGCAACCTCTAACC
>JAWWEE010000158.1:35391546-35403181 GCA_035221455.1 Xenops minutus | reverse complement strand
GGCCGTGAGTTCAACCTAGCACCGGTCTTTTCTCTCTGTTACTTGTCAACACGTGTTGTACTCTTTTATACTTTTATGCTCTTTTATACTCCTTTATATCCTGTACCCCAACTCCCTATAAGTCAAAAACTCTTCTCTACTTTACCCACATAAAGTTGTCTTGGAAAGTTTTTTCCCCCTCTCCTTAAGGCAACAATATGAATAAAAGTTTGTTTATTTAATGTTTAAAATATATTTAAGAAATATTTTTCAAATCCCTGTCTAGTATTTATGTAGAGATCTCAATGTTTAAATAATATGTAGTAAAGAGAGACTATAGTGAAAAGGAAATATCATTCTAAACCCCCAGCTAAAATTTTGAAAATATATTTTCAAAATAGTAGTAAAACCCTCTCGTCTGAAAATAACAATCTGTTGGATAATGTTCATGAACATCATGTGATTACTATCCCCCTAAACATTTGTTATTGTATTCCTGAAAGAAATAAGGGAAATGGTCTCAGAGCTTTGCAATGAAACACTTCTGTGACAACAGCTGAACTTTTTCCCAGGCAGAATAAACTTTTGATTAAGAGTTCTGGCGGAAATGTTGAACATCTATCTTCATGAACAGTATACAGGATAAATAATCCAAGTGATATTTTTACAAGAAGCACTTTGTGAGCCTTATCTAGAGAATTCAGAGTTTAATCCAGTTTCTTACCATATATTCAACAAAAAGATTTAATTTAATCTAGTGTTATAGATGAAAATTTAAATATGCCAGACTCAGGAAACACAAAATGCAGGTTCTCGCAGCCATTGGCACTGAGCCCCTTTGCAGAGACATTGAATTTTATTGGAACAATGATGTAAGGATATGCTGCTGTGGCTACAATGCAGTTAAGTGAAAAATGCTGTGAAAAACATAAAATTCAGTTTCCTGGCTTCTGCACATTGTTCATATCCTCTTGAATTAACATAAATATTTGTAATGAATATAATATTTGGCATTCTTCACTGAATTGTTTTGGCTTTTGGAACAACAGATGATTTTTCACTGGAAAGCACCTATGTAATCCACCAACTACTGACTCAATCTAATGAAGTGCTGTGTAGTAAATGTACTTCAAATCTTTATATTAACAGCTGATATTTTCTGTTCCTGGTTTGTATGATTTGTCTATTGCAAAATGCCTAAAAAGGTAACATATTCTAAGGTTTAACTGAAACCCCTGGGGAGGTGGGATTGATTGAAATGAGAAAAAAATGTTTTCTGATAATTTGCTACTCTTTTCCCTTCACAGTCCCCAGAGTTTCCAGTAGAGCTTTGTACCTGTATGATTTGTATTTGCCTGCTTTGAGATACCACATTACTGGTTGAGGACTCATGTAATTTATGATACTTAATTGAATATATTTAACTATTGTGGTGAATACAGAGAAGGGAGCTTATGATAAGGAACAGCTGCAAGGGTCTACAATGCACAAAGATCAATCACCCTGATAGTAAAGATGTGAATCACTGGAGTGCTGAAAAATATAATTAACTGTTTCCTAGACCACATCACCTGAGATTAGGTCAAAGTAATACAGACCAGCTGTTCCATGATCCCCTGACCCCAAATGTCATTGCTGCAATTAATATGGACCAGCCAAACAGGACCACCTAGGATCTTAAGGAGTCAAGCTTTAGACAAATACCTGCTCTTTATTATATCTGTGAGACTTTCACATCTCAGTGTCTTAAAGAAAGCAGATATAGTTACTATTATTTTCATCAAGTTTCTTAAAATAAATCAGATTTATTTAAAAAGCCCCCAACTTGTAACACATTATATAGACATTTAGAAAGAGCTCTCTGCATGCTGTGTGCTCAAGTCTGACTGGAAAGAAGCAGTTGAAGGTTTGCACCGACACATATGCATGCACAGTCTCCTCCTCAGAGGAGAGCAGTTTCTTTCTTTCTAGGCAGGAGGCAAGTGGGGGGCAAGTGGTTACTGAGCTAATTTGATATTGGCGATACCTACATTCAATTCCCTGCTCTATTACAGAACAATGTGGTCCATAATTTATGAGAAATTGTCTCAGCTGTAAAGTACACTGGTATGAAATTCAGCTTTAAATAAATTAATTTGTGTCTCTGTAGCTGGCTAACTGCAAAAGTATGAATCTTACATATATACTATGTTTAAAGCAAGACTGCATACATTTTTTTTTTTCAGTTAAAAGTATGCTTCATTCCATGGCACTCAATATGGAAATATCAGTCTTGCTCTGCTTTGCAAAGCTGCTGTAAAAAATATACTTCAAAACCAGTGGTGTATTCAGATGGCATGGGATGAACACTTAGAATTGTAAAGAATTCTAAAATACATTGCTACTCTAATACCTGCAAGATAGCCAGTGAAGTCCATTGATTTGTTTCCTTAGCAAAGGTTTACCTTCAGAGTACCTCTGAATAACATGAAGGGAAAGAATATTTTTTCTTATTTTAGAAACATTAGAAGTGACTCTTTATCTTGACCCACAACTATTATATGATATATTGTGAGGGCAAAGGACAAACAGCATTTACATGAAATGTGTAGCACATAGGCAGGATGAAATCACAAAGATATGTTAGCTGTCTACATCACAGAAAAGCTCGAATCCCTATGTTCACATTGATCCACTTACTTCTGAAAACAAAATCCTTTTCCAGTTGTACTGCAGTGGTTTCTGAATTAAATCTAAATAGGAAGTGACTTTTCTTTAGAAGTTTTGGAGCAGCTTCCAGAAACTGTCTTTTGAGTTGGTTTCATAATGCATGAGAACTAACCCTAACATCACAAAGGTTATGGAAGACTCTTGTTAGTCCTGATCAGTATATAGGAAAAAGCTAAATACTTCTTTGTGCTGTGTGCTGAAAATTTTGCTATAGTTCACTCATTGAAACAAATAATTTTTAACAAATAGCATTTTCTTTTGCCACTTCAACTGACCCCTATGTACCATAGCAGCATTTCTCTGCCAGCACAGCAGTCCATCATTGTTTTTGGTATGAGGGATATATATTTCCAGACATACATTTGTTGATTCAGTCAAATAATCGGTTTTTAGTTCCCCTCCGCCCTCCCTCTCCCTCCCCCCCCCCCCCGCCATTTTTAAGTGACTAAGAATTTTTCTTTAAACAGATGTTCAGAATCAGGTTAAAAAATGAACTCAAATTTGAGATCGTAGAGTGAAATATTTATCAATCTTTTCTTTACCTCTCAATGTCTTTACTACACAGCTGTGCTGACACCATCACGGTATAGCAACACTGGTGCCACCCTGAAGACCAGATTTTCAGATTATCTGCAGACAGTGACACACCAAGTTCCAACTTACAGACAGGAAACTGCCTGACTCAGGGGACACCCATTAAAAGAACGATTACAGCATCCTGTATGAGGAGCTAAAGCTTTGTCATTGATCTTTCTCTATATATGTGCCCTGCTACCTTGCAGAATCTCACCAAAGATGGCCTATTCTTTGCCTTATTGGCTAAACCTCCAGGTGAAGACTGGAATTTCTCCAGTAACTGTTGCACCAGAGAACAATACAGAGCAAATTTCCCCTTGAGGATAAACACCATACTCAACAAGGTACTTTTGATTTCACTCATTCTAGGTAGAAGGAATAGATTCCACATAGGTTTGTATTTAAGAGCAGGTGCCTATCTCAAAACCAAATGAACACATGCTGGTCCGTGCAGGCAATGGCATCTCTGTAGTTTAGAACATATTTTATATGCTAGTAATGGCCAGTCTTACTCTGCTTTGCTCTCTGTCCAGTGGTGCAGAGCTGCAGATAGTCCTATTACCTATTCATTAATAGTACAGCTATTTGGAAAACATGAAGGAATGTAGGGGACTGAATACAGTGCACAGCAGGTATTGATCACTAATGAACACCAGAGGTTTGAGGGACATGACGATACCAGGTACATTGTTGTGCATGCCACCTGTCATCAATGCATGCTGCGGCTGGTCAATGACATCTCAGAATCTGATGACACTGGTTGCTATTCCAGACTACCTCTGTCTGGAAAAGGTGCACCCATATTAAAATACTCCTTGAAACATAGATAATCTTTGCTTTTGGTGACAACTAAATAGCATCTCTCAGAATCTTAAATTCAGATTGAGTTCTCTACTCTCTCTCAGTTTAAGGTTGTATGGAAAATTGTCTAAGCTCTACAGGCTCCTTTTTGTACTTCCTTCTCTAGGACATGTGATTTTTCAAGTCTACAGTTGGACCTTTCTGTTCACGAAGAATACACTGAGGCTTCTTTTTAGTCTTCCTACCTATGCAAAATCAATTAGATGACTAGGTTCTATACTTGGAATATTAAAAAACCTTCAAACCCCATGAAAAATAGGTTTTAGATGGTAAGAAAAATATGCACATCCAAGAGCTTCATACTCACAGAAAAAGACAACCAAGTTGCCTCCTAGTTCTGGAGTTATGGGAAAATTGTGGATAAGTTCTCGAGAAATAAACAAATCTGCCTCCAGACTTCTGGAAGAGAGATTACAGAGACAAATACATTATCTAGTCTTTACAACACAGACCCATGTTAGCCTGATGCTTTGTTGTTGAACCTAATAATGTTTAGTACCAAATGTACAACTTTTAGAAAATCATCCACTTGTGTTTGGAAGACATCTGCATACGAATTTGCAGGACTTCAAGGGGAAAGATGAAAAAATGTGTCTTATTTCTCTGTTTGATTTCCACATGCACTTTTAAAAAAATTTTATCTTTTTTTCTTTAAAAAACTTTTATTCTTGATAATACATAGCATGATCAAGATCATATTAGTTATGTTTATTTTTATATTTATTTTCTCCTATTTGTCTATCTATACTTCTGTCTGATTTCAGTGTTACATTGTTTTATATCCCTGAAAGACATTATTCTAATCAAGTTATTTTTAAGACTCTCTTCACATGCTTCATCATGTCAAGATCCATTAAATTTAAGCACAATCAAACACAGTTAATCCTTTTGAAATGCCTTCCTACTCTATCTTACAATTTCCTTGTTTATATAACCCAGGGTGACAATGCTGTGGCATTGTGTAGGGCTTCATGGTGAGATGTTTGTCTACTATGACAGGGAAAAGATACACATTTTTCTCCCTGTGATTAAGCATAAATTGTGGTTTAAATGAAAAGACTTTTATGACTTGAAGAAATATTCAGCAACTAAGCCTTTTTTATGTGTAGTTACTTTTTTGTATTATGGAGCAAGACACAGGAAGGAGTAAGACACAGGAACAGAAGTTTTGTTTCCTGTGCATATTTAGTTCTATGAGGTTATCCTAAATAAACATATGATGCAACTGGTGCAATAGTGAACTTTCATTAAATTGTTTACAAGGCTTGTACAGAACAACTTTTAGTGTTCCTATAGTATGTATTGTGTGGTTACATGGTTTATTAGTCTTCATTAAAAATTAAAATTAAATAAAATTTTTCTTTGAACTCCAAACTGAAAAGTCATGATAAGGTGAAGTTAATGTTGCAAAACAGTGACTGTAAATGAAAGGAAAATATAGTTCTAATTATCTTAAAACACAACCTGCTGAACTGTTTAGGTCCAAATTTTAAATCCAAACATTTTCAAGTAAGAAACTATGATGCACAATTGTAGTACTCCATGCAAAAAAGTCTTCTCTTCTGCAGGTTCCTTGTGATCCCCTGCATTATTCCATTACTTCATCCATTTCCCTCCTGTGTAAAATACTAGGTTCCCTCATGTTATTCTTAGGTCTGGCTTTTCAATGTTATGCAGTGAAACCAAAGCAGCAGCAGTGACTGACATCAATAAACATTAAAAGATCAATGATAATTTAGGTAAGAAATCCATCCCTGTTCCTATAGGCAGTCTCTCCTAACTGATTAAATCATTACAAGCAAGGAAACTCACACAAAGGAACACAGGAGCAGTGTTTATCAATTGTCTTATATCTTTGTGTCAAGAATCTCACCTAAGTTTTATCTGGATCTGTGTGTGGTCTTAGTATTCATGTAGCAGTCATTAAATAATTTAGGCTAACCACAATTTAATTTATTCAAATTATATTGCACAACAAATTTTGTGGATAAAAATATCAAACCACATAAAAGTATGGTAAAACTAGTGATAGTGAGACTAGTTAATCTGACAAGCTCAGTTAGCATCTTTTTAGATATCAGAGAAGAAAATCAGCAATCATTTCAGAAATATCTAGCACCTTGATAAATTTCTAGCTCAATTTTAAAACTGCCTCTAAAACTGTGTCCTTTCCATACTATCAGATATTGCTTAGCTCACAAGTAGGTCTCTGTCATCCTTACTTACTCTTGGCCACTCTGCTTGTTCTCTACTTTGACTCCATAAGCTTTAGAAACAAGTGTTGATGGATAGTTAACAGACTTTTTCTTTAAGCTGTATCTGCTCACAGAAATACGATGACGCCCATTCCTACAGGTCATAAATCATGCATAAATCACAACACACATATCTGATTCTTTAATTCCCATGACCTGTATTATATTTTGAACTGCTGAAGAATTTCAGTGGAAATGACATGGAGACCTGGACAGCAGCCACAAAAATACCAGCGTTAAGTAACAATATAACCCACTCTTGATGTGTAAAAGAAGAAAGCTTGTAAATCAGTTATGCTCGTATGTATTAACGAGTGAACAGAACATTAAGAAATTTGTTATACTAAACAAGTAACTAAAACACAATATAACTGATTTTTAATAGCACAGATTTTTCTAACAGAATTATCAATCTAGTTTCGAGAAAATTACAAAAATACAGCAAACACATTAGCTGCCTGTTGAAAATTACCCACACCTGAATAACGAAAATCATGCAATCATTTCTAAAGAGGAAATATACATTACATACTATTAGAAAGTACAATTCTAGGACCCAGAGATTTCAGGTCACTGCAGCCCAGAACTCTGTAGAATTGTATGACAGTGACATTCAGGAGACTGTTCAGTGAAATGGTGCTATGTAAGCAAATAAATATGTTTTTCACACAGGATACCCTATTCAGACATCACTTAAGAAGTAGCATTAAGAAATTACTGAATAAACCTGTGTTGTGTCTTCCTTTAGGCACAATGACTACTTCACTTTTAGTATTCCCAGAATGGGAAACGTCTCTCAGCAATTTTAAGCAGCAATGACTGTCTTGTTCCAGATGCACTATGTGCCTAAGAACCACAGTGCCAGTGAGGACAATTTGCACAAATATGCACAAACAATGCCAAGATACTCATGCTTATCTGAATGCATCAGTTATTCTATCATCAAGCCATAACAAAGCATACTTTGAGATAAACAGAGGCTGTCCTATCCCAGAATTCTTCAAGTATAGTGAGATCAGTTTGGAGTACAGTGAATAAAGAAAACAAAAAAATCCTCTTCTCTCCCAAAGCAGCACACTTTTAGCTCAAAGAAACAAGAGTATGCAGTTATTTGACATAAAAAAGCTTTATCTTGCAATATTTTAGATTCTATTTTCATGTTCTCTACCTTGTATGTCCATGGTCAATTTGCCCAGACATGGTTTTTCATAGGCATAAAACAGTTTTGCCAGTCTAAAACAGATTTTAACTTCTATTCCCAAGATAATATAAAGATAAAAAATCAGATTTTTTTTTAATGATCAATTTATAAAAAATACATAGAGTTGTCTCAAATTTTTAAACTTGAATTTTGAATTTTTAAGCCTAATGTTTTTAAATGTTTTGTCCTAATTACCTATAACATTTAGCAGAAAATCCTGGAAGATGATTTCAGAAATGTTGAAGCCTTTTCAATAATTGAGAACATTAAAAAAAACCCAGATAGCAAAAACAAAACAACAAACAAAACAATGTGGGAGGTTTACTGACAGCATTCACAACAGCCAGTTCATCTTGAAATGTTATCATTTTCTCATGGACATAAGTAGCTCATCAGAAAATCCCTAACCGGCTGTACAGCTAACACCTGCTTCTTCTCTCCAAATAAATACCCAGGAACTTTCCTGTGAAACTATATTGTCAGTTTTCAGATATCAGCTTCATTTTATTAACCAAGTTCAGCACTAACACAATACCAATCTCAGATCCAGAGACATTGCATTTCCAACTCTAGTGTCCTTTTACTTTCCAGCACAGTCTATATGTGTTCACAAATTTCATTTCATTTCATTGTATTTACCAGTCGTTTTTTTCCCTTTCTTCCTTGGTTAATATTTTTTCAATGCTCTGCTTTTGTTTCAGGAGAGAGACTATAGGATCATGCAGTGCACTTTAAACATCATTTCAGCATCTGAAAACAGCAAAAAGAAAAAATGCTTTCACTTTTGTAGACCTGTCTTTAATAAAGCATGTTTTCCTGTTGAGTAAGAATGCAAATACCACAGTCTATATTCAACTGTAGAAACAGGATAAGTTCACATACTCACAAACAGATTTGGCTGAATGTTAAATGTTAAAATCTATGTCTATATAAAGAATATATGAAAGACATATAGAAATGAGATCTATTCCTTGTAAAATCTGAGGTTACAGCTCAAGCAGAGAGGTGTGAATGCAGTTCAGGAATGTGTAAGATGAGAGAAACCAAAAAAGTTTAGTGTCAGAATGCAAAACGGGTATTGGCCTGATTCAGCAACAAAAGGTGTCTTTGCCTACTCTAACATTTAATGTGTGTTGCAGGTTGAGGAGGTAAATTTTCAAGCATGAAAAGCTGTTGTTATCTTCAGTAGTGGCTTGGCAAGTCTCTCTTCCAGAGGCTCCTGCTCTGCATGGAACTGCTTATGGAGTTCAGTAAAGGCGAACGTGTGGAAGTGACCTAAGGGATAAAGAGCTTATATTAATTCACTTTCTTCCTGGACAGATGATGTCTTCCCTCTGAGATAGAAAAGACACATTTCTTTCAAGGGAGAAAGAAAAATTACTATCTTTACATCTTTGAATTCATGTATGCTGCCACAGATTAAAAAATCTGCCTATCTTTTCTGGATCCCATTAGGAATATAACAAACAGCTTAAGGCAGATGTCTTCCACTGTGACCTTGGGAAACCAAAGAAGCTATCACAGTACTGAGCCCAAAAAGCTTGTGAGCAAACACTCAGTCTAAATTTACAAAGTTAAAAAATGTTACCTGTCACTTTCTTGGCGTATTCACACTAAGGACTACTCATTTCCACAGTTAAAATTTGAGATTTATTTTCAGGCTCACTTTCTATCCAGTTTCTGGGGACTGGTTCTTCTTACTCTTTATTTGCTTTTGTTCTGTTCTTTTCTCCTTGCCAAGATACACTATACTATTCAGCATACTGCCAAGCAACCTATTTTTCAAAATACTGATGACAGAACTAGGTATGATATTCCACTATCTGCCTCACAAAACCAGTAGGGAACATATCCTTGCAATCACCTGTGTTCTACTCTCTTTGTAAATGTACAGAGCCCAAGCTTTAGGTTAACAACTTTAACCTAAGAACTTACATCACCTATGTCAAAGAAACTGCCTTACAGAATATCTCCATTGCTTAGGCATAGCCTGCATTATTCCTTGCTGGGTGTTCGATTTTTTTTTTTAAATTAAAAAATATGGATCATAAAGTTGCTTGTTTTGAAAAGAAGATAAACAGAGAATTGGCTGTTCAAAAAGGACCCAGTTACATGCCAAGCAGAGAAAAGCAGAAAGCAATCTAAATGTTATGAACGCGATGCATGCCAATGGATAGAACAAAATTCCATCTATGCAGTAAGCTAAAATGCAGTTAAGCTAAAAGAACAGAAGATAACAGTTTGAGAAATGCATCTAAGTGAAGGGTCTAGTATACAACGCACAAGAATATACAATGACCACTATTCACCCTACACTATACTGTGGCAACATAGAACAATTAAAAGTAACATTACAGCAAGTGTACCTTGGGGGCAAGTGGGAGAGGTTTTCAAGAGGTGATGTTATAGTGACATCCCTTGCTGATTGTCTTCTTCCTGTATGTAGCCAGATGCATAAATTGTGTAGCCATGAGTGGCAAACTCATTTTTTCCCCCTACAATTTCAAGGTGGCAATTCACGTACTGCTGAATTAATCTGTAGAGGTGCAGTGAAACCTAAACTTCCAGTGGTTTTTCCAACTGTCCATGTACAGGCATGCACATTGTATCAGATCACAGGAAACAGAACAGACTGCTGTGAATGGTCTTTTCCTTTCTCTGGCATCAGCACAACAACTCTCCCGTCTCATGAAATAGATGACATTTCAGTCAGCACAACAGGCCAGGTTGTACTTGGGATTACATCATGTGGTTTCACTGAATCCTTTTATAAATGGCATTTGTGTATGACTGGATGACACAGCGCTGAAGAAATCCTGCCCTCATCTATTCTGATTACAAAGGCGTATTCCAACCTAGCTGGCACACTAAACAAAAGATGCAGCAACCTACAACTTTTTAAAAATACTGTAATCTTTCACTTTGAAGAAAAACTTGTGTCTGCACGCAGGATCTGCGGGTAAGTCACAACATATGAGATCTATCACTGGATTTCACACAGATGAGAAAACCAAGGATATCTCAGTATTGTTACTGCTACCTCTGCTCTGGTTATTTGAAGAGCAAAAGAGCTGTGTCATAAATCAGTGATGTAGAAAGCAAGGGAGGTCCACTCAACCTCAGACTCAACAGTGAAGCAAGGCTGCAGGATCTTCCAATCTGTTTCTCCCACGATGACACTGGCCGGGCCACAAGATCATAAGAAGCTTGCAGCAGTTCCCAGGCTGGAAACGAGCTGACAACAGAAAAATGGATCCTAATGTGACAGCTAGTTAAAACAAAACAATGCTGCAGATGTACATTTTGGTCAAAAAAGCAGTTTGCAATGAAACAGGTTGTAAATCTGATCAACCATGGTATTTATAAACATAGAGGCAGCACTGTCATCCTTATAGGGGCCTCATATATCTATCTTCAGAGTTTCTCCATTGGTAACTATAATATTTACAGTTCACATTTCCACTGCCTTCACACATCTCGAAGAGGAGATTCGAGGTAGGTGTTTTAAACTAAATGCTGCCCTGCCAGTAGTTCTGCTTGTGCAAACAGATGGGACTTGCACCGGTCCCAAGAGCTGGGAAGAGTAACTCATCTTGCTTTTGGGTGGCAGGGTGCTTCTCTTTAGCACAGACTGTACCTGAAACTGCAAGCTGGTTTAGAGAGGAGATGGGTGCGAGCTGTCCTTTGCTCCTTCCCCGGACCTGGCGGGACTGTTGGAGGCGGCGGCACGATGCTGAGGAGCCAAGGCCGGGAACAAGAGCCGAGGCCAGAGCGGAGCTCCCGCTCTCCTGGCACTGCTTTCCGTCCCCGGGGGCAGCTGCCGCCGCTCAGCCCGGAGAGACCACCGCGCAAGGAAAGGCCAGCAAGGAAATGCCCGGCTCTCCTCGGGCTCTGCCTCCACCTGCCTCTTGAGGTGCTGCCCAGGGGGGGGACAGGGACGGGGAGGCTCTCAGGTCCACCCAGCACCGCGGCGCTGCGGGGGCCGGGCGGGGAGCGCAGAGCGGGCTGGGGCCGCGCTCGGCCGCGGTCCCGCCGTGCGGTGGCGGCGCGGCCC
>JAWWEE010000158.1:35378149-35391012 GCA_035221455.1 Xenops minutus | reverse complement strand
CATCCTCTCCGGTCCTCCCCCCCACCCCCCCGCCATTTTCACCCGGGAGGAGCTCGGCGGGACTTTCCTGAAACTTCGCGGGGGAACTCGCCTGGCGCCTCCGGGGCGGCCGCAAACTTTTCTCGGCGGCGGCCGCCTCTGCCCCTCGGTCCGTGGCCCTCCGGCTCCGGCGGCGGCCCCGGCGGGAAGTTTCCGATGAGCGCCCCTCCGCTGCTGCGGCCGCCCAGCCCGGGCGCTGCTGCTGCCGGCGGCGGCGTCGCCTTCCACCTCCAGATCGGGCTGAGCCGGGAGCCGGTGCTGCTGCTGCAGGACTCCTCGGGCGACCTCAGCCTCGCCCACGTCCGGGAAATGGCTTGCTCCATCGTGGACCAGAAGGTAAGAAGGAGGCCCCCGGGCGAGCCCCCGTCCCGCCGCCCGCGCGCGCTGCTGGGGGCGGCGAACTTTCCGCTCCCGGGGGCTCTGCTCCGGGCACAAGCGAAACTCATCCCAACTTTCCTGCCGCCGGCCCCACTTCCTTCCCCCCGCGCCCCGCTGGTCTTTCTGCCGACCCCCCCCGACCTCGGTGCCGAGGAGGCTCCATGCTCTTCCACACGGGATGCTCGTATACGAGCTTGACTTTTATTTGGCTGGCGGTGGGTACAGTTAGCTATGTTAACTCACGGCCGCTATTAAAAACAAACTCGGGCCGGATCTATCTGCCGCCTGTTGACGCTGCGGAAGGGGGGGCACAGAGCTGTCAGCTGCGGTGGCAGCCCCGGTGGCAGTTCTCGCCGTCCCGGCTTCTGCCGGCAGAGGAAAGTTTCCACTGGGAAAAAAAAAAAAAAAAAAAAAAGGAGGCGAAGAGTAACAAAGGAAAACCAACGCCGAGAGCCCAGGATTCAAAGCGGCGCGCAGTGCTTCGCACGCCTGCCCTTGTCCCGGGCAGCGCTGCGGAGCCGCCGGTGCCGGCTGGGGGACAGGGCCGGCCGTGCGGGGTGGCACTGCCGGGGCCCGGGGCATGGCAGGGGGCGCTGGGGAGCCCGGCCGGCCCCGGGGGTGGCACTGCCCTGCGGCGGTGGCACTGCCCGCGACCCCGCTCTGGAGCGGTACCATCAGCAGGCGCAGTTTCACCTGCGCTCCGGCACAACTCGCGCAACACCGACCTGAAATCCACCGGATTTCTGCATGAGCCTCGGCTGCCTTTGCCATTCACGATTTCTCTGTTTTAGCAAATGTGTTGTATGATAAAGTTTTACTTTATCCATGTTTCTTATGTGAAAGACCCATATAAAAGTATCATAGTGATTTCAAACGAGAAAAAAGCCAGCCTAAGTATCCAGAATAGTTATATCAAAAAAATTTTGGCTTCCTCCTCCCATCTGGTTTTTACTGAGGTGATGAAATAGTTTCAGGCAGAGATTTTACTTTTTTTTTCTTTTTTTAAAAAAAAAAAACAAAAAAACAACCAAAAAAACTTGATAGTTTTGCCTTACATCTCTTTGTAGATCACACCGATCTGAACTTCACTGAATAGTGGTACTTGTTTTTTGTTGGAGACAACTGATGAAATGTTTCCAAAAAAGTATGAAATACACATCCTTGTTTCTAAATTTTGTATTCTTCCTGGTTTAAGAAATGGTTACTTGCTTTATTAAATTAAATTCTGAGGAAAGGTGTACCCTTTTGTTTCCCATTACCATATTTGTTTTCAAAGCTAGGCCAGCACTTGTCACTTGGTCATATATATGTCCGAATGTGCTAGCAGTAATGGAAAGGCTAAGATTGTTGTATTCATGGTTTCTATTTCTTGTGCCTGAGTAGTTTATCAATTTCATGGGTTTGCTGTAAACTTGATTTTAAACCTAATTTCCTACGAATGTACCATTGTGTAAAGAAAACTGCTCTGTGCTCAGAGTCGAACTTATTTGAGTAAGTACTGACATAAAAATTTTGAACACTAATTCGTTGCAGTTTCTTGTCTACATAAGAGAAAGCATCATTTAGCTGCTTCTCTGCGGGGCACACTTGAATGAGGGGCTTTCTTATAGTCACAGTTTCTTGGAGCCGAAATGTCTGCTTTCCCAAAGCTGTTGAGAAGGAAGTGGCTCGAAGAAAGGGAAAATTGGAAGAAAGATAGTGGGGTTTTTTTGTGTGTGTGTTGTTTTTTTGTTCTGTTTTGGTTTTTTTTTTCTGGTCAAGTGGTGGCCTTTACTTTAGGCTTAAGGCTGCAAGTATGTCTGCAGTGTAGGTATATATGATTCCACTAGCACATATTGTTTCACTAAACCTGATGGGATGGTTTGCATATTCAAAGTTATTTGACATATGGGCAGAGACTCTAAACAAAATTACATGATATCTAGAACTGTTATAAGGTAGCTGTTTATGTGCTGTAGGTTCATGATTTTCTCTTTTCCCGAAATGATTTGTTTACTCTTGATTTTTTTGAGAAAGATGTTTTTGCTTATCACAGTCAAGCAGGATACTACACTGTGAAGAATATTTTGTTAAAATCTCACAGTATTTTGAAGTTTCTTAGCATCTGTAAAGTAGTGGCCTGCCAGGTATCAATTTTTTCCCAAACTCTATATTTAGTCTGGATTGTTTAAACAGTATCTAAGGATGAGAAATTGTGATTTTGTTTTTCTCTGTGGCTGTCATCTTAGACTGCTAAAATGAACACTGTGTCTGTGGTGTGCTGTTAAATATTTAAGTAGTCATCTTGTACACAGCTTTATTTTTAGGATTGTGCTGAATTTTCTTCAGTATCAGTGTCAGATGATCTGTTTATAGGCAGCCTCTTCCATGGTAATGTGGGTATTCCCGATTTCAGATAATTTGACCCTTATTTTGCAGAGGTTTATACACCTCCTTAATTTACTCCTGCTCAAAATTTACATTTAGTTGAACTAAACTTCTCAAAGTGTGCAGAGTAGAGCATATGTAGGCCTGAGTAGTGCGTTAATATAGAGTGTACATGTATAGATGTATTTATGAGCGTGTGTATATGTATAAATCCGCTATATTTCTATATCTTTAATTGGTGGTTTTGTACGTGAATAATATACATGTGTGTTCACGTATATAAAACTCAATGCTATGTCAAATATAGTAGTTTATATTTCCTAGTAAACATATGTTTACATTTATTTACACTAAAGGACTAACTTTTGCAATTCAAATGCTGTTTTGGGTTTTCTAATTTTGGTAGAGAGTATAATTATATTGATAATCTAATGTACATGGTGTGAAAAAAGGAATGAGCAAAGTGTATCTATTTCTCTATTGTCCATGAAAGGCATTCTTTCAGGAATTTTGTGCTGAGATAGCTGTACAGAAACTTTTCTTAAGAAATATGAAGAGCAAAATCGTGCATACCACTTTCTGGCATACATTCAAAAACATTTAAATCTGTTAAGAACTGTTCTTAACACAAGGAGATTTAATTCTTCTGAGTTTGTGTATTTTGTTTGTCGTGCTTAGAACCAGTGACACTAAAACCTTGAAACTCGTCAATGCGGCATTATTTTTTTCTTCAGTTGAAATGGAATTTTAACATTTAAATGATGATGTAGTTGACAAGAAAAGAGGATCAACTCTAAAAAGTGTACCAGTGTTTGACTTTTAAGTTGATTCCCCACAAGAACAGTGAAAGGATATTGTAAAATATGGTCTTTGTTTTCTGAAGACAAATACTATGAATTATTGCCCTTTTTGGATTAGGTGCGTGCAATAAAACCACTTCTCCAGGGCAAAAGTGTAATGCAAAGAGCACTTTAATTACCTGAAATTACCATATTACTAAAGACTTTTTACTAAAGAGATGAAGGAAGTAATCTTTATACAATTTTTTAAGTACAAATGCGTACTACTTTAATTAAAAGGGGGAACTAGTTATTATTTGTATTTTGTGTTTGTTGAAATTATTTGTCATCCTTATATGTCACATACGATGCCTCAGGGTACTGTAGTGACATTGCCAAGTTTTGAAAACTTGTGCGTTATCAAGTCAAAACGTAATGTTATTTGACTTGAGAATGTGGGTTTTATAAAATAGCCCTTAGATCAGCCATTTAGATCATACACTGGCTAGACCTTCAGCACTTGCACGTTTAGAAGCTGAGATGAAGATGAAAAACATAGAACAAATACAAGAAAAAAAATTTGATCTGAAACAGAGGAAAAAAATTTGAACTGCATAGGCTGTGTGTATTTCAGAGTGATTTGTAAAAGTAATGTAGATGATTCAGTGGTTTGGATAAGTCTGAAGTTTCACAATGGGAGTAATAGTAATAAACAGGCTGTTTGGGGAAGGGGAAAGGACAAAAAGAAAAGTATTAAAAACATGGTTCAATTAGAATACTGCAACTGGAATACTGTGCCCAGATTCATCTTTATGTAAGGTATTTGGTGTTAAATTATGAGAATTGCTGCAAATCAAATCAAGAGCCTTTTTAGAGTATTCTCAAGAATTGAACCAAACATGTGCAGGAAAAGGTGTGCATCTGCTTGTGCTTCTGGTTGTCATTATAAGGAAAATCTAACTTGCTCTTAAAAAAAAAATAAAATAGGAAAACAAAAATAAGCTCACTTTTGTTTTCTCAGACTGCAGTCTCTAAACTTGTGGTCTGAGCAAGGAAAGGAGAAAACCTTTTCTAAAGGTTGAAATGTGAAAGGATGCTTAATATCTTATGGACGGGTTTCAAGTACCATTGTTTAAAAGAATGATTTTTTGTTTGTTTGTTAGTTTGTGTCTTTTTTTGTTTTTCCTCCCAAACCTACAAATTCTCCTAAAATAAGTGCCTAGTGGTAATGAAATCAATTCCTTTAGTGTGGGATAGGGACTGAGGGTAAATAATACACTAGGAAGATTTTTGGCTTCAGGATAGACAGAAAAACTGTTACAGATTTTTATCATGCTGACCAAAAGTCAAACACACAGATGTAGACATTTCATGTATTGGCAACATTGTTGCCTGTCTTTTGCGGGTGTACACTGGTAACAAAATGTTAACTTTTCTTCCCTGAAGTGAGTCTTTCACAGAACTGAATGCTTTCCTCTGCCTGTGTTGTGAAAGCACCAAGTTGTTAAATTTAATATGAGGAATGCAAGGGGCCTTGGCATTATGCATATAAACATTTTCAAAAGTGAAAGTACTTTTCTAATAATCTCTCTTACAAACTCAAGGGAGACTTTTGATGTTTGCAGTTTAATCTTTTATTGACTTTACATTTATTGTTCTCCACCCTGGAAACTGTAAGTCAGTGGATGTAACATTAGTTTGTAGCTTAGATAAAATTACTTCTGGGGCCTATGTGAGGAGATGGTAGAAAAACATAACTTCAATGAAAGGGAGTTGGTCTGAATTTGTTTTAAAAAATGTGTGTTTTTTTTAGTAATGTTAACCTTGTTATATAACCTATCAGGCATCTAAATGAGAAAAATAGGACTAATGCCCCAAACTTCTGTAGAGCATTTGAGAAATTCCTAGCTAAAGATTAAAGGCTATTGAATGAATAATCACCAAGAAGTAAGATAGAGCTCTAGATAGAGGACAAGCTTGTAACCAAAGCAGTTTGCATCTTAATTTTTAAAGGAATTACAAAAGGAGTATGGTGATCTTGTGTTCCTTCTACTGATTGTTCCCCCAGGAAATACAGAATTTCCATAATGATTTAAAGAAAGCAGAAGACAAATAAACATATGAGCTACTTCTCTCATTGCTGGTGAGATTCAGCTCTATTGCAAGAGAAAGGATGGAATTTATTAATGAAGTTGCAGCATTTCCCAGACAGAGGTGCCTATGTGGACATAGTATGGTATGTGCTCAGTGAATTTGAAATACCCGAGGTCTGACTCTCTGTCCTAAAGAGGTCTTACTGGGTGTAAACAACACAATGACCTGAGAATTCACAGAAAGTCCAGTGCATGCTGAAAGTGTGGTAGGGTTTTGCTTGTATGTAGGTGATCTGTGCTGTGGATTGTGTGTAAAACACCCTGGTATATGTCAAACCCCTGTATGGATTTGTGTAGACTTTGTCCGTAGGTGTTTTCCCAGGATTTCTGGAAATTTCGCACAAGCATCTGAAGCTCTTTGTTGTTCCTACCTAGATTTTATTTTTTTCCCCTGTGTGTTTGGAGAAATCTGACTGTATGGTCACCATTTGTTGTACACTGTGGCTACCTGTAAGGAAACAAACACTATTATTGAAGTCTACATTTCGTTACTTCTGTTCTCTTATTTTTACTGTATTTTGTTATTTTGTCTATGAACCTATGTCAGTTAAAAACTTTTGCCAAATGCTTTTTTTTTTTTTTTTTTTTTTTTAGTGATTATGCTAGTAATTATTTTAGGGACATCTGTGGAATTTTCAAGATACGACTATGTAGAATTAAAAACTAGAACTGATACATTGAGTGCATTGAGACTGAGAGTTGTCTATCTCAGGCAACCTGTGATAAGCACATGCATTGTTTGTAGATTTATAAAAATTACTTCTGTTCGATGCTACAGAATTTGCCCTCTGGTTGACATCAGACAGGTTTATGCTGACATTATGTAATATGGTTGCAGTTACATAGTTGCAATCAAGTGTATTATTAAAATTGTTTATCCAGAGCGTAGGTGAACTGTTCTCTAAAATACTCGATTAGTCTTCCAATTAGAACAGCGTGGCTGTATATGTGCTTTTAGTCAGTGTTAGCAATTGACTAATATTTGGCTCTTGCTTTTTGAAGGAGGACTTCCCTTTCTTGTGGAGCAACTACATGCTTTTTGCATAATATCAAATTGTCAGAACTCTGTTTTAGGGTGTGTTCTAGTAAAATCATAGAATGGTTAGGCTTGAAAGGGACCTTAAGGATCACAGAATTGTTCAGGGTAGAAGGGACCACAGTGGATCATTGGTCCAACCTCCCTCCTCAAGAATGGGCTCTTGAATATATCCAGTGAGGAAGACTTTACAGCCTTGAATATCTTCAGTGAGGGAGACTTTGTAGCCTCTCTGGACAACCTTCTTCCAGTGCTCACTCACTCCCACAGTGAAGAAGTTCCTCCTAATATTCAGGTGGAACTTCTGTGCATCAGTTTCTGCCCATTGCTTCTGGTTGGCACCAGCAAGAGGAGATAATGCATCCTCCCTTCAGATACCTCTAGACATTGATGAGGTCTCCTCTCAGTCTTCTCTTCTTGAGGCTGAACAGGCCCAGTAGATCATCTAGTTCCACCACCCATGCCATGGGCAGGGAACCTTCCACTAGACTGAGTTGCTCAGGGCCCCATCAAACTGGCCTTGAACACTTCCAGGGATGGGACATCCACAGCCTGTGAGCAACCAGTGGCAGTGTCTCACCACCCTCTTAGTAAAGAATTTCTTGCTATATCTAATCTAAACCTACCCTCTTTTTGCATAAGGCCATTCCCCCTTGTCCTGTCACCACTACTCATAGTGACTATATTACTATTGCTACACAACTTTGTGAAAATTTGTTTTTCATCCTTCTTGTAGCCCCATTTAGGTACTGGAAGGCTGCTATAAAGTCTCCCAGGAGCCTTTTCTTCAGGCTTAACAAACCCAGTTCTCTCAGTCTGTCTTCACAGGAGAGTTGCTTAGTGGCAACTTAGTGGCTCTCTTCTGGACTCTTTCTGACTGGTCAGGATCTTTCTTGTGTAGGGGATCTCAGAGCTGAACACAGAGCTCTAGATGGAGCCTTAGCAGAGCAAATAAAGAGGGGCAATCACCTCCCTTGACCTGCTGGCCATGCTTTTTTTGATACAGCCCAGGGTATAGTTGGTTTCTGGGCTGCAAGTGCATGTCGCCAGCTCATGCTGAGCATTTTTGTCCACAAATGCTTCAAAGTCCTTCTTCCCAGGACTAGGCTCAATCCATTTTCCACCCAGCCTGCATTTATGCTTGGGATTGCCCTGACCCATGTGCAGGACCTTGCACTTGACTTTGTTTTTTATATCCACCGAGAGGTCTGTCCATCAAATCCATATGTCTCTCTAGTTTACACACAAGGATGTCATGTGGAACAGTGTCAAATCCTTTGCACAACTCCATGTGATAACACCTATTGCTCTTCCCTCATCCACTGCTGCTATAACTCCGTCATAGCAGGTCATCAAGTTTGTCAGGCATGATTTGCCTTCAGTGAAGCTATGTCATCTCTCACCTATCACCTTATTTTCCATGTGCTATATCATAGTTTCCAAGACAAGGTGTTCCATGATTTTTCCAAGCACTGTGGTGAGAAAATCGTTCATTTTTCAATGTCAGACTTCAGTGTCACTTACACAGAGTTGATTGTAGTGGTTCTGCTAGAAAGGTTACCTGAATTTTGTAATCAGGTCTCATTTGCTACAAAAGAAGGTGGTCTGCTCGGACATCACCTTTGTTTATATTCTCATGGCTTGTGGTGTCCCTGTGAATGTTCAGGATTTTGCAGACCAAATCAGATTTCTTTCACAGGCTTTCAACTTTTTTCTTCCTCATGCAAGATTTTTAGTACTGCTAAATGAGCTTTTGCTTTTTGAGACTTTTCTTTCCATTTAAATATTTCTATCTGCAAAAACAGTCTTAAGATGATGACAGATTTGATGTCACTCAAAAACTGTGTATAAGATTAAAATTACTTGTATATATCCGTTTTTGAACTTTTAAAGTATAAACTATTGAAGTATGCACTTTGTTAGCTACTTCATGAAACAGATTTTTGCTTTCTAAAAGGTTCTTCTAGTTTTATCTGCTGAAACAATATATAAGGTTAGAAAGGTATTGTAATGTATCACTCTATAATGCAGAGATAATAGTATGGATATATTGCAGTGATATATGCACAGACATAAAGTTAGACATAAATTTCAGTGTATATCGCTGTTGTTTACTTTGTCTTCCTTCATGTATTTGTGGCTTCCTTTTGCTTCTTCCTTGTATTTCTCTTTTCTTCTTCATCTGAAGAAAACTTGGTCAAGATGTAAGCTTTTGCTTCTCCAGCCATGCCATGTGTAGTGATTGTCTCTCTTATGTAGCCTGTCATGTGTGCCTCTTCTGCAGTCAAAACCAGCCCAGAAACACTGTTATGACATTAAAGCTAGAACATAGCTAATTATTTTGACAAAAAATTATCAGATTTTATTATTTAAAAAAAATAAGAAACATGAATGTATGTAATCTAATTGGGATCTTTGCTGTTTCCTGTGAGGAAAAGAGGCATTTAGAGGCTTATTACTGGTGGGCATAAAAAGGTCTTCCCAGTGTAATTTTAAGCACAAGATGCATACAAAGGTACACTAGGAGAAGCTGCAAAACGTGACCACAGTTTCAAGCTCTAAACTTCTGTCCTGTACATTTTAAAAGAAGTGTATCTGAACGCATCCTGTGCAGTCTGAAAGCATATTCTTTTTCTTCTTTCTTTGAATTACAAAAAAAGTCAACCTTGAGAAACAATTTTTTCCCAAGTGTTGGAAATAGTTTTTGTTGACATCTTGTCAAATGCAAAAGTGCAGACAAGACACAGCTGGGCCTGGGAGCAACATTCTAGCTGTGAGGAAACTTGCCTGAAAGATGCTTATTCTTAAAAATGGCAACTTTCATATTGCCTAATTTTCTTTTCTACCACCTGAGAAATCCTTCTATGTAAAAATAGAAACTGCTAATATATGTGGGCCATAACAGTCAAGGGTGCCATGGTATCCCTCTTTGCAGCACTCCATGTGCTTATGTAATTTATGGGTGCTAGGCTAGCGGCTGCGTTCAGTCTGAAACATTTCTGAAAGCACCATGGATCCTTGGGCCATGTAGGGTTGGTTATGTGGTTGAAACTTCTTAAGTTGTGGTACTGATCTACAGGATAGTGGGGTTAAGGAAACCACTGATAAGGAGGACAGTGTCAGTTATTGATGCTGTTTTCAATTTTGCTGTAATAATTTTCACATTTTATTCTGAAGTTCAGCCTCCCTCCGCATCAGCTTTAAAGGGCTTTACAGGTTTGCTCTAGATGTGACTCCAGATGTGTTGATCATGCTGTCTAATGTTGTAAGTGCTGGTCTTACCTAGGGATTTCATATTGCCACCAAAACACAACTATATCTAGGAAAATGTGAAAGCTGTACATCAGAATTATAAAAATAGGCCTTTTAGGTATTTATAGTATATATGAACTTATGCGTTTGTTCTGTTATGTTACTTACCTCTAAAAAGAAGGAATGCAGCAAAATATGTAGAATGTGAGTAGGAGTCGGTCCAATTCCAAACCCACACAGTTTTCACTGCATTTTTTCCTAAAGAGTTGGCTGTCCTACATACACACACACCAAAAAAACCCAACCCAAACAAAAAACCCCAAACAAACAAAAGTAAAACAACTGGAATGAAAATTGAAACAATCTGATCAGAGTCTGCGTATGTGCTTGTGTGAGGGTGAAAAGATTAGGTTAGAGGAGATCTCTTGGTTTTATACTCTGTGTTTTTATCCTGATTTCTGGAGGAAAAGTAAACTTTCCTGTCTCTACGTTATCCTCATGTATCGGTGTGTCTGCTGGCCAATTTGTCACAAGAGAAGCTTGGTAAGTCATTGTAGCAGCAAGAGTTCATAATCACAACAGGTTAGGCAGAAAATAATAGCAGGATCAAACAGTTTGGAAAAATATCTTTAATCTGTGTTTATGATCATGTATTTTGTTTTCATTGCCGTGTGAACTTGACCCAAGGAATGAGACATTTTTTGAATGTACAAGGAAATGCCAGTGTCCTGACTCTCAGTTCTTAATCTAGGTTAAATGATCATCCAATATAAACCTCCTCTTTCTTCCTTTTTGACTACTTTTACTTGGGAAATGCCACAAAACCAAGGAGGTTCTTAGCTGTATTCTGGTGCTGAATTGATTTTTGATGTGAACTAAGCACTTAAGAGGAATTACAAAGACCATAGAGCTAAACTCTTCTAGCTAGTGACAGAGGCTGAAACCAAGAACAATGACTGTGAATTATGGTTTAAAAGAGATTCAGGTTGGACATTAGGAAAAAATCTTCTTTGGGAAGAGTGTAGTGCAGTATTGGAACAGGTACCTGAAGAGGTGGTGGAAACTTTATCCATTATTTTTGGACTTTGATAAACAAAAGTGATCGTTGGTGATAGTTTGTTGGTGATAGTCCTGCTGTAAGTGAGAAAGACTATGTAACTTCCAGAGCTTCTGATGTTTATGTGATTTTCAGAGTATGCAATGGTTAATAATTAAACTAATATTCAAGCTAAAGTATTTGCATTTCCCTGTTAGACCCAGCTAAAAGTTGTTCAGCAGTTGACAATAGCCTACATATAGCTTTCATAAATCTGTGCCTTTTTTTACTGATTTTTTGGGTTTTGCCTGTAGTCTAGTTTGTTTCTGATTTGAGCATTTAAAAATTAAAAGTTCTATCTGATAAGAATCAAAAGTTAGAGCTGGTAGTTAAATATGCCAGCTAAAAAGGAGATAGAAAACAGCTGGAAAATACTACTTCTGACTTCAAACAGTGCTTTTAAATCTTTGTTTATATCGTTATATTTGTTACATTAATGCCTAATAGATATTAAGCAGCCTGTAATATGATGGAGCCTTATTATATGCTATATTGTGTACAGGGAAGAAGTCCCTCCTTTCTCTAGTTTGTAGTCAAGGTGTGCTGGACATCTGGTTATTACACCACATTTTAAACCCCATGAAATGATACCTTAGCATTTAAACCCAGCAGTTTATTAGCAGTATCTTCGGAAAAAAAACCCCTATGAGAAGCCCATCTTAGATTGTGGGCAAAAGCACAGTAGTTTCCTCATGGAAACCTGTGGTTAGCAAAAATGGTTAGTAAAAACCAGCAGTCCATTCAATATGAAATAAAGACCTCAAGTCTTACAGATTAGAAATAAAAAATAGTTCGAGCAGCGGCCTGCTGAATTATCTGTCCTTGCAGGATGGTGAAGGGTTGGTCTGTGCAGAGATGAAAGGGAAGGATTAATAAACTGAAGTAATACACCCATCTACTGCAAAGTTTTTTTCAAATGGAACAATATATAACTTTTCAAGGAAGATGGTACACTGCTTGAGAAGTGAACTGATGAGGACATGTTTGATCTATCTGTCTTCACAGAGAGGACATGTGTGTATTAGACCTGATCTACAGGACAAAACATGCATTATTTAGACACACCCCCCTTCCCCCCTCCCTCCCCTTGCTGTTAGGGCTTAGAGGGAAGACAAAGGTAACAGCAAAGCTAAAGTTGGTGTTCGTTGTATTGCTTGTTGTTTTAACTCCTTTTTCACCTATGCTAATTTTTCCTTTGCTTCTTAACAGGCTGTTAGTGAATGCTCACACTGTGTAATTTATGTAATTTTTTAATGTCCTGCACTCATAGACAGCAATTGAGTAAGCTAAGGGCATGCAGATCAAGCTAACATTTGGTTGCTGATTTTTCAACATATCTTAAGGTGATGTGCATTCATGAATAGCACATAGGTGTGTTTAAACTGAAGAATGTTAACATTTTGGTAACATTCAGAGCACTGTTTCATACTGTGATCATATGATTTTGTTAAATACCTTGTTTTACCCAGAAGGGCTTTATGTTGTTAAAAAGGAAAAACAAATTCATTGCAGTTTTACTGACAGTTTGGCAAGTGTGCTGGTTTGACCTTGAATAAACGTCTGATGTCCAGCAAAACTCCTTCAAGGCCTTTTCCAATCCCACCTTCCAGAGGGAAGGGAAAGAAAAAAACAGTTCGAAATTTACGGCTAGAGATAACCGAAAAGGGAGCTTTGATTAATACCACGGGCAAAGCAAAACTTAGAATAATGCTTAAATTTATTACTAACAAACTAAAAACTAAAAATAAGAAATAGAAACAAGT